>LNAC01000161.1:1564723-1618394 GCA_002007465.1 Ailurus styani
GGAGGGGAGGGGCCCCTCTCCCCCCTCCCCCCACCGCATTCCTCTGACGTCGGGACCTGGCGACCCCGCCCTTCTGCGGGACCCGCCCCGCCTCTCTCCGGCGCACAGATCACGTGTCGAAGGCGCTGCGCCGCCCCCCGTCTGTCTTCCGCCTGCCTTTTCGGATCTTCCCAGTGGGACCGGGAACTGATTCCGATCCCCGTCTGCCCGCTCCCAACTTTCTTATCTCCCCAGATCTGCGAACCCACCAGTCCTGGCCCTCTCTCTTAGCGCCACTGACCCTATTTCAAACTTGGTTTCCACGAGGGCTCCTATGTCGGGAACCCCACTTGCTCCGGTGGGAAGATTCCGAAGCATCGTTGGGGGAGTCGGCCCTATTTCCCACGACTCTGCCCTCTCCAAGTGCAGTGTCTCCCCTCCCACCCCCAAGGGGCAGGCAGCCCCATAACGCGGGGTCCTGCGTCGGCCCCCGGCCCTACGTTCTGGCTATTGGGCGTCGTTGGACCCTAGAGATTAAGGGAGGGCGTTAGCTTCAGGGTCGCCCTACCCGGTCCCCAAGGAAGGCAGGCCCGCCGGACACTTAGAACCCCAGGACTGCCCTTTGCAGAGCGCGAGCGCCGTGCCGGGTGCCGTACCTGGTGCTTGGTAGGGGCAGCCTCGCTAAGGCTTAGGCAGGGACCACCGCTCCCTTACCCACACAGGACTTCCCCGCTGGAAAAGGGACAGTCACTAGACTGTGACGGGCCGCAGAGGTCAGGGCTGTCGCCTGAAACACTGGCCTGAGTGATCGGGGGTTACCACAAGGCAGGCTCGGGGTCGGGACCAGTTGAGACAAGGAACACTTTTCAGAGTGGAGACTACACGGAGGAGTGATTCTTCCGGCAGGAGGGGTGGTGGTCAAAGGGTTCTAGGTGGAAGGGCCTGCACGGGGAAAGGTCGAAAAGTGCGGGAAAGGTCCTTCCCTTTGTGCAAACTGAAAGGTGCTCTTATGGCTGAATTTAGAGGCGGGGCGGAGCGCCGAAACGACGCCGGCGAACTTGACAGGGTCCGAAGGCCGTCGGCAGCGGCAGACGGTTTTCTACGGAAAGGGTTAAGTTTGGGTTATTAAAAGTCCCCCGGCGTTGTGGGGATTCGAGGTGGAGAGGAATAAGGGATAGCGGCGGGGACAGAGCTGCACTGGCAGCTACCCCTCTGTCTCGGTCTAGCCCTCCGGTGCCACATACAGAATGTCAATAACTACTTGGGGTACGTCAGGCCTCCGCGGATTTAGAGGGTCGCCCCGCCCCCAGAGACGCCTGCAGGCCTATTCGCGCTTGCGCTCTCGCCTCCTTCCTAGACTGCGCCAGAAAGCGCCTGCCGGCTTGGGGAGGGCTTTCCTATTTCACCCAATCAGAGACCACCGGGGTCCTACGACCCTTTCCAGTCTTCACTGACAAATCGAGTAGAGACATAGAAGATGGGCATCTGCAGCAACCACTGGAGAGAGGCAAAGGGGAGGGGTTTCCTTTTCTCCATGCGAAGTGGCGCGGGAAGGTAGTCGTTTTGACTGGAACGCTAAGAATTTTCGGTTTGATAGATTAGTGAGGAAGCCAATGAAAGTGGGAAGAAGGCGGGGCTTTTCGGGCGAGTGGGGAGCGTCCTTCCTATCAGGTGCTCCAAGGGAGGCCAGGCTGTGCCAGAAATCCGACCTATCAAATTGGAGTTTATTTTAAGGCGGCGGGGTCAGCCAGATGACTGGCAGAAAGCGCTCGCCTATAAGGAGTGTCCCAGACAAACGAGGGCGGGCCCATCTGAAGAACGGCGTGTGCTGTACCCAATAGGCGCGCAAGGCGTGCGGAGCCTTCCCCTCCCCCCTTGGCGGGACCAGTGGCTCCCCCTATCGGGTGGGGGCGGCGGGTGACGGGCGTGTCCCTCCCCCAATGAGAGGCGGGGGGAGGCGGGTTCTGCGCCGCCATGTCGCGGAGGCTGCTGCCCCGAGCGGAGAAGCGGCGTCGGCGGCTGGAGCAGAGGCAGCAGCCGGACGAGCAGCGGAGGCGGTCGGGAGCGATGGTGAAGATGGCGGCGGCGGGCGGCGGAGGCGGCGGTGGCCGCTACTACGGCGGCGGCAGTGAGGGCGGCCGAGCCCCTAAGCGGCTCAAGACGGACAACGCTGGCGACCAGCACGGAGGCGGTGGCGGCGGCGGTGGAGGAGCCGGGGCGGCGGGCGGCGGCGGCGGGGTGAGGCCAGGGCCTTAGGTGTCGGGGACGGCCGGGAAGGGACGGAAAAATTTGCACCTTGAGGGTATTCGTTTGGGGGGGCGCCTCTGCGCACGCGCCCAGGCCCTCACGCCGTGACGGGGTGGGGGAGGGGCAGGCGTTGGGCAAACGGCGGGGTTTGCGCGAGGACAGGACCTTGCGCGTGCGCGCTGTTCAGAGCTGGGGGGGAGGCGGTGTGGGAGGCGGAGGACGGAGCTCGCGCTGCGGGTGGCGCAGTGCGCAGGCGCCGCGGGCTGGCGTGTGGGGGCCGGGCACGCGGCCGGGCCGTTTTTTTTCCTTTATCGTTTAAGTCCCTGCCCTTGCGCGCAAGCGCACTTCTGCTTGGTGCCTCGTGGGCGGGGGGGCGCGCACCGCGTGAGCGGGAACGGGTGGGCGGTGGCCTTTTCCGCGTCTGAGTGGGGAGTTTTGGCCGATCGCTCTTTAATCTTGATAACGTCATGGTTTGTGTTGATACAGAAATTGATCTAATTTGAGGATAGTCCCCCAGAGCAGAATATGTCCCCATTTTTGTGGGCTTTGAAAACCGGAAGGGGCTTGTGAATGGTCTTTTTTGCCGTTTGGGAATTGAATTAAGCTGTGGAACCATCACAAGTTTGTTTATAATTTCTTGGGGCTAACTGGATGCAGTTGGTTTCGTGAAACAAAATGTTCCGTGAGGGTGGGCGTTTTGGAGGGCATTGGACGTCTTTGGTCTCCTAGTCGGAAAGGACCACCGTTGGTCCTCCTGACTTGGAGCCCATTCCCTCCTCCCTCCCAAGTTCATGATCCTGTCCCGTTCAGCCATTTGCAGGATTTTCCGGGGTTTTGTGGTGACCTGTAGCAGTGATTTCTAGTGTTTTAACTTGTGGCAGGCCTTGTTTCACCCATTTTAAAACTACTTGAATTAAATGTTCCAACAGTTTTGTATGAGGTACAGGATGGTATTACAATTCGGGACTTGCAGAGCTGAGGTAAATTTGTGTGGATCGTATAGCTAGTGATGGCGGAGGGGCTGGGATTAGAATTTATGGGCTCTGGAACTCCAAACCGCTGAGCTGGTAACCATTAGGCGGGTGTGCCTCCTGTGGTTTGTGTGGTTCATTCCTGAAATAGAATCCAATTCTGCCCCTGTTCCATGGGCTTCTGCTTGGTGGCTCTCAAACAGGAGGTTGGGCCCAGAGCCCAGGAGACATGGAGAAAGTTACTTTTCCTCCTGATTCCCAGAGGCTTCTCTGTGTGGGTGGAGAGATACTACTTGTGAGGGAACCATCTTGGTTTTTAGTGATGTGGGTTGGAGTTTCTTTTTTTTTCTGAAGGACCTTTCTCATTTTGATTTTCTATAGTCTAGCCTAGGCAGTATTTTTTTACCACAGATTTTGGTGGGTGATTAAAGACTAGAAGTGGTTTTCACAGCTTTGGGGGCATGGGGTGTTTTACCGTGACTGATCCTGAGGGTGAGTGGTGAGAACAGTAATGCTTGGCTGGGCATGTTGCATAAGGGAAAGGGCAAAGAAACATTCCAAGAGAATGTTGTGATTGAGACTGCACCGGAAAACTGTTTTGAGCCCTTCCTGCCAGTGCTGTCCGCTTTCCATCCCAATTTTTCCCCCCGTTTCCTTGCCCCGTGGGAAGAGAAAAATTCTAGGAAGAATGTAAGGTATGGGGCATGCCTTGTCTTCCATTCTGTCTTGCTTAGAAGCTACAGTTAGAGGTATAGGGAAGTGGCCATCCATTCAAGGCCTGAGCTTCACTAGCCCAAAATCCTTTGGGGGTGACTGGTTTGTATTGCCATCCATGGTTGTCTGCCTTGTGTGATACCTAAGTGTCATATCTGATTGGGTCTCAGCACAGAGGGCAGTGGGCCACCATCTTGTACAGCAGGAAATGAAGTTATGTTCTTGCTTCCTTTCTCAGGAGAACTACGATGACCCACACAAAACCCCTGCCTCCCCAGTTGTCCACATCAGGGGCTTGATTGACGGCGTGGTGGAAGCTGACCTTGTGGAGGCCTTGCAGGAATTTGGACCCATCAGGTACTCCTCAGAGGCCACGAGTTGGACGTAGAAGTCAACTCCTTGGTGTCCTGTGTGTCCTTAGTTTCTGGTGAAGTGACATGGCCAGTTTGGCCCAGGGTCCTTTGGCTAGGTCTTGGGACTCCTCCACTCTTGGGTTTAGCCCTTATATTTGGGGTCAGGTTATAGCAAATTTCCCATCTTTTTTTCCCCCCTTTGGGTTTTCGGGTTTTTTTTCCCCCCTGCTTCTAGCTTGTAATCCGCATTCTCTCATTTAGCAAGTATTTTTGTCGCATGTTAGGTACTGGGAATAGAGTGGCAAATGAAGCTTTTGGGCTCCTCCCAGACAGATGCCCACCCAGAGGAATCAGCACTGTGATAGGAAAGCCCAGAAGCCTTCGGGAGGCATCTGGCTCAGGGGAGGAGGATTCAGGAAGGAAGGCTTTACAGAGGAGGTGATGGCATAGCTCCATCTCTTTTGCCTATTGTGCCACTTAGGGTGCAGGGTGTTCAGGTCAGGAAACCATGATGGAGGTACAGAGGAGTCCAGAGAGGTGAATCCATTTAGGGAAAGTCGAATGTCATTCTCTTGTCTGTGTTCTCTTGAGAAGCCTGAAACGTGTGTTTTTCCTGCCAGCTATGTGGTAGTAATGCCTAAAAAGAGACAAGCGTTGGTGGAGTTTGAAGACGTGTTGGGGGCTTGCAACGCTGTGAACTACGCGGCTGACAACCAGATCTACATTGCTGGCCACCCAGCTTTTGTCAATTACTCTACCAGCCAGAAGATCTCCCGCCCTGGGGACTCGGATGACTCCCGGAGTGTCAACAGCGTGCTTCTCTTTACTATCCTGAACCCGATCTATTCCATTACCACGGTGCGTGCCAACAGGCTTTCTTTTAGCTGCTTTTGTGAGCTCTCTCTCCCTCCCATCCTCTCCCCTGAGCCAGATTGACCTGCCAGTGCCCTTTCATCTTGCCTGTTTGCTTTTTACAGGATGTTCTTTACACTATCTGCAACCCTTGTGGTCCTGTCCAGAGAATTGTTATTTTCCGGAAGAATGGAGTCCAGGCCATGGTGGAATATCCTTTGCTGGGAAAGGGGAATTCTTTGAGGTGGGGGTTCTCACAAGGCTCGGCAGGGGTCCATTCTTTCAACCAGCAGGGGCTTGCCAGGTGCCAGATCCCTTCCTAGAGCCCCCCTAGTGTGATGCGAGGGATCATTAATGAGCAGCCTGGCATGTAGTGTGAAAGCTCAGAGGGAAGGAGCTGCAAAGGGAGGGCGTGCCCGGCAGACCTGGCGGGGTGATACTCTGTTGCCATGAGGAGATAGGAGCTGGTATTCAGGGCAGAAAAACTGGTTTCTCTGAATGTCCTCAGGTGGGCAGGAGCTTGTTGTTGGAGAAAGCCAACAGCCTGATAGCCAACGAGGGGGAGAGGGTTCACTGCGGGTGTTAGAAGCAGTAAGCAGTGCTGTGCTGGTCAGGGTGCGGTGGGAAGCCACTGATGGAGTTCCGGGCAGGAACATCATCTGGCTCATCTTTCGGAGATTGTCCAGGCTTAGTCAAAGCATACAGCACAAAAGGGAGAGTAATAGGCAGAGGGAGTTGCTGCTCCCTCTGGGCTGGTGGGGTTGGGAGTGCAGATGACAGAGGAACTCTGGATGGTGACTGCCCACCCGGGGCTGCACTCCAGCCCCTTTCCGTGCGAGCGGCTAGTTACTGGGCAGGAAACTAACCCCAAAGCTCACTGCAGTATGGTCTTTGGGTGCACCCTTGTCGTCCTCCCTTTCTGGGACCACTTGAGGCGCTTTCCAAAGAGCACCCATCTTGGGGTTTCCTTAACTTTACCCACATTTGATTCTGTGCAGAGTGCCCAGCGGGCCAAGGCCTCGCTCAATGGGGCTGACATTTACTCGGGCTGTTGCACTCTGAAGATTGAATATGCAAAGGTAGGTCTAGGAAATGACTGCCCCTTGTCAGCTTCCAGCTGGGGGGCCTGGCTAATTTTAAGCTCTGTCTTGTCCCTGCAGCCCACACGCTTGAATGTGTTCAAGAATGATCAGGATACTTGGGACTACACAAACCCCAATCTCAGTGGACAAGGTAATCCTGATGGCAACTTTGTTCTAAACACACCCGCCTTGCCTTCACTCGACTAGTGCACTTCATAGACCCGGGCTCAGGGTTATGTAATGCCATTGGGCTCCCTATGGACATGGGGGGGTTCGGGGGGTGGGGGTGCGGTCAGCTCTTGGAAAAGACGCTCCAGTGGGAGAGGGTGAAAGAGGGGGCCTCTAGGTTCTAGCAGCTGCTGGGCGCCCTTTGATGTGGCTGAGGGTGTAAAGCCAGGGCAGAGGCTTTGATGGGGTTGGGGAACAGGGAGGGCCTCATTGAGCACAGGACATGGCGATGGCTTTTAAACCAGTAGCAGCTCCCAGATGGATTCTGCTGCTACCCTTCTAGGAGCCTGCCTGGGGTCACTGACTCTCCATTCTCACTGGCCAGGAATGGTTCTCTTGCTCGCCACTATCAAGAGGGTCTGCTGGGGGAAGGGTGGGGCAAACTTGGGAGGTGACAAGGGCGCCCAGACCCTTGGAGCAGAGCCTTTGAGCAAGTTGACCTTGTGGAGGTGAGACACCCTGGATTGGAGCAGGGCGGACACACCTTACCTCCCTTGTAGCGGGGACTCAGCATCTCTGCAGGGGGCCCAAACGGACAACCCCCTTCCTAGACTCTGTCAAGAATGGTTTGCCTTGGATAGGAGGGAGAGGTGGAGGATTGCCTTTGGAAAAGCAGCGGCACCCCCTCAGCAAGACCGTCCATCTCTGTCTGTCTTGGTCTGATACGTCGGACTAGGCCACGGGCTGAGGGAGGAGGCCGGTTGCTGACCTCTCACAGGCCCTGGGAGGCCAAAGGCCCCCATTCCTAGGCGGGCCTGTCTTGCTCGCCCTCGCAGCTGGGAAGCAGTGGGCAGGGTGGGCTAGACTCTCCCCAGGACCCTCACGGTGGGCGCTGTGGGCCTGGCCGCCCCTGCAGAGGTCAGAGGCAAATTGGTGACCGAGTGAATGTACCAGAGCGGGCAATGGCATTACATGACCGCTAACAGAAACATGGCAACCAACCATTTCTTCTCCAAGGAACATAAATAGAAGATGTGCAGACCGGCAGGGGCTAGTGGCAGGGGCTGGCCGTGCATTGGTTTTGATGCCTCTCAGCTCTGGCCGCCCCAAGACGGGGGGGCAAAAACGAGAGCTGAGGAGGTGGCCTGGAGTGAGGGCGGTGCTTCGCCACCCCTCGGGAACCATACTTCAGCGGCTCTGCCTCTGCACATTGCTCACCAACACACAGGGTAGAAACCACTAGCTCTTCCTGGAGAGAACAGAACACGCAGCCTCCACCACGTCCCCAGAAACAGCCGCAGACTTGAGCTCACTACATCAAGAACACCACACCGCGCTCCAAGGAACAGCTACAAGCACAGAGACAGAGGCAGACAGAGACAAAGAGAGAAAGAGACGCACCATGGCAGCAGACACTGCTTTTTTATTAAACATTAAAAAAAAAAAAAAGTCAAAATCCAAGCAAACTTGAACCCGAGAATGTACACAGAAGTAGGAAACACAGAGAACAGAGCTCTCCCAGCCAGCCAGCGGCGCTCTTTTCGGAGAACGTTTCATAGACTGAAGTAGATTCCATGGGCCTCCAAGACAATAGGATCCTCTCTCCATTCCTCGCCATATGGGTTGTTTTTTGTTTTTTGTTTTTAAGTCCTTTGGTTTGGGGAGGGCCTTTTTTTTGTTCTTTTCTGTTTTGATATTTTTATTTTTTCCGCAGTCATCGGCTGCCAACATAATCTGCACCAACTGGAGATCAGAAAAAAAAAAAAAAAAAACTTAAACCACAACAACCAAAAAAAAAAAATCAAAAAAACCAAAACAGACCTAAAACCAGACAGCCAAACAGCTCAGAGGTACACAGTTACCTGCTGGCGGGTAACCAGATGCGCTCCCAAGGCCAAAAGCGCGGGCATAGTGGGGCCACTGGTACACCTCATACCCAGGAGACACGCACACGGAGCGCTACACAGCCAGAAGCACCGCACTGCAGCACACAGTGTGAGGAGCTGACAACACGGAGGGACACTACCCACTTCATACACCTTTATTTTCCACTTTTCTGGTATCTTCTGAGGACAGAACATCTGTGAGCCATTTTTGATTTAATCAAAAACATTGACTTTTAAAACAATTCTTAAAAAAAAATTGTAGCGGATGTGTACCGTAACTTGTATTTATGACTGTAAAACCATGTGATGCAGGGTCGCAGTGTATGTTTGATGGGACGCCATCTTTCAGAACTGTGCTAACTCACTGTTGAAGCGTCCAATGGTAAGAGAAAATACAGATTTGTTTTTTGTGACAAATGGACATTGTACTCTGTACTTCTGCTGTAAGTAGCCCTTTTCCATCTTTGTAATGACTGATTGTTGGAAACAAAACCCAGGCCGGGTGGCAGGAAAGGGCAGTGGTCTCAAGCCCTGGGTTTTGGAGTCAGCCAGACCTGGGTTCAAATCCTGGCTCGGCCGCTAACTTTTGCTTTGTGACCTTGGGCCAAAGTGTCTTTTAACTGGTCAGTTAAAAGTTGAGTGCTCAGGTTCTTTATCTGTAAAACGGGGCTAAAATAGTACCTACCTCATAGGGTTGTTGTGAGGAATTTCCGAAGCGGTGATGTCTGTAAAGCGCTTCGCACAGTGTCTGCCACTCAAGCGCTAAATTCATGTAGCGACTACGAATTGCAGCTGGGGTCTGGGGTGGATCTGCGCCATTGTCGGGGTCTGAGAATGTTGATGCCTTGTATATGACTGTTAATTGAATTGGTTCTGATGTTGCCCTGCTTGTCCTTTCCCACAGTCCCTCTTCTCGGGTTCGATGTGACGTGGGGGAGGGGATGGGGGGGTTGGCAGGGAGGACCAGGGTTGAGAAAGAGGGGGCCTAGAGAGTTGGGGTCTAGAGCTCCTTAGAACCTTGGAACTTTGGGGGCCAGTTTTTATTTTATCTTCTTTCTTGCCCTGCCTTTCCTTGATAGTTTTCCTGGTCTTAACTCCTCTCCCGTTATCAGGAGTTGTTTTAGGAATCTGTTTTTGGCCTCCGTAACATAACAGCATGTGTAGCATCCACAGGTTCCCCAGAAGGCCCGAGAGCTAGGCTACCCATTTGGGCCAGGGCAGGAGAGAGAGCCCAGAAGCTGGCCTCATCCTTCCCAGAGAAGGGAAACCAGCTGCTTGGCACAGGCAGGCAAGGGGAAGTGGGCTCCAGTCTTGAGGCTTGGGCTTCATGCCCTCGTGGGGTCAGGCCACAGGAAGGAGGCCCCAGCAGTTTTGGTGAGGAAGGGAGAGTTTCCCTCAGGCTTGCAGGAACCGAACGTCGTTGAGAATAGCCTCTAGTCTGAGATTAGCCTCTAGTCAGGAGGGTGACCCTCTTTGTTCCAGGTTGGCCTCTAACTGTTTGCTCTGTCCGCAGGTGATCCTGGCAGCAACCCTAACAAACGCCAGAGACAGCCCCCTCTCCTGGGAGACCATCCCGCAGAATATGGTGAGGGCAGGGGGTTCCCCTCCGTGGACTCCCGTGGCTCATGTGCCTCTGCCCGCCGTCCGCCGCGCAAATTCTCACCCGTCCTCCCTCTCTTTCCTTCCCACCCCCCAGGAGGGCCCCACGGTGGGTACCACAGCCATTACCATGATGAGGGCTACGGGCCCCCCCCACCTCACTACGAAGGGAGAAGGATGGGCCCACCAGTGGGGGGTCACCGTCGGGGCCCAAGTCGCTACGGCCCCCAGTATGGGCACCCCCCACCCCCTCCCCCACCACCCGAGTATGGCCCCCACGCCGACAGCCCTGTGCTCATGGTCTATGGCTTGGATCAATCTAAGATGAACTGTGATCGGGTCTTCAATGTCTTCTGCTTGTATGGCAATGTGGAGAAGGTGAGCCTCTCTTCGGTCCATTGCTTCCCTTGTAGCCCTAGCGAGCCAGGCCTCGTGCATCACAGTGGGGGAAGGCACTTGGCTGACAGCAGGCTGGTTCTGAGAGGGTGACTCACTGAGGCGGGCAACCAGCTCCAGATGTTTTGTTTGGTCCTCACCATGGGTGTTTTGTTTTTTAATTGGGGGCATTAACCAGGACTTCTTCACACAGAAGTACTAATGTGTTTAACATCACACTAACATTTATAAGATTTACAAAATTCAGCTTTTGCGGTCGAAGATCATTGTGTGAGGATTTTCTTCAGAAAATCCTCCATGGGCGCCTGGGTGGCTCAGTGGGTGAAAGCCGCTGCCTTCGGCTCAGGTCATGATCCCAGGGTCCTAGGATCGAGGCCCGCATCGGGCTCTCTGCTCAGCAGGGAGCCTGCTTCCTCCTCTCTCCTCTCTCTGCCTGCCTCTCTACCTACTTGTAATCTCTCTCTCTGTGTCAAATGAATAAAACAAACAAACAAAAAAACAAAATCTAAAAAAAAAAGAAAATCCTCCATGATCTGGCGATCCTGGGCCTTCCTGCCTTGCCTGTGGGACAGGTGGCTGTTCAGCTCTGACTAGGTGGCTTGTTTCTCTGGAACCCGCTGGGTCCTGGGAGCCTCGGAGCTCGCAGCCCCTGGCTTGGCCCGGGAGTCACGGCAGTGGCAGCCGTACCGCAGGTTAAGCCTGTCTTCCGCACATTGGGCGCTGTGGAAAGAACCAGACTCGTGGCAGCTTATTACTAGAGTCCTTGACGAGACTGGTCAGGGCAGTGAAGGCACAGAGGGTAAATAACTTGCGCAGGTTCACAGATCTTTATGTGGAAGCACAACCTTGTGCTAGAGAAGTTTGCCTCAGTGCCTCTGTCACGGGTGTTCGCTGCCTTCGGTACTGTCACCCATGGCAGTGTTTCACATCGTGGCCTACTCTGGGCCGTATGCATCTGCGTGTTCACAGACACGGTGGCAGTATCCACTTTATTTCCTCACCATGCCCCCAGTTTTTGCTCTGCTTTATTAAGTGATACACTCGGGGGTCGTGTCTTAGGGTGAGAAAGATTGGCCGGTGCACTGAGCCCTGCCTGTGGGCCGCGTATGCTGCTCTGTGCCCCTGATGCCTCATTCACAAAGGGGGAGACAGAAGCCTCTCTCTAGAGCCAGGAGTTCCTTGCTTTTAACTAACTCAGAAGGGGTGGAAGAAGGGTCCCTGGCAGCCGGGCAGTGGCACTGATCACAGTTGCTCTCCTCAAGGTGAAATTCATGAAAAGCAAGCCGGGGGCCGCCATGGTGGAGATGGCTGATGGCTATGCGGTGGACCGGGCCATTACTCACCTCAACAACAACTTCATGTTTGGGCAGAAGCTGAATGTCTGGTAGGTCCTTAGTCTCCTCAGGCTTGGGAGTGTTGGAGAGGAGCTGAGGGAAGAAGGGAAGTGGAATGGGGCCACTCTGGAAAGGGCCCAGCAGAGAAGCACAGTGAGGTTGGGTGCTTGTTCGGGCAGGAGTGGGGTGTGGCAGAACGCTCCCCGGCCTACAGCT
This sequence comes from Ailurus styani, assembly GCA_002007465.1. Classification (NCBI taxonomy): domain Eukaryota; kingdom Metazoa; phylum Chordata; class Mammalia; order Carnivora; family Ailuridae; genus Ailurus; species Ailurus styani. The sequence goes on from LNAC01000161.1 coordinate 1,576,521, forward strand.
GAAGCAATGGGAAAAACTGTGTTAGCCTCGCCTCAGCTGTGGAGCAATGCACCCTGAGGCATACAGCATCTTAAGGCAGGAACCGCGCCACCGTGGAGGGCTTGGGGTCTGATGAAGAGCCCCCCCCTTCTCTGGTACAGTGTCTCCAAGCAACCAGCCATCATGCCCGGGCAGTCCTACGGGCTAGAAGACGGGTCCTGCAGTTATAAAGACTTCAGCGAATCCAGGAACAATCGGTTCTCTACCCCAGAGCAGGCAGCCAAGAACCGCATCCAGCACCCTAGCAACGTGCTGCACTTCTTCAATGCCCCTCTGGAGGTGACCGAGGAGAACTTCTTCGAGGTGGGTGCTGTGGAGTTGGTCCCTCACCACAGCCATCTGAATGGGCCGTTTACTGTAGTCTTCTTGAGTACCTGTTGAGCCACAGCTGCACCAGGCCCTGGGTTGGGTCCCAGGGATGCAGCAGGGGCCAGGACAGACTGAGAATGGCCCCAGAGCCCCAGCAACAGCAGAAATTGGCTGTACTGTCTGCATTATTGACAAACTGGGATGGCTGCTGTTTGCTGAAAAAGCTGCTTCCTGTCTGGGTGAGAAAATGGTGATCAGAGTCCAGTCTCAGAGCATCCACGTAGTCTGGACTTTCCATCCCTTGATAACATCAGAAGGGAGGCTCCTGTTCAGGCCTTGTCACAGGAAACTAGGGCATTGAGGGGGAGGAGGGCGGACTGGCAGGGTTGGCCTTCAGACCTAGCTCGGGCCGGAGATACGTTGTTGCTCTTCACTTCAGCAAACATGGGTTAGTGCCAGTACGCCCAGGTGGGAATTTTAAAAAGTGGTTTCTGCTGTAATGATCGTTAACAGTAATAGAAACATAATAAAAGTGGTGTTTCTAAACCTTTTTTGGGTCGTGGGGGGATACCTTAGAGTATGTTGTATGATTTCAGGGTTTAGAAATTCCAGAAAAATGTCAGTACTCTGTCACGGGCTGTTTGAATCCTGCTACATGGTACTGCTGTTTCTGAATCTTTGCTGTGTCTTGCAGATCTGCGATGAGCTGGGAGTGAAACGGCCATCTTCTGTGAAAGTATTCTCAGGCAAAAGTGAGTAAACTGCCGCCGCCTCCTTTCCCCATTCCTTGGTTGTAGGTGGGTGGCCCCTGCTTCCTGCTCAGGTCCGCCTAAAACTTACTTTTCGTTTTGATCAGGTGAACGCAGCTCCTCTGGGCTGCTGGAGTGGGAATCCAAGAGCGATGCCCTGGAGACTTTGGGCTTCCTGAATCATTACCAGATGAAAAACCCAAGTGAGTATCTGTGTGTCCTGTAGGCCTCCCCCTCGTGGCCTAATGGTGGGCTGGCTTCAGGCCAGAGCCGTCCTTCCTGCCATCAACATAGGGCCCCAGAGAGCTCTTCACTGGTGTCGACATGGGCAGGCGGGACCTGGTCGCCAGGAGATTAGCCCTGTGGTCCCCATGGGAGGGGGAGATCCAGCCTGGCTGTTTGCCGCCGCCCACTTTGCCAGCCTCTGGGTCATTGAGACTCATGCTCCAGGGACTGGCATTCTGTGCGTCAGAAGCTGCCAGTAAACAACCGGCACTGTCTGTCACAGAGGCTGGCTCAGATGGTACCTAGGAAAGGGGCTGATCTGGCCAGTGGAGAACATCTGCCCGCTTGGGCCCTCGGCCAGCTGAGGAGCGGGAGTGGAATTCCACGTGGACTCCAAGTTAGGGGAGGGGAAGTGCCTTTAGTGTTGGGCTTGACTGTAAGTCTCACGTTGGGCAGTGACCAGTTAGATCCCCGCAGCCGAACAGCAGAAGTGGAGGGGGGCCGGGTTGTTGGTGCCTCCAGAGAAAGGGGGTGCAGCCAAATCTCTCTTCTTTGCAGATGGTCCATACCCTTACACTCTGAAGTTGTGTTTCTCCACCGCTCAGCACGCCTCCTAATAGGTGCCCAGGAAGAGTCCCATCTGAGCAGGAAAACGTTTCTCTTTCTTTTATGCTGTTTGTTTTGTTTTGTTTTGTTTCTGGGTTGGTTTTTTTTTTTCTTTTTTTTCTTTTTTTTTTTTTTTGCAAAAGTTCCTGTATTCCTTTTTTTTTAAAATGCTAGATTAGTGGGCTTAACCATAACGGAAATGCTGGAAGTCTGGAGGGGGAGGGGAAGGGGACCTGATATCTCCCAAGATTAACCTTCACTTTTTAAAAAATTATTGTACATGTGATTATTTTTTTCCTGTTCATACATTTGTGCTGCCTGTGTACTCTTGGCACATTTCAATAAAATCGTTTGGAAAATAAATGTTGCGCTTACTGGGATTCCAGGGTGTGTCTGCTTCCCTCCCACCTGGTCTACCAAGGTGCAGGCAGGCCAGGACACAGCTAAAGGCCCTCGGGAGCTGTGGGCCCAGCCCGGGATGTGGTGAAAAATTAAAAGGTGTCTGGTGAGGAAAATCTGGGAGGGCTGGTGGTGGTCTTCATGGGCCCTGCCCAAGCAAGCCAAATTTAGTTGGAGAGTCACTTAAGTAAATGGTGTTGAAAAGATTAAAAATTTTAGGAGTTAAAAAAAAAAAAAAACTTTCATCCTGTGAAGTGAATACTTTTTATAAGATTGGAAAATAAGGAAAATAAAACCAGATAAAAGTGAAGGTATGTTCCCTAGTCTCTAACAATTTTTGGTGTGTTTTCCCACCCACATAAAGTTTTTTTTTTTTAACAAAATGCTTTGTGCTCTGAGTGTTCTCATATCACACACACAGCTTTCTCCTTATATTTACCCCTGTACAGTACCTCATGGGGATGACTTCATTTCCCTTTCCCTGGTCTTAAAGGTAAAATCTAGTTTCTTGCTACTGTGAACAGTACTGCTACACATGCGGGTGCCTCAAGCCAACTTCCCTGATACTGATCTGGAGGTAAATTCCTAGCAGTGGAATTGCTGAGTTAAAAGATAACTCGGTGCCTGATAATTTGGAGCGTGTGGTTAACACATCAAGAACCTTTGATCTCAGCTCAGGTCAAGAACCTTTGATCTCAGCTCAGGTCTTGGTCTCAGGGTTGTGAGTTCAAGCCTGGCAGTTGGGTTCCATGCTGGGTGGGGGGCCTGGGTGGCTCAGTGGGTTTTAAGCTTCTGCCTTTGGCCTCAGGTCATGATCTCTAGGTCCTGGGATGGAGCCCCACATCAGGCTCCCTGCTCAGCGGGAAGCCTGCTTCTCCCTCTCCCCCACTCCCCCCCTGGCTTGTGTTCCTTCTCCCCGCTTCTCTCTCTCCTACTCCCCCTGCTTATGTTCCCTCTCCTGCCTGTTTCTTCTCCCACTCCCCCTGCTTGTGTTCCCTTTCTCGCAGTGTCTCTGTCAAAATCTTTAAAAAACAAAACAAAACAATTGCAATGTGATACTCTGCAACTGTGGTAGAAGGGAACTTGTGTATATGTTTGGGGTGGGGCATGGTAAGGGCTGTAGATGGAAGGAGCCTACTTTAAGGACCTTGACTCATGCTGGAAGGAAGAGGCAGTCTGCAGAGAACAAGTGAGGACAGTTCACTGTGCCTTGTTCATGCATGTTCACCTGAAAACTCACTGGGATGCCTGGCTGATGGAGTGGGCAACTCTTGAGCTTGGGGTCGTGAGTTCTATGTCCATGTTGGGTGTAGAGATTTCTTAAAATATTAGTTGGGGTATCTGAGTAGCTCAGTTTCTTTAAGTGTCTGCCTTCGGCTTGGGTCACGATCGCAGAATCGAGCCCCACGTCAGGCTTCCTGCTCAGTGGGGAGTCTGCTTCTCCCTCTGCCCCTTACCCTGCTCTTGTGCTCTCTTAAATAATTTTTTAAAAATCTTGGAAAAGAAAAAGAACCCACATGAGGAATTTACTGTGAAGTCTTTGAACTCGGATTATTCATATCTGAAGTTATGGCATTTACGGAATGAAGAAACTGCTTGGCCAGGGGAATTTCAGACAACCTCTGGAAAGGAGCAACAAGAGTTGCCTTGCAGCCATAAACTTCTAAATCCTCTAGGATTTGTTTTCAAGCCAATCATAGGCATAAGAAAATATTGCCATTTTGCCTCCCAGCACCCAGTTTTCATTCCTTGTCAGCAGTTTTGAATCTCCTTTCAGAGATCCTCTATGTATGTATTACATTCTGTGCACAAACAGCCATACATAACCATCTTTTTTACACCAACAGATTGTACAAAATGTACATCCTTAAATTCTCTTCTGGCGCCTGGCTGGCTCAATTGATAGAGCATGTGACTTTTGATCTTGGGAGAGTGAGTTGGAACTCCATGTTGGGTGTAGACATTACTTTAAAAAAGTCTAAAGAAATTTAAAATTGTTTCATATGTTGGCGTCTGCACAGTGGCTTCAGAGCCTCCCATTGTATAGATAACTAAATACAGTTCTCTGTCGATGGAAGTTACTGGGTCTTTTCCAAAAGAGCTTATCCATCTATGACACAAGTAGGCAGGTATTTTCTAGAATCCCACTTGCCCAGAGGCCTCTGTTCACCTTGGTGCGCTTCTCCCTAAAGCAATTTTGTGGCACTTTGAATGCTCTTGGGTTAAATGTTTTTTTTCCAAAATGGTTTTATTTTTTAAAGAAATTATTTTAAGAACATGAACTTCAGAGTCACATAAATCCCTTCTTCAGCACTCCTGAAGTTCCGACAGATAACCTTGAACTAAACTTTCCCTCCCCCAAGCTCCAGTTTCCTCTGTGCACAATCAAAAATAGTGCCACCTCTTGGTGGCGTGAGAATTCAAACATTACACAGAGAGCGCGCAGTGTTGGCTCTTCTATATTTTCATTCCCTTACAGGGGTAAACTCAGAACTGAGAATTTTTTTCTTTTCTGTTAACAAGGTACAAGTGCACGATAACAAAATTGCAGGGCTGCAGTAATTCTACCATTATATCCTTGAACATTTCGGCTGTCTCCAATTTTTTCACCATTACAAAACAGCGCTGTGATGAAACGTCCAGCAGCAATAATTGGCCGGGTTCCTACTGGGGCAAAGGGCCCATTGCTAAACGTCGGTCGGCGAACCAAGAAGCTATTTCCGGTTGCCCTTAGTAAAGATGGCGGTAAGACGGGCGTCACCGCTCTCAGACTGCAGCGTCGGTGCCCTCGCCAAACATGGTGGCGTCGCGCCCGCCCCCTTGGCTACTTCCTGTGTGCTGGGTTAATACCCCTCCCCAGCAACTAGTTTGTGACGGCGGCAGCGATGGCGGCGTCTCGCAGTCTCGGGAACCTGCTGATACGGCGTGAGTCACCTCGACCTCTGGAAGTCCATTGCTCTGTAGTGCTGTCATAGCCACCATAGGATGGGGAGGCCTGTCCCGGGTCCCGGTCTGCCCATCTTAAACACAGGTGCATAGGCTCCCAACCAAAGAGCTCCCTAATTCTGGAAGCCTGTGTCTTACAGTTGGGTCGCTGACAGATTAGTGTTCCCAATGTGGGGTCAGTCCCATGATCACGGGTCTGAAGGAGTCTTGACACCGAGGCCACTGGTAAGTGCACTCCTAATCTGAAAGCTTGTATCCCCCTAAACCGAGGTTTCTTAGGGACCTGCGTTGCCCAATCTAACATCAGTGAGGGGAAATGTGTGCCTTCTGCTCTGGAAGGCACTGTGTCCCCTACCTGGGTCATCAGAGGCTCTTCTTTCCTTTGTCTCCCCAGGAGTGATGGCGCCCACCCCCCGGGGTCTCAGCCTTAGCCTTCGCCCCATGAGCTCCACTGCTCAAGATGAGGCCTCCACAGCAGTCCCCAGAAACGTGCCAGACCACAACTATGAGTCTCTTCAGGTGACAGCTGCTCAGAAACACATCCTGCATGTGCAGCTAAACCGACCTGAGAAGAGGAATGCCATGAACAGAGCCTTCTGGAGGTAGGGCCTGCAGATCCCAAGAGGTCTGCCTGCAGGAGGAGGCAGGGGCTGAGGGAGTGGGCAGAGGTGGAGTGTGGGGGACAGATGACACGAGGGCAGGGGATTCTCTTCCAAGACACAGCCTTTCTCTCCTTGCTCCTCCCAGAGAGATGGTGGAGTGCTTCAACAAGATAGCACAAGACCCCGACTGTCGGGCTGTGGTGATCTCTGGTGCAGGAAAATTGTTCACTGCAGGTACCGAGTACTCTCCACCTCTGCCCCTGCCAGTCTCCCCTGCTCCTGGCAATAGAGCAATGCTTCTTAATTAGGGTTTCAGCCAGCTTCTAACTTCCACCTTTATCTTTTTTTTTTTAATTTTTTAAAAGATTTTATTTATGTATTAGAGAGAAAGAGATCACAAGTAAGCTGAGCGGCAGGCAGAGAGAGAGGAGGAAGAAGGCTCCCCGCCGAGCAGGGAGCCCGACGCGGCCTGATCCCAGGACCCTGAGATCATGACCTGAGCCAAAGGCAGAGGCTTTAACCCACTAAGCCACCCAGGCACCCTTTTCTTTTTTTTTAATTTAAAACATTCAAATACTAAAGTGAGTCCAACAGAAGGTTACAGGATGATGGACTTTGAAGCCTGATCTGTGGCCTTGACCAAGGCCCTTAACCTCTCAGTCTGTTTTTTTTGTTTTTTGGGTTTTTTTGTTTTGTTTTGTTTTTTTTAAAGATTTTATTTATTTATTTGACACAGAGAGAGAGATTACAAGTAGGCAGAGAGGCAGGCAGAGAGACAGGGAGAGGAGGAAGCAGGCTCCCTGCTGAGCAGAGAGCCCGATGCGGGCCTCGATCCCAGGACCCTGAGATCATGACCTGAGCTGAAAGCAGAGGCTTTAACCCACTGAGCCACCCAGGCGGCCGTTTTTTGGGTTTTTTATTTAAGATTTTATTTATTTGTTTGAGAAAGAGAAAGAAGGCACAGAGGGAGAGGAGGAGGAGGGAGAAGCAGACTCCCCAGTGAGCAGAGAACCTGATTCCGGGCTGGATCCCAGGACCCTGAGATCATGACCTGAGCCAAAGGCAGATGTTTAACTGGCTGAGCCACCCAGGCACCCCTGGTTTTGGTTTTTTTTTAATGTCACTAAAGTGTACTATAATATGCTTTCATATAATTACTCAACACATACAAACTGATTTCCAGTTACATGTCTGTTAGAACTTTTAATTGTCCCACAGGTCTGTTCTTCAGACTGGATATAATTCCCATTGACCACATTCACCGTATCCTTTGTCATCTCTATACTGCTGTGAAGCCTATCCAGTGATTTTTAAAATTTCAGATACTCAGGCGCCTGGGTGGCTCAGTGGGTTAAAGGCTCTGCCTTCGGCTCAGTTCATGATCTCAGGGTCCTGGGATCCGCCTGCGTCGGGCTCTCTGCTCAGCAGGGAGCCTGCTTCCTCCTCTCTCTCTCTGCCTGCTTCTCAGCCTACTTGTGATCTGACCTCTCTGTGTCAAATAAATAAATAAAATCTTTAAAAAAGGGCGCCTGGGTGGCTCAGTGGGTTAAAGCCTCTGCCTTCGGCTCAGGTCATGATCTCAAGGTCCTGGGATCAAGGTCCACATCGGGCTCCCTGCTGGACGGGGAGACTGCTTCCTCCTCTCTCTCTCTCTGACTGCCTCTCTGCCTATTTGTGATCTGATCTCTCTCTGTGTGTCAAATAAATAAATAAAATCTTAAAAAAAAAAAAAAAAACTTAGCCCCTTTAAAAAAAAATCTTTTAAAAATAAAATAAAATTTCAGGTACTGTAGTTTTTGGTTCTCAAATTTCCATTTAGTTCTTTTTTTATATTTGCCATTTCTCTCCTGAGGTTCCAGAGCTTGTTATTTATCACAAGCATTTTTTTTTTTTTTTAATTTCACAGAGGGAGAGAGATCACAAGGAGGCAGAGAGGCAGGCAGAGAGAGAGAGGGGGAAGCTGGCTCCCCGCTGAGCAGGGAGCCTGATGCGGGCCTCGATCCCAGGACCCTGAGATCATGACCTGAGCCGAAAGCAGAGGCTTTAACCCACTGAGCCACCCAGGCGCCCTCACAAGCATATTTTTCTTTGCACTGTTGATCATTGTTCTAACCACTGCTTTAAAACTCTTGTCTCCTAATTCCAATATCCAGGTCACCTTGGGGTCAGTGTCGGTGCATTATCTTTTCTCTTGAAAGACTGGGTCTCGTTCTCCTGTTTGTTTGCATTTGGAATAAGTTTGGACTGTATCCCAGTTATTGGGATTTGGAAAGATGCTGTGGAAATTCTGGATCCTATGCTATACCTCCAAAGAATGTTGAGTTTCCTGTTTTAGCAGCTTAGTTGGAATCAGTTTTTAAATCTCTTGCTGGGCTGCATGCATGGTTCGTGGGTTAACAAGAGACTTGGGTAGAGGTTGTCCATAGAATTTGGGGCTCCCTTTTCTGGCTCTCTCTTTTATGTAATTTCCCCCCTCACTTTCCAGCAGCAGGGGTCACCGTGGACTCTTTTCTGGTTCTTCAAGCACAACTTCCAGCCTCCCCTCAATCTAGAAATTTTAAAAACAGCCAACTCACGGGGCGCCTGGGTGGCACAGTCAGTTAAGGGTCCAACTCTTGGTTTCAGCTTCGGTCATGATCTTGGGGTCGTGAGATCAAGCCTCACGTTGGACTCCAGGCTCAGTACAGAGTCTGCTTGAGATTTCTTTCTCCCTCTTCCTCTGCCCCTTGATTCATAAATAAATGAATCTTTTGGTTCTGAAGATTTTCTTCATTTCTTTGTGAGAGAGAGTGAGCAAGAGAGAGCACAAGCCAGGGGAGAGGCAGAGTGGGAGGACTCAGTGGTGACCGAGGCAGCCCCAGGCCCTGGCATCACAGAGTTGCCAGCCCAGTGGGGAAGACTCACAGTAAACGATCTATTTCTCGTTGTTTCCCCGTTAACGTGTTTACATGTCCTATGTTTACTTTCTACCCCCTCTCTGTTCTTCTCCCTTTGTTGATTTCGTTTGTTCCTACAAGAAACACTCCAGTGCTAGCCCCTTCCTGGGTGCCAGGGACCTAGAAAACAGGTTCCTGGTTCTTGGCCCTCATCCTCACGGCGCTCGTGCCTGAGAAGCGAAAGATGGGGCTTCGTGGGTGTCGGTGCCAGGCCTGGGGCCCTCACCTTTCTGGCTCCCAGCTGACCGTAGCCGTCTGGTCCCATTTTCTTTCTTTTTTTTTTTTTTTTAAGATTTTATTTATTTATTTATTTGACACAGAGAGAGAAATTACAAGTAGGCAGAGAGGCAGGCAGAGAGAGAGGAGAGAGGAGGAAGCAGGCTCCCTGCTGAGCAGAGAGCCTGACGAGGGCCTCAATCCCAGGACCCTGGGATCATGACCTGAGCCGAAGGCAGAGGCTTTAACCCACTGAGCCACCCAGGCGCCCTGGTCCCATTTTCAACAGCAAGACTCTCAAAGCCAGAAAGAAGAAACTCAGTGTAATTAGTAGTTCCAATGATAGAACGGAACTACTAATTACGGGGGGAAAAAAAAGGGAAGTAGTCCACACTTATTTAATATCTGCAGAGTATCTGGACACAGTATACGTATTAATTAATTCTCCCTGGAACCCTTCCGGACAAGTGCAATTACCATCCCGTTTTATGTATGAAGAAACAGAGGCCCAGAGAGAGGAAGAAACTTGCCCGGTTCTCACAGATGGGAAATGGAGGAGCTGAGATTTATTTATTTATTTTTTTTTTAAGATAGGGAGAGTGTGTGTGGGAATAGGAGAAACGGGACAGAGGGAGAGAGAGAATCTCAAGCAGACTCCCCACTGAGCACGGAACCCAATGCTGGGCTCGATCTTACGACCCTGAAATCATGGCCTGAGCTGAAATCAAGAGTCAGATTCTTGGGTCCCTGGGTGGCTCAGTCGGTTGAGCATTCAACTCTTGGTTTCGGCCCAGGTCGAGATCTCGGGGTCCTGGGATGGAACCCCGCATTGGGCTCTGTGCTCAGTGTAGTCTGCTTGTCCCTCTCCTTCTGCCCCTCCCCCTGCTCCTGCTCACTCGCTCTCTCTTTCTCTCAAATAAATAAATCTTAAAAAAGAGATGCTTAACCAACTGAGCCCCCCAGGTACTCCTAAAACATGTAGGACTTTTGTTGATGTAGCCCTTATTTAGAATAATGAATAACAGAACTAGGATTATGAATGAGATCTGGAGCATTTAAGGGTTCCCGGGGGAGCCAGATGGGGGACTTGTCTGCAGGGAAAAGTTCTTTCTTTCTTTTCTTTTCTTTCTTTTTTTTTTTAAATTTATTTATTTGAGAGAGAGGGAGAGAGAGAGCACAAGCAGGGGGAGCAGCAGGCAGAGGGAGAAGCAGACTCCCCGCTGAGCAGGGAGCCCAGTGCGGGGCTTGATCCCAGGACCTGGGGATCATGACCTGAGCCAAAGGCAGATAGATGCTTAACTGACTGAGCCACCCAGGTACCCTGTGAACAGTTCTTATGTGGGAGAGAGGACACCTTGGACACACAGTCTGGTTCTTTATCTCAGCGGGTTGCAAAAGCCCCGTGTGTGCAGGGCCAGGTGGGGTGGGTAAACCGGAAAAGCCGGTGAAAGGACGTGTTGCAAGGTGTCTTGCTGGGCTTGTTCTGGGAGCCCCCCCACCCCAGGGGTTCTGTTGCGTCACACGGGCTTCACAGAAGCCGGCGGTGGAAGCCGGCAGATGTCGGTGGGCTGATCCGGCAGTTCTGGCCTCCGCCGAGATGGGGTGCATAGCAACAGTAACTGCGAGGCTGGGCCATCACAGGCGCAGCTCGAAGAGCTTCTGGGGCTCCGTCTGCTCCAGTCCTTGCGTCTCCGTCAGCTCGCGGGAGGGTTTTGCCCTCATTTTCCGGAAAAGAAACCCAAGGCCCAGAGGATGAGGTGGCCCGACCAAGGTCACACCGGGGAGCCCTGTCTTACCAATATTTACCTCACGGAACTTCAGCTCTACCCTGAGCCAGAATTCCTCGGGTCTCTCTTATTTAAACAAGCTGCAGAGGCCGGGGAACCTCGGAAGACCAGGGGTGTGGCCACATGTAGGATTGGTTTTTCAGATTGGTTAAATAATGTTGTTCAGAGGCAAAAGGATAAGAATGATTAACCCCAGGAGGAAGAAAACAAGGGGCGCTGCTGCTCAGAACCCTCTCATAGCAAGGTCTCCCTCGGGGTAAAAGCCAAAGTCCACCCCCCAGGGCGCCTGGGTGGCTCAGTGGATTAAAGCCTCTGCCTTCTGCTCAAGTCATGATCTCAGGGTCGTGGGATCGAGGCCTGAATCAGGCTCTCTGCTCAGCAGGGATCCTGCTTCTCCCTCTCCCTCTGCCTGCCTCTCAGCCTACTTGTGATCTCTCTCTTTGTCAAATAAATAAATAAAATCTTAAAACAAAGTCCACCCCCTGGAACATGAGGCCCTGCACAGTCTGCCTGGTCACCTAGGTCCCTGCCTCCTCCATCCTCCTCACACAGACTAGGGGCATTCCTACCACAGGGCCTTTGCACTGGCTCTTCCTGACATTTGGAACTTTCTGATCCCAGATATCCCTATAGCTCTCTCCTGCTCCTTCTTCAGATCTTTACTCAAAAGTCAGTTTTTCAGGAGTGCCTGAGTGGCTCAGTTGGTTAAGCATCCAACCCTCGAATTTGGCTCAGGTCATGATCTCCGGGTTGTGACATGGGTTCCCTCATCAGGCACCATGCTAAGTATGGAGCCTGCTTAAGATTCTCTCTCTCTGGGCGCCTGGGTGGCTCAGTGGGTTAAGGCCTCTGCTTTCGGCTCAGGTCATGATCTCAGGGTCCTGGGATCGAGGCCCGCATCGGGCTCTCTGCTCAGCAGGGAGCCTGCTTCCTCCTCTCCCTGTCTCTCTGCCTGCCTCTCTGCCTACTTGTAATCTCTCTCTCTGTGTCAAATAAATAAATAAAATCTTTAAAAAAAAAAAAAAAAAAAAGNCTCTGCCCCTCCACCTCCCCCATCCCACCCCCCACCCCTGCTCGTACACACACTCTCTCTAAAAAAAAGTCACTTTTTCGGTGAGAGGGTCCCTGACCACCCCATTTATTATTATTTTTTTAAGATTTATTTCTTTATTTTAGAGCGAGAGCAAGGGGGAGGGGCAGAGGGAGAGAGAGCCCCAAGCAGATCCGTGCTCAGCGCCCAACCCAGCACAGGGCTTGATCTCATGACCCGGAGGTCATGACCTGAGCCGAAACCATGAGTTAGTCCCTCAACTGACTGAGCCCCCCAGGTGTCCCCCTTTCCACCCCACTTAAAACCGCGACAGCCCTCGCAGCACATACCCACCCCAACACACTCCATCCCACCTCCCTGCTGTTACTTTCCTTCAGCACTTGTCACCACCAGACAAAATGTATTTACGTATTCGTCCGTCTTCCCCAGGGAAGGGGAGCTCAGTGTTGTCTGTATTGTTCACTTATTGAGCACCTGCTGCATACTAGGCTCGGTTTAGGTACTGGGGATGCAGTAGTGGACAGAGACAGAACTCCTCTCCTGGAGCTCACATTCTGGATGGGTAGACAGGCATTAAATGAGATAAGCACACAACTCCGTGATAAGCAGAAGGCTGTGACTGAGATAAGACAAAGAGGGAGGTAGAGGGTAATGGAACTGCCACTTAGCCAGGGTAGCCGGAGTGGGCCTCCCCGAGGAGGTGACCTTTGAGCCGTGGCCTGAGAGATTCGTGGCCTGAGAGATTCGGTCTTTTTTTTTTTTTTAAGATTTTATTTATTTATTTATTTATTTATTTATTTATTTATTTATTTATTTATTTGACAGAGACAGAGAGTAAGCACAAGCATGTGGGGAGGGGCAGAGGGAGAGGGAGAAGCAGGCTCCCCGTTGAACAGGGAGCCGGATGCCGGGCTCGATCCCACAACCCCAGGATCATGACCTGAACGGAAGGCAGAGGCTTAACCGACTGAGCCCCCCAGGTGCCCCTGGAGTTAGTCTTCTGACCACCACTGGGGGAAGGACTGTTCTCGGCAGAGAGAGCTGTAGGTGGAAAATCAAAACCCTGGGGAGGGATTGTGTGGTGGTGCTGGCACAGCGGTTAGAGGCCTGTGTGCCCAAAGGAACAGGCTGGAAACGGTGTTCATGAGCACTGGTAAGGTCTTGGCACATATCTTGTGTTTTCTTCCAAGTAAGTGAGATGGGAGGGAAGAGAAGTAGGCCCTGACATGCTCACGAGTTCATTTGGCTGCGTGTGGGGAACAGTCAGGGCTGAGCTGGGAGCAGGGAGACCAGGGGAAGCTCTTTCAGCCAGAGTACAGATTCCTGGAGAATGATTAGTGGAGGAAAGGTTAGATTTGGGATCGTCTTGCAGTTGGAGCCCACAGAAATTGCTCCATCTTGAGCCTTCCTGACAAAACATTACCACGATGGACTCATGCCAAAACGCTAGTCTCCTCTGCCGCCTGGCATGCTGGTGAAAAGCATGACCTCTGGAGCCAGTGCACAGTTCCGGGCTTAAACTCCCAGTGCCACTATTCCCAAGCCAGTGTGACCTTTGGCAAGTGACTTAAATGTCACGTGCCTCAGTTTACCCACCAGTAAAATGGAGATAGTAGCAGGACCCACCTCATAGGCCTACTGGGAGGATAAAGTGAGTAATGACCCTATAAATGTTAGCTTTTGTTTATTTCACATCCCATATGCAATCCCTCGCTAGATCCCGTGTGAGCCCCTTTCTCCACAGTTGTGGTTTGGGGGTTTGAATCTGCGAAGTCTGAGTTCTGAGCTCTAGTTGGGACAGTGGGGGCGCGGGCAGAGGGAGGGGGTGCCTGGGAGGCTATGTGAGCCTCCTCCTGCCTCCCTACCAGGTATCGACCTTATGGACATAGCTTCGGAAATCCTGCAGCCCCAAGGAGATGATGCAGCCCGCACCAGCTGGTACCTCCGTAACCTCATCAGCAGATACCAAGAGACCTTCAGCGTCATTGAGAAGGTTCTCTGGGGGACTGGCGGGGCGCGCGCACACAGACACACACACACACACACACACACAGACACACACCCGGGACCCTGTCCATCCCTCCTGGACCAGCCCTGACCCCACCCTTCCTCTTGCCTTGCAGTGCCCGAAGCCGGTGATCGCTGCTGTACATGGGGCCTGCATTGGTGCAGGTGAGCCTGAGTGACCCAGCACCCATCTGGGCACTCACTGTAGCCGGGCGCCTGTTGGCTGGCTGCTGCCTGTCTGCCTCAGCCAGGGACCTCCAGCCTCAGATCTGTGGCTAGTTAAAGCCCACCCAGAGGCGCAACCCCATCACCTGGGGGGAGGGGCCGGTCCTTGTGGTTGGTCAGTGCCCCTGGCCTCCCCCTTGCAGGCGTGGACCTCATCACTGCTTGTGACATCCGGTACTGTGCCAAGGATGCTTTCTTCCAGGTGAAGGTGAGCCCTTGTCCTGAGCTCCTTCCTCGGATCCTGCTTAGAGGTGGGCGGTGCATGGCAGGGCAGAGGGGAGGGAAGGGGGGGTAAGAGCTGAGACAGAACAGGTTAAGGGGGTGGGGTGAGAGTGAGGGTGAGAAGCAGGGGCCTCGTGGAAGAGTTAGTCAGAATTGAACCTTAAAAAGTAACACTTCGGGGGTGCCTAGGGGGGGCTTAGTTGGTTAAGCATCCAACTCAGTTTCGGGTCAGGATCATGAAATCGAGCTCCATGCATTGGGCTCAGCGTTCAGCGGGGAGTCAGCTTGGGATTCTCCTTCCGCCCCCACCCTGCCCTTCCCCCTGCTCTCTCTCTTTGTCTCAAAGAAATAAATACATCTTTATTTTTTTTTAAGATTTTATTTATTTATTTGACAGAGAGAGAGAGATTACAAGTAGGCAGAGAGGCAGGCAGAGAGACAGGTAGAGGAGGAAGCAGGCTCCCTGCTGAGCAGAGAGCCCGATGCGGGCCTCGATCCCAGGACGCTAAGATCATGACCTGAGCTGAAAGCAGAGGCTTTAACCCACTGAGCCACCCAGGCACCCATAAATACATCTTAAAAAAAAAAAAAAAGGTAACACTTCGGCCATGAAGGAAGTCAAGGGTAGGCCATGCAGTCCACGTGGGGTTTGGAGTGAGTAAAGGTATGGGGGAGAGGAGGAAGCTGGGGTTGCCCCTGGGATCAGTGCTGGAGAGGACCTGAAGCAGGATGGAGCCCATAGAGGCAGTGAGGGGGTCAGATGGGCAGGTTTGGAGGGCTTCCCTCTGGAGATAGATGTGACCGACGTCAAGGAGTTGGGAAGGCAGAAGAATTGGGAGGTGGGCTGTGTTCTAGGCTGAAGGAACGTACATGGGCGAAAGCAGACGGATGGCAATGAAATAGGGTGTTTGGGGGGCAGTCTCTGAGGTGGGTGTGGAGTGGGACCCCTGCCGTAGATGCTGGATTCCACTGCTACTGAGACTGCATGGTGGGGGGCAGTATTAGGCACAAACCGAGTACTGTCATGATGGCTCCCCCCAGGAGGTGGACATAGGTTTGGCGGCCGATGTGGGAACCCTGCAGCGACTGCCCAAAGTCATCGGAAACCAGAGGTGGGTGGAGGAGCCAGGGAGGGGACCGCAGGGCATCTCCTGTACCCGGGATGACTGCGGTCCCTGACCCGCCCTGCCTTCTTGCAGCCTGGTCAACGAGCTGGCCTTCACTTGCCGCAAGATGATGGCTGACGAGGCCCTGAGCAGTGGGCTGGTCAGGTAGGAGCCGCTGCCTGTGCTGGTTCCGAGCTCAAGGGCAACCCGAGCTGGGTTCTTTGGGTCCAGGGATACCCTCACGGGATTCCACGGGGACTTACCTTCTCGAGGTGGTCAATTCTTCAAGCCGCAGTCCAGGGCCCTGCTCCCATTGGCTCATTTCACTGGGCGGGTGTCTGCTTTCCGCTATGATTGGCCGCTTACTCATCCGGGGCCGAGACTCTTTGCCAGACTTCCGCCTATCCGCCCTAACCCATGGCGGATTCCCTTCATCCGCAGCCGGGTGTTCCCAGACGAGGTGGGCATGCTTGATGCGGCTTTTACGCTGGCAGCCGAGATTTCCGCCAAGAGCCCCGTGGCAGTGCAGGGCACCAAGATTAACCTGGTCTACTCCCGCAACCATCCGGTGGCCGAGGGCCTCAACTACGCGGTAAGGCTTTGCGACCAGCCAATCATAGCCCTTCTCTGGTCCCAGAATGGCCAGTCAGGGCCCAGCAACCCTCCGCAAGCCTTGCCCTCTGATTGGTGCGCCGCTGTCTCGTCCCTGCTTTTCATTGGCCCAATTCCAGTCTTTCCCCACCCCTGCCATGGCCCTCCACCCTCTTCATCCAGGCCACCTGGAATATGAGCATGCTGCAAACCCAGGACATCGTCAAGTCTGTGCAGGCCGCAGTGGAGAAGCAGGATCTGAAGAACATCACCTTCTCCAAGCTCTGAGAGCCGCCGAGGCCCAGGGCCAGGCCGCCTCCCACCTCACGCCCATTTCCTCATCCACAAAGAAGGAGAGGGCGCCTGGGTGGCTCAGTGGGTTAAAGCCTCTGCTTTCGGTTCAGGTCATGATCTCAGGGTCCTGGGATCGAGGCCCGCATCGGGCTCTCTGCTCAGCAGGGAGCCTGCTTCTCTCTCTCTGCCTTTCTGCCTCCTTGTGATCTCTCTCCCTCTGTGAAATAAATAAATAAAATCTTAAAAAAAAAAAAAAGGAGAATTAGTAAAGATGGTCGCCTGGTGCCTTCTCCCTTGGTCTCCCAGTTTCTAACTTGGTAACATTGATTTCCTCGGGCCCAGGGCCTTATCTTCGCCCGAATAATAAAACAACTTAATGAACCCGGTGTCTTCATTGGAAAGAGAGGAGAGGCAGAAAGGCGCTGCGACGTCCCTAGGGGCTCCCAGGACGGCAGCTGTGCAGAAGGTTGGGGATGGAGACTTGACCAATGGGCACGGGAGCCGTGCAGGCGATGCCCATTCAGAGCTGGCGGTGGGCGGGCCAGGGCCCATAAAAAGTCTGGCGCCCAAGTGCAAGCAAAAGTCAGGCGGCTTCCTCCGGGCCGCAAGGTTCCAGATGGTCTCCCTGCCTGCTCCAGGCTTGAGGGTGGTGGTCACCCTGCCTGGCACCCACTCACTGCACAGCCTGGTGAGATCTGACACCCGAGTCTGGCTAGAGTTCCACTGCTACCCAGTCTTGGGCCAACTGCCTCATTTCTTTTTCTTTTGTTTTTTATTTTAAGTGGGCTCCAGGCTCAAGGCGGGGCTTGAACTCACCACCCTGAGGTTAAGGGGTCACATGCTCTACCAACTGAGTCAGCCAGGCACCCCTGCCTCATATCTTTAAACTTCAGGTTTTCATGTCCGTATATAATCCCAACCTCCTGGATTTATGTTTGGAATGGGTGGGTGCAAGAGGCCAAGGATTGATTAATTTAGTGCCGTCTGTAGGCCAAGTCCTATTCTGTGCATTTATTATCTTAGTGATTCCTTTCCAGGCTTCTATGAGGTTGAGAAGTGGCTGAGGCAATATTTGAACCCAGAACCTCTGGCTCTGGGAAATCATGACCCCAAAACACTACAGCTACAGTCTAATGTACATGGGTCGGGCATGTAGTGGGCATGCAATAAATGTAGGCTCTTTCCCAGTTCCTAGGGGTGTCCAGAGCACCCCATCCCTCCCTGCTTCACTTCCTTCCATTGCCCATCTGTCGTGGGCCACTCCTACAGCCTTGCCCTGCCCGACCCTCTTGGTCTTACCCTCCCTCTGCTAACAAAGATCCGGGCAGGCCTTTATGGGCTCTGATAAGGCCCTGGAAGGGCCAAAGTTCACTAGCACTTCCTCTTTGCAGAAGGGCTTGAAGTCCCCTCCCCCCCCCCACAGGCCTGATCTGAGTGTCCCCTACCCCCAGCCCCAGCCTAGCCCAGATGATCAGGTTCCGGCTGGTGGCCTGTGAGGCTAGCAAGAGAAGGGACACAAGGGGGTGCCCTAGAAAAAGATGTGAGCCTGGGATGCCCAGAAGAGGGACCCCATGGACCCTGCCCTGCCAGCCACTCCCTTTTCCTCAGGTATAAGAGCCACCCACCACCTGCCATCCGCCTCCATTGCCCGCTGCTGCATCTCTTCTCCCCAGACAAGCCCAGCCTCTCAAGATGGCCTATGTCCCTGCACCCGGCTACCAGCCCACTTACAATCCGGTGAGACGGTGACCCAGGACCTACCCACGGTCCCAGCTAGCTCCACCCCGACCCCTACACACCAGTTTACTCTCACCCTGATCCTCCGAGGTGCCCACTCCACCCTGGAGTCTGATTTAGCCAATACTCACCCTGAAGCCTGATTTGCCCCCACCCTGACCCTCGGGCTATTTATGTCCATCCCTGACTCTTGGCCCTCTTTACCTTCACGTTGACCTTCACCCCTGCTGTCCTCTCCCTCCCTAATGAGAGTGGGGGGCGTCTCGATGAGGGGGAAAGGCTCACCAGTCCCCTTTCACAGACTCTGCCCTACAACAAGCCCATCCCAGGCGGTCTCAGAGTGGGAATGTCTGTGTACATCCAAGGAGTGGCCAGCGAGCACATGAAGAGGTAAGGCACTCCCCCAACTCCACGCAAGGCCGGAGGGGGGCACAAAGAGGGGATTCCATCCCTAATGCAGGTGGCTCTGGGCCACTGTACCCAATGGCCAAAGACCAGCCTGAGCCTGGGACGTCCAGGGCTTGGTGACCAGGAGCAGGGGAGCCTGGGGGCTGGGGGGGGGGTAGGGCGGTCAGGGAGGTCACCACCAGAGGCAGCCCAAGAGGTGGGATGTCCGATTGGAACTGATGGGTGCGATACCATGAATTCAGATCACAGCCTCAGAGCCCGCCGGCTGTGTGACTGCCCAACCGTGGGACTGGGAAACCTCTCTGTGCTTTTGTTTCCCATCTGTAAGATGGGATTGTTTTGAGGAATCAATGTGTAAAACATGTAGAACCAGAAAGTAAGCATTAAAATGTCTTAGCGTTTTTTTTTTTTATGGTCTTAAGGTGGTGATGACAATCGAACTGACCTCGAGGCACTGGTGGGGTTTTTGTTTTGTTTCTTTTTTCTTCTTTCTTTCTTTTTTTAAGATTTTATTTATTTATTTGAGAGAGAAGGATAGAGCACAAGCAGGAGGGAGGGGAAGTGGGAGAGGGAGGGGCAGAGGAAGAGGGAGAAGCAGGCTCCCTGCTGAACAGGGAGCCCGATGGAGGGCTCCATGCCAGGACCCCAGGATCACTACCTGAGCTGAAGACAGACACTTAACTGAGTCACCCAGGCTGCCCCTGGCACTGCTGTTTCTTTATTCATTGTTTTTTTTTGCTTTACTGAGCGTGCCCAGCCCCTGGAGACAGAGCAGTCACCAGGACAAAGCTCTCTGCCCACATGGAGCTGACAGCCTAGTAGAGAGGAGAGATGAAAGATAAAAATGATATAGGCAGGGTCCTGCAGTGCTAAGGGCTATGGAGACAAAGAAATAGGGCAAGGAGATGGGGAACGGATGTGGGGGAGAGAGGGGTGTAGCATTGTCCCTTTCAATAGGGTGGACCGGGAAAGCCTCTCTGGGAAGCAAACACTTCAGCAAAGAACCAAGGGAGGGGAGGGAGGGAGCCTGGGTGTAGAGGCTGGTAGCAAGAACAGCCAGTGCAAAGGCCCTGAGGCAGGTGTGTGTTTGTCCAGTTAGAATCACTTCAGAGATGCTGGCAGGAGGGGAGACGTGGGTGGTGCTAACTTGGCTGTTCATTTGGGTCCCCCTGGCTACAGGTGGGGAGTGGCCTGGTGGGGCAGGGAGGCAGCAGGGGGACCTGAACGGATATGCGTAGGGTTCCTAGGACGGTGGTGTCCGGCCTGCGGTGAATGCGGAAATGCAGGAGTCTCAGTCGCCAAGTTGGGAGAGGCTGGGGGTGGTGGCCTGATAAGGAAAGGGAGAGAGGGAAAGTGTTGCAGAAGAAGTCAGCCTCCCGGGCTTCAGGGGCACCGCCCACCCCCTCCTCTCTCGCATCAACAGCGCCTGAGCGTGTTGTCCGGTATCGTCCACCTCCCCAGCCCCCTCCCGCCCAGCTCAGAGACCTGTTCAGGGACCTTGGAACAGGATAGGTCAGAGAGGGCCTCCCGGAGGAGGGCCCCATGCGCGGGCAGGTGGGGCCAGGGGAACAGCCCTTCCTGTCTCGCCAGGTTCTCCGTGAACTTCGTGGCGGGGCCGCACGCGGGAGCGGACATTGCCTTGCACTTCAATCCCCGCTTCGATGGCTGGGACAAGGTGGTCTTCAACTCGCAGCAGGGCGGCAAGTGGGGCAGCGAGGAGAAGAAGAGGAGCATGCCCTTCCGCAAGGGCGCAGCCTTCGAGCTGGTGTTCATGGTCCTGGCGGAGCACTACAAGGTCTGAGCTGGGGGCGGGGCCTCCCCGCCCTCCTGGCTCCCTTTCTCCCTTGTCTGTCCCTCCCCCTCCGCCTGCAGCCCCCTCCCTGCTTCCCTCCCCTGCTCTCCTCCTGCAGCCCTTTCCCCTCCCTCTTCTCTTTCCCCTCCTCCCTTCCTACCTCACTTTTTTCTTTTCCTTCCTTCCTGCCTATTGAAACGTTTTTCTCCTTAAAAAAAAATTCTTTTTCCTCTTCTTTCTCATTCCTCTTCCTCCACCGCAGACAGCCTTCTAACGTTTAATGTATCTCACCTTGTTCCTCTGTGTTCTTGCAAAATGCATTATTTTGCCCCCTTTTTTTTTCTATTTTCTGAAAAGAGTTTCTTTGTTTGAGAGAGAGAGGGCAGGGGAGGGGCAGAGGGAGAAGCAGGTTCCCCGCTGAGCAAGGCTCAAACCCATGACCCTGGGATCTTGACCTGAGCCACTCAGGCGCCCCTATTTTTGCTATTTCTTTTTTTTTTTTAAGTTTTTTTTTTTTAAAGATTTTATTTATTTATTTCACAGAGGGAGAGAAATCACAGGAGGCAGAGAGGCAGGCAGAGAGAGGCGGGGAAGCAGGCTCCCCGCTGAGCAGGGAGCCCCACGCGGGACTCGATCCCAGGACCCTGAGATCATGACCTGAGCCGAAAGCAGAGGCTTTAACCCACTGAGCCACCCAGGCGCCCGGCCTATTTTTGCTATTTCTTCTGGCGAACTCTGAACACACATAGAAGGAAGCTAGGGTACAGCCACTCCCTGGTGTCCTTGGCCAGCTCCAGTGGTCAGGAGTTCGGGGTCCCTCTGTTTCCATTCTTCCCTCATACTTCCCGTCCCAGAGGATTTAAGAGCCAATTCCAGATATCATATTACTGATAAATCTCTTGATTTTCCGGAGCACAGTCATGATGCCATTACCACACGGAAAACACTGACCGTTCTTCCTCAGTGCCCCCACATCCAGTCAGTGGTCCGGTCACCTCATAAATACCCTAATGTTTGTTGCTTTCTACACTGGGAATCTGGCCAAGATAAGGCCCACACGTTGTGATAGATTACTATTCTTTTTTTTTTTTTTTTTTTAAATTTTATTTATTCATTTGACACAGAGAGAGAGAGATTGCAAGTAGGCAGAGAGGCAGGCAGAGAGAGAGGAGAGAGGAGGAAGCAGGCTCCCTGCTGAGCAGAGAGCCCGATGTGGGCCTCGATCCCAGGACCCTGGGACCATGACCTGAGCCGAAGGCAGCGGCTTTAACCCACTGAGCCACCCAGGCGCCCATAGATTACTATTCTGCAAGCATTTCTTTAATGTGTTATCGAAGTGTGACCCAGGCACAGAGGAGTGTGGGCCATGTGTGCCCAGTTCACTGGTTCTTCACACAAAGAGCACACCTGTGGAACCAACACCTAGGCCCAGAATCAAGAGACTTCCAGCCCCGGAAGCTCTCTTGTGTCCCTTCCAGTCCCCTTGTCCCCAGGGGTGGCCTTTGTCCTGACTTCTCCCCACTTGGATTTGTTTCTGTGTCTTTATTTTATTATTATTATTATTTTAAGATTTTATTTATTTATTTGACACAGAGAGAGAGATTACAAGTAGGCAGAGAGGCAGGCAGAGAGAGAGGAGGAAGCAGGCTCCCCGCTGAGCAGGGAGCCCCACGCGGGACTAGATCCCAGGACCCTGAGATCATGACCTGAGCCGAAGGCAGAGGCTTTAACCAGCTGAGCCACCCAGGTGCTGCACTTTATTTTATTATTATTATTAATTTTATTTTACTTTCTTAAGCAGGCTCCACGCCCAGCATGGAGTCCAGATGGGGCTGGAACTCACAACCCTGAGATCGAGACCTGAGCTGAGAAGTGTCTGGGCGGCTCAGTTGGTTAAGTGTCTGCCTTCAGCTCAGGTCGTGATCCCAGTGTCCTGGGATCAAGCCCTGCATCAGGCTCCCTGATCAGTGGGAGTCTGCTTCTCCCTCTCCCCTGCCCCTGCCCATGCTTTCTCTCTCTCTCTCAAATAAATAAACAAAATCTTAAAAAAAAAAAAAAAAAAAAGAAGACCTGAGCTAAGATCAAGAGTCAGACACTGATTGAGCCATCCAGGTCCCCCCCCTTTTTTTAAGATTTTATTTATTTATTTGATAGACAGAGGAGGGGGAAAGGCCCTCAGCAGCGGAGGTGAACATCCTGGTTTGAGGCTGGACAGACAAGGATGCAGGTCTGGGCTTTGCCACTCCCGGGTGTGTGACCTTGGGCTGGTCACTCTATTGCCCGGAGACACTGCTTTCTGGAAGAGCGGGGACAATCACCTGTCTTGCCTCTTGGAGGTGACCAGAGAATCACCACGTGGCTATCACTGTGTGGTGTTTAGCGTGGGGGAAGCTTCCAGTCCTTCGGAGCTGGCTGTCAGCCCCATGCCCACTGCTTAGCACTATAAATAGAACTGTAATGACATAAAGGACACTTATATATGAGGGGCGCCTGGGTGGCTCAGTCAGTTAAGCATCTGCCTTCGGCTCAGGTCATGATTCCCAGGTCCTGGGATGGAGTCCCGCACTGGGCTCCCTGCTCAGCGGGGAGTCTGCTTCTCCCTCTCCCTCTGCCTCTCCCCACTGCTTATGCATGCACACGCTCTCTCTCTCTCACATAAATAAATAAAATTAAATAAAAAAAGATACGATGGGCGCCTGGGTGGCTCAGTGGGTTAAAGCCGCTGCCTTCGGCTCAGGTCATGATCCCAGGGTCCTGGGATCGAGGCCCGCTTCGGGCTCTCTGCTCAGCGGGGAGCCTGCTTCCTCCTCTCTCCTCTCTCTCTGCCTGCCTCTCTACCTACTTGTAATCTCTCTGTGTCAAATGAATAAATAAAATCTTTAAAAAAAAAAAAAAAGATACGATGATTAGTCAAGGCTCCACGGAGGCATTCCAGAATGCCTCTGACATGCCCGGCTGGGTTTTAATGTTCCCAACAATCCCAGAGCCAGCCTCCATTTTACAGATGGGGAAACAGAGGCTCAGGGAGGTGAAGTACTTCCCTGAGGTCAGACAGCCCACACATCAGAGCTAGACTCAGGCCAAACTCATTGGGTGCCAAAACCGGGACTCAGGCTATCCTGACTAATATCCTGTTATCTCCTGACCTCATCCTGACTAAATACTCTGTTCTCTTCCATCTGTGACCTGACTTTTGACCCTGGCTTGGCCTCTCACCTGTGGACTCCAAGATTCCCGACTCTGTGGCTACCCAGCTCCCCTCCACGGCCGGAGTCCAAGTGAAAATGATCACTGTTCCCTACTTCCTGTGTCTGCCTTCCCAAGGTCATGGCTGCTGACTCTGACCTTACCCCTTGCCCTCCAGGTGGTGATAAATGGAAATCCCTTCTTCGAGTTCGGGCACCGGCTCCCTGTACAGATGGTCAGTCACCTGCAGGTGGACGGGGACCTGGAGCTTCAATCGATCAACTTTATTGGTGGCAACCCGCCCCCAGGCCAGGTGCGTGGTGCCTCCCTCTCTTATGCATGCACGTCCTTCCTTAATCCAATCCCACATTCGTCTGTGTCGGGAGCACCTGCTCTGTGCCAGCCCCTTCGCTGGCTGGGTGGCAGACCCCCAGGCACCCGACCCCATCCGCTGGCAAGACGGACATTTCACCAGATGGTATTGGCTGCAACCGGTCAGGGCAGGGGGTGGGGAACAGACCGGAGGCTTGGGGAGTCCAAGGGAAGGGCTTCCTGGAGGAGGAGGAAGCATGGAAGCTGAATCAGGAAGAAAAGATAAGAAGGGACAAAAGCCACAGGAATGGCCGGCAAATTCATGAGCCGCTGCCTAACACGGCTCTGAGAAACTCACTTAGAATCACAACGAGCTGCTGCTCTGTCCAGAGAGAGGCGCACGATAGCAATTGTTGACTCCCCTGGAAATGACCGGGAGCAGACACGTATCCGGCCTCCTAGAAACCCCACTCCCAGGGCCACGGTGAACAAATGGCCACTGAAACAGCCACAGAGCCCTCAGAGAAGCCCGCACTCCAGACTGCCACCGTGGTCTTCAGCTGGGGGGCGCTACACTCCCCAACCCGTAAGGCCACCCCACCTCCATGCTCCGATGATCCGCGGGCCCATTGGACAGATGTGGGAACTGAGGCACAGAGAGCTTAAATAACTTGCCGCGGTCACAGAGCTGGGATGTGGCAGAACCTCGGATTAAATGCAGGCTGGGTGGGGTGGGGTTCTGTGCTCGGGGGGGTCCTTCTGCCCCCCCCCCGGATGAGGGAACCACAGGAATGTTTTCATCCACGAGGCGGCCACGGGCCTGCGGGTGTTCATTTTACTATTGTCCTTCATCCACGCGTTTGAACAAGAAAAACGACAATAGGGCTATTTGGGAAGGGCCTTCCGAATTGCTGGCTTAAAATGGAAGTCAAGGCAGAACGGAGTTCACTGGAAAGAGTGGGGAACATGGGGCGCCTGGGTGGCTTAAGCGTCCTTAAGCGTCTGCCTTTGGCTCAGGTTATGATCCCAGGGTCCTGGGATCGAGCCCTGCATCAGGCTCCCTGCTCTTCGGGAAAGCCTGCTTCTCCCTCGCCCACTCCCCCTGCTGGTGCTCCCTCTCTCGCTGTGTCTCTCTCTGTCAAATAAATAAATGAAATCTTGAAGAAGAAGAAGAAAAGGAGAAAGAAGGAGAAGGAGAAAGAAGAAGACGAAGAAGGAGGAGGAGGAGGAGGAGGAGGAAGAAGAAGAAGGGGAAGAGGAGGAAGGGGAAGGGGAAGAGGAGGAAGGGGAAGAGGAAAGAGAAGAAGAAGAAGAGGAAGAAGGAGGAGGAGGAGGAGGAGGAGGAGGAAGAAGAAGAAGAAGGGGAAGAGGAGGAAGGGGAAGAGGAGGAAGGGGAAGAGGAGGAAGGGGAAGGGGAAAGAGAAGAAGAAGAAGACGAAGAAGAAGAAGAAGAGGAGGAGGAGGAGGAGGAGGAGGAAAGAGGGAATAGAGAAGGAGTGGATTTAAGTTGGGGGGGCAGTGGGTGGGGAACGGGGCGGGGGCTTGCCTTCCAACCTGCACCTGTGAGAAGGTGCGGCCGAGAGAGACACAGAGACAGAGGCAGTGAGAGGCAGAGCCTGAGAAACAGGAACAGAGACACAGGCACACTGAGAGAGCCTGAGGCAGACCAGGGAGAGGCAGGACGCCTCGCCGCCCCAGCGCTGGGCACCGAGAGTGAGGGGCAGGTCCTGACCGGGGGTGGGCGAGCAGGGGTATCTGTGCTGTGGGCTGGGAAGAAGTTCTGAGGAGCCTACGCTTTGTGGGAGCTTCCAGGCTGAGGGGGAGGAGGGGCGGATGAGGGCTCCTGGACAGGACAAAGGGGGATAAGGGAGGTAAACGGAACTTACCAGGCCTGCCCTAAAGGGTGGAGTGAGTGTCACTGGTCACTGGAGTTCCCCAAACACGGGAAGTTCCTCTCCATTCATAAGCCACCTGGTGCTACTCTTTGACCCCTGAGTTCCCTCCGACGGGGGCGGTGGGGCTGCCCTGGGCAGGCATCCTTGACACCCTCCCGGCCCTAGTTTGGGGTCTCCCTCATAGCCGGCCTTCCTTCACACAGAAACCCATGGGAACTCCGGGGTACCCAGTAAATACCTGCTGATGGGCGGTGGGTTTCTCCTCGTGGTGGGGGTTTGGTGACATGAGGAGGTCTTGGGGCAGCCAAAGGACCCCAGTCCCCCTCACCATTCCTGCCTTCCATCCATCTGTGTAGGGTCCTGGACACACCCACCAACAGCCAAATCAGCTGCCTGTAAGTGGGAAGGTTGTGGGGCCATTTGGTAGGGGGGGAGGGGTGGCGAGAAGTAGGGGAGGGTCAAGGAGGTTGGGCCCCCCAGTCGTACCCATCCAGCACCCAGAGACGTGCCTGCATATAGTCAGTGTGCTGTAAATATTTGTGGAATGTTATAGAATAATATCTCTCCTTCCTCACTTCACAGACCATGGAGGGACCCCCAGTCTTCAACCCGGTAAAGTGTCCTGTGGGAGTTTCGGCCTCTGTGGCGGGCAGTTTGTGGGGAAGCAGGAACTGATGGCGGATAGGGGGCCCTGACCCCTGGTGGCCCTGAGAGCATGGGAAATCGAGTGGGCAGAGGGTGTTGGGTTGGGAGGTAGGGAGAGGGTGGGGTTGGTGGCCAGAGTGGGGAGGGGATGGGGATTGGGGACATTACCTAGGAGTGCGCACCCCTCTCTGAAAATTTGTCCCTGCCTGGTTTCTGGTGACCTGAGAGATGATAGGACCTCATGTTCTCTTCCCACAGCCTGTGCCATTTAGGAAGATCTTGCAAGGAGGGCTTACAGCCCGAAGAACCATCATAATCAAGGGTTCCATACCCCCCATGGGCAAGAGGTACACAATCTAGACTGAGGTGGGAATCCTCAGCCTGCTTCCTCCCTCACACACAGGAGTCTGGACTGCAGTCCCCTTCTCCCTTGGAGAACCAGTCACTGGCCCCCATCTGACTCCCACTTTCTTCCCTCTCTGCCTTCAGCTTTGTCATCAACTTCATGGTGGGATCCTCAGGGGACCTGGCTCTGCACATTAACCCTCGCTTGACTGAGGGCCTCGTGGTTCGGAACAGCTATCTGAATGGTTCATGGGGATCCGAGGACAGGAAGATCTCTTACAACCCCTTTGGTCCTGGGCAGTTCTTTGATGTGAGTCTGGGGTCCCCTTCCCACCCCACCTTCTCTCCAAAGCCTCTTTCCTGGCCCTGGCCTCAAGCCTGCCCTCTCCCTGCAGTTGTCCATTCGCTGTGGCTTAGATCGGTTCAAGGTTTACGCCAATGGCCAGCACCTCTTCGACTTTCACCATCGCCTTTCGGCCTTCCAGAATGTGGACGTGCTGGAGATCCAGGGTGATATCACCTTGTCCTATGTCCAAGTCTGATCTATTCCTGGGGCCATAACCCTTGGGAACACAGAGGAAAAGATCCCACAGGACTCCTTTCTTAGCCCCTAATAAAATGCGTGTGGGTATCTCACGAATGTCCATGACTCCATTCACCTCCCCTCACTGTTCCTTCCTTCCTTCCTTCCTGATTCAATCATACACTGTCCATTCATCCATCTCAACATCCATCAATCTCTCCAAATATCCATCCATGCCTATGTTCATCCATTCATCTAAACATCCAACCAGGGCTACCTGGCCAGCTTAGTTGGTGGAGCATGCAACCCTTGATCTCAGAGTTGTGAATTTGAGCCCCACGTTGGGTGTAGAGATTACTTTAAATTTTTTTTTCAATCTACAACATAAAAAATTTTTAAAAAATGAATATCCAACCATTCATCCACTGACCTGTCCATCTAGTCTCCACCTATCCAGCTATTTGTCCACTCATTCACCATCTAACCCTTCAACCATCCATCTGACCATCCATCCATTCAAATTTCTAACTATTGATTTATTTACTCATTCATCTGTCTATCCATTCAGACATCCTTACAGCCAACTCTCATTCATGCATTCATCTCTTCATCCCTCCATTTGTCCATGCAGTTCTCTGCCTTCCATCACATCCATCCATCCATCCATCCATCCATCCATCCATCCTCCATATGCCTGTTCATCCCTCTGTTCAGCTATCCATTTTTTCATCTGCTCTCTATCCTGTCATCAATCCATCTCTTTAGAATCTATTTTTCCATCCATTCCCAACTATCCATTCATTTATCATCTGTCCACTAACCACCATCCATCCATCCATTTGTCTTCTTACCAAATCACTCTTGGTTTGATTTAACCATGTGTTCATTTATTTACACTTTCATTCACCCATTCATTACTTTATTCATTGACTCACTCACTCTCACTAGTTCACATATTCATTATTTAGGCATTTCTCAGTGCCTATTCATTTGTTCATTCATTCATTCTGTTTATTGTCTCATTTATTCTTCTAATCTAGTTCTCCCATCCAAGTACTAACCAGGCCCGACCCTGCTTATCATCCAAGATCAGACAAGATCGGGCGCGTTCAGGGTGATATGGCCGTAGACTCTAGTTCTCAAACTTGGCTGTACGTTCCAATCATCTGGGGAGCTTTTAAAAAATATTGATACCTGACCCTAACTCAGACCATTATTAGGTTAAGCCATGTAAATATGCCATTTTTTTATAGGGTAAAAGCCAATAATTTCGTATGTTCTAGCCCAATAAATCAATAGTGGGTCATAGGCATCAATATTTTTCTTAAACTCTCCAGACGATTTTACCACTTTGCCAAACACTGGTCAAAGATGTTCTGTGGGCCTCAGATCTGGGGTGAATGCTGGGAATGTTGGGAATGGAAGAGGGCTGACCTGGGCAGCCTCCAGTCTGAGATGTTCTTTTCTTCCTTCTCAGCCACATGGGAGCAGAGACTACTTCTCTCTTTTGCTCCCTTGTCTCCCTGGGCAGTCACTGCTCAGGGTGGCATGTCCCAGGGATGGCAGTGGAGAGACAAATCAGTAGCAGAGCTGGAGGGGCTCAGGGAGAGAGGCTGACCTTGGAGCTCCTCTTAGAAAAGATGGAGAGGTCATGTTTAGTTTTTTACTGCTGCTGCAACATGTTTGAAGAAATAATGGCTGCAAACTTACAAAGCTCAAAAAAGGCATATAGATCCAGGAAGCTCAGTGAACTGCCAATAGGATAAATACAAAGAGATCCACACCAAGACCCTCTCCACATCATAGACAAACTGCTGGAATAAAATAAAAAAGAAGATTTTGAAAGCAGGAAGTGAAAAACAGCTCATCATGTAGAAGGGAACAGCACTACAATTAACAACTAATTTTTCCTAGAAACAGTGAAGGTCAGAAAGTAGTTGAATGATTCAAAGTGCTGCTAAGAGAAAAATAAAACTGTCAACAAATAATTCCATATTCAACAAAACTGTATTTCAAAACAAAAGCAAAATAAAGATTCCCAGATGAACAAAAGCTGAAAATTCATTGCTAGCAGAGCTGCCCTCTAAGGAATGCTAAAGGAAGTCCTTCATGATGAAAGAAACTGACATCAGGCAGAAACTCAAATCCACAGGAAGAAATAAAGAGCCCCAGGAATTATAAGTATGTAGATAAGTGTTTTTTAATTGTATAAATATATTTTTTCTGTTTAGTCTTTTGATTTCATTCTTTTGTTTTTGTTTTTATTTTTACTTTTTATTTTGTTTTTCTTAATAATCTCTACACCAAACATGGGACTCAAACTCATGACCCCAAAGGTCAGGCATTACAAGCTCTTCTGACTGAGCCAGCCAGGTGTTCCTCTTTTTATTTCTTTTAAAATATGACTGTATAGGGCGCCTGGGTGGCTCAGTGGGTTAAAGCCGCTGCCTTCGGCTCAGGTCATGATCCCAGGGTCCTGGGATCGAGGCCCACATCGGGCTCTCTGCTCAGCAGGGATCCTGCTTCCTCCTCTCTCTTCTCTCTCTGCCTGCCTCTCTGCCTACTTGTAATCTCACTCTCCGTGTCAAATGAATAAATAAAATCTTTTAAAAAAAAATAAATAAAATAAAATAAAATATGACTGTATAAAGATTATAACACTATGTTGTAGAGTATGTAACAGATATGTATGTGATGTATTTGACAATAACACACAGTGGAGTGGGAAATAGAGATACATGGAGCAAAGCTGCTACATTTTCCTGGAATTAAATCAGTATTAACTTAAACTTGACTGTGGTAAGTGGGGCATCTGGCTGACTCAGTCAGTAGAACACGCAATTCTTTTTTTTTTTTTTTAAGATTTTATTTATTTATTTGACAGAGAGAGAGATCACAAGGAGGCAGAGAGGCAGGCAGAGAGAGAGGAGGAAGCAGGCTCTCCGCCGAGCAGAGATCCCGATGCGGGCCTCGATCCCAGGACCCTGAGATCATGACCTGAGCCGAAGGCAGAGGCTTTAACCCACTGAGCCACCCAGGCGCCCCGCAATTCTTGATCTCAGGGATGTGAGGTCGAGCCCCACATTGGGTGCAGAGATTATGTAAAAGTAAAATCTTTATTTTTTTTTTTTAAGATTTTATTTATTTAATTGATACAGAGAGAGAGAGAGAGCACAAGTAGGCAGAGAGGCAGGCAGAGAGAGAGAGGAGGAAGCAGGCTCCCTGCAGAGCAGAGAGCCCGATGCGGGCCTCGATCCCAGGACCCTGAGATCATGACCTGAGCCGAAAGCAGAGGCTTTAACCCACTGAGCCACCCAGGTGCCCTATTTGTTTCTTAAATAAAATCTTGTGTGTCTGGATGGCTCAGTTGGTTGGGCATCTACCTTCTGCTGAGGTCATGATCCCAGGATCCTGGGATCAAGTCCCTCACTCGGCTCCCTGCTCAGCTGGGTGCCTGCTTCTCCCTCTGCCTGCTGCTCCCCCTGCTTATGCTCTCTCTCTGTCAAATTAATAAAATCTTTTAGGGGCACGTGGGTGGCTCAGTCGGTTGAGCGGCTGCCTTCGGCTCAGGTCATGATCCCAGCTTCCTGGGCTCGAACCCCACATCAGTCTCCCTGCTCAGCCGAGAGCCTGCTTCTCCCTCTCCCTCTGCCTGCTGCTCTGTCTTTCTCTGTCAAATAAGTAAATAAAATCTTTAAAATAGTAATAAATAAATAAAGCCATTTAAAAAATAATAAAATAGGGCGCCTGGGTGGCTCAGTGGGTTAAAGCCTCTGCTTTCGGCTCAGGTCATGATCTCAGGGTCCTGGGATCGAGGCCCGCATCGGGCTCCCTGCTCAGCGGGGAGCCTGCTTCCCCCTCTCTCTCTGCCTGCCTCTCTGCCTCCTTGTGATCTCTCTCCCTCTGTGAAATAAATAAATAAAATCTTAAAAAAAATAAAATAAAAAATAATAAAATAAAATCTTTAAAAATAAATAAAGTTGACTTGATAAGATGTATATTGTAATCCCTAATCACTTAGAAAAAACCTCATACGGACTGGCACGCTCTCTTTCTCTCAAATAAAAAAATAAATAAAAATCTTAAAAAAATAATAATAATAAATTGTACTAGAGGGATGCCTGGCTGGCTCAGTCAGTAGAGCATGTGATCTTAGGGTCATGAGTTCAAGCCCCATATTGGCCACAGAGCCTACTTAAAGAAATTGTACTAGAGACAAAGAGGACAGTTCATAGTGATAAAAGGGACAACACATCAGATACACACACACATATATAGTAAATATATGTATCAAGTAAAAATGTATACTAATGACAACCCCAAAATACATGACAAATAGACCATTGAAAAATTGCAAGTTGCATACCCCTCTTTTTAGTAATTGATAGAACAACTGGACAAAAATTAGGAAGGATGGAAAAGACATAGACATGATCAACCAGTTTGAACTACCAGCTAACATTCCACCTAACAAAAGCAGAACATACACTATTGTCAAGTACACTTGGAAAATTCTCCGCAGTAGATCATAAAATAAGGCCATAAAATAAGTCGTAATAAATTTACACAAATTGAAAACAAGACAAGTATATTCTCCAAACTTAATGGAATTGAGTTAGAAACCAAACATAAAAAAAATTACGAAATCTACAAATATGTGGAAATTAAACAATAGCCTACTAGATGGCCCATGGGTCAAAAAAGAAATCAATAATGGGGTGCCTGGGTGGCTCAGTTGGTTAAGCATCTGACTTTTTTTTTTTTTTTTAAGATTTTATTTATTTATTTTACAGAGAGAGATCACAAGTAGGCAGAGAGGCAGGCAGAGAGACAGGGAGAGGAGGAAGCGGGCTCCCTGCCGAGCAGAGAGCCCGATGCAGGCCTCGATCCCAGGACACTGAGATCATGACCTGAGCCAAAAGCAGAGGCTTTAACCCACTGAGCCACCAAGGCACCCTCTGACTTTTGATTTGAGCTCCAGTCTTGGTCTCAGGGTTCTGAGTTCAAACCAGCATCAGGCTCTATGATAGGCATAGAGCCTACTTAAAAATAGTTGAAGTTTCATAAAATAAAAAATTTTTGAAACCGAACAGGGATGGATCACACCATCTAATCCGAGGACCCCCGTCACCTTTAAAGTGCCAATAACTTGCTCTCTGTTTCCACTGTATACATTTGAAATATGTTCCATGGGAATGTGTTATCTCTACACAAATTTTTGTGGGTTTTTGTTTGTTTGTTTGTTTGTTTTGAAAACACGGATTTTTATTCACATACCATAGTGGGCCTTTGCAGAAGAGTCACAAATTTTTGTTGATTTTAAGTACTTGACACAGGCCAATAAAATAAATACGAAGTCATTCAACAATGAGCCCTGAGGAACTAGGGAATTCAGACTTCCTCGGTCTGCAACTGTGAGAGGGGACCCTTCCTTACACGGCCCACCCAGAGATAGAGTCTCAAGGGCTCGATAGTGGGGTGGTTTCCCCCAAAGGATCTCAAGGCGCAGAATATGGGTCCTGAAAAG
This sequence comes from Ailurus styani, assembly GCA_002007465.1. NCBI lineage: Eukaryota > Metazoa > Chordata > Mammalia > Carnivora > Ailuridae > Ailurus > Ailurus styani. The sequence goes on from LNAC01000161.1 coordinate 1,609,201, forward strand.
ACTCAGACCCTATCCTCTGATTCATGTGAGATCAGGAGCAGAACGAACTCACTGCGCATCTCTTTGTGAAGACAACACGGCCCGAGTGGGCCAGGAAGGGGGAGGCTTGTCACCCTTGGCGTGAGCTCAGGGCGAGACACATCTGTGTGGGGCGTGGCTCCGGACTGTCCCCGGCTCTCAACCCAAGCCCAGCGTCCTGGGCTGGAACATAGTCCACCCGGCCGGAGCTCCATTTGGCCCCTGGGGGATACGACGGCTGCAGAGTGGAGACAGCCCACCGACGAGAAACTCACCGCCTCCGGTGGGGGCGACTGGGCGTCTGTGTGTGGGCTCACACCACCCCGATCCCACCCCGTTGCCGCTCGGGCAGGGCGCCGGCGGCCGGGGCCGTCCGGGAGCCCGGCTGGAAGAAGTGTGGGAATGGGGCGCGTGCCCGCAGCGGGGACACGGAGGCCTGATCGTCACGTCCCCCGTCCGCTCCGCGGGGAGATGCCGCTCCAGTGCGCGTCGGCCCCCGGGGCGCACGGGCGGGGGCCTGTCCCGACTCGGGGACAGCTGCGAGGCCGGCGACGCCGCGTGCGCTGCCCGGCCCCACCCCGCGCCAGCTGGCTCCCGGCACCCGCACGGGGCCCAGGCCGCGTGTCCGCCAGCCTCTGGCTCTCCAAGGGACCAGGCGTGTGGGGGCTCGCAGCCCCCGTTTGCAGATGCATCCACACGGCGCTCCGTTGTTCCGCCGAGGGGGCGCCAAGGGGGGCTTGAGCCCGCTCCAAACCCCAGCAGGTCCCCCCACCCGCACTACCACGGGCTGCTCTGCCAAGTGCGCCGCAAAGACGAGCCAAGACACAGCCCGACCCGATCGCGACCCTCCAGAGGCCGCCCGGCCACACGCCTGCCCCCCAGAGCCGGTCCCGACCCCGCCTCGGCCGCGGAATCGCTGTGGGACCTTCGAGTCCTCACCTCTCTGCACCCGCTTTCCGCGTCTGGACGCAGGAGACACAGACACAGAGGCGGCGCACAGACGCGGGCTGAAACTTTATTTCCCAGTCCCGGACCCCAGCGCCCCCGGCCTCCGGGGCGTCTCAGAAGATCTTCACCGAATCCAGCTGCAGGTCCCCGCCCACCTCCAGGAGGCGCACGCGCGCGGGCGGGATCCGGTAGCGGAAGTGGTGGTACTCCGAGTCGCCGACCACCGCCTGCGGGCACGGGGGAGGGGCGCGCGGGGGAGCCTGAGGCCGCCTGCGGGGCTGGGGGCGTCCCTCTCGACCCGGGCCCGTCCTCACCACGCCGGGCCCCGAGCTCCCCAGAGACGAAATGGGCTCACGGTCTTTCTGACCGCTTGTCGGGAACGTTCCGTGGGCGGACTGGGGCGCCCAGACGTGCGTTTTCAAGGTTGGCGGGGGCTGGTCACTCCGCTTGAGGCGTGCACTGCGGCCCTCCTGCCGCGCCCACTGCCAGCCGGGACCCCCCTGACCGCTAGAGGGTCTGCAGCGCCCACGGCCCCCTGGCGCGTGTTTCCCGGCCCGTCTCCCGACCCACCCTTGCCCCTGCCCCGGAGCCTCGGCCTCACACACTGTCGGAGACAAAACCGGGACCCCGCTGCCCGGCCAGGGGACACCCACCCTCTGAGCACTTGGCTCTTGCGCGCTGGCCCTCGCCTCTGCCGCACCCCTGCCTTCTGACACTAGTGGGGATGCACGGGGGGGGGGAGAAGAGGGACCCGGGAAACCCCCGCCCAGCGGGGCCCCGCCTTTGCCTCCTCCACCAACGGCCGCCCTGGCTTCCACCCCTGTAGGTAGCGGGGACCCACCTTGAAGCCTTCTTCCGTGGCAATGAGGAGCACTTCGAAAGGCTGCCCGCGCTGGAAGGGAATGCCCGAGCCGCGCTCCTCTCGGCCCCAGGTGCCCTGCTCCAGGGTGTTGAAGACCACCGTGGACTGATCCAGGCGCGGATTGAAATGCAGGGCGGCCTCGCTCCCCGGGTCCTCGCTGCACAGCAGGTTCACATAGAACCTGGTAGTTTGGAGGGGGGAGGGCAGTGAGAGACACACGACAGAGACTGAGAACCACCAAATCAGATCAAGAAGCAATGGACTGGACTCTCGGTGGCAGGACACACAAATTTATAGTGAACTGAGAATGTTAAAACCACAGAAGGAGGGCTCTGGGCTGGTGGCCAGGACCCAGGTTCCAGCGCATACAAAAGCTTACAGGGACCCTGGACATATCCACCTACACAAGGGTCACGATAATATGGGTCCCCCTCGATTTCCAAAACCTCTAAGAGTTGCCATCAGTCATGGTCCCATAGGCCAGGGTGCTCCCCATTCCTAGAGGGCTGAGAACAATACCACGGACCCCATTAATCCAGGCACATAGACTCCCAGAAATCCCACAGTTCCCGGACCAGGACGTCTCAGGACTGAGAGCTTGGGTTTCCCAGATGCCCAGGGCACCTCCAGACCACAGGACATGTTTCCAGAGTCCCTGGGGATTCAGACTGGGAGTCATAGGACTACAGGTAGGAACCCTGTGATTGCCCTGGGTCCCCCAGATTCCCAGAACACATAGGCACCCCAGCTTGTACACAGCCATGGCACAAATAAGCAAAGACATGAGATTCCAGAACGTCCGTGACGGCCTGGGGGTTCCAAGACCCTGGTGCACATAGGTGGCTCTGGGCCCCCCGTGTCTGGGCTGGATAAAGTCGGGTCAGCTGAGCCTGGACACGTCCCACCCCCCACCCCCCGCTGGGGCCTGGGGTCTCACCTGCCAGCCTTGTCCGGGACGACACCACGGATCCTCATCACAGTGCCCACTCGGATGCCCTCGGGCAGCGAGGTCTTGTGGGGCACGTTCTGCAGGACCAGCGGTGGGGGATCCAAGGGAACCAGGGACGCGGACGACAAAGACAGATGGGTCAGCCCCAGGGAGAAAACGACCAGGACCCACACCAGCAGAATCCCTCAGAAGAAAGGCCACGGAGAGGAAGGAGAGAGAGCGAGCCAGAGCCAGGCAGAGGCCGGGAGACAAACACAGAATCCACAGAACAGAGAGAATCCAAGAGTGGATGGGAACATTGGGTTGGGTTGGGTCAACCCCAGAGCCACAGTCCAGACACCTCGTAGCACACCCTAGCGCCCACTTTGTCCTTTCACACAGGAGATCACAGGCGGGCCCAGCCCCTCCCCCAGTCCCCAGCAGGCTCGGGTCCAAGACCCCCCAGCCCCGGGCCCCTGAGGCACTCACAGAGCTCCCTGCCATGGCTGGGCAGTGGGGCAGGCAATGGCGCTGGTGGGGATGGCAGCTGGGGCCTTAAATAAAAGCGGGGTGTGGCAGGCCAGGCTGACTCACCCACCCCCCATTTCCACACCCACCGCCCACATCTGGCACAGACCCTGGCCCTGGGGCCACCTGGCCCAGAACCTTCTTTCTGGAGCCCGTGCCTTCCCGCCATTCACAAGGGTTCCGAGGCGTGCTGCCCTCCCCCCCCCTTCTGAGCTAATAATCATGAAGACACCTCCTAAGGAAACACCAGGACCAGAGGGGAGCCACCATCCATACAGTCCTGTCTTCCTGCTGCTTGGCAGCAAGAAAAGAGGATTTTGCCCATTTTATCTTGGGAGACTTGGCCCTGAGAGGCTGCTCCAGGGACCAGGGGGCCGGGCCCCCCTCCCGGGCTGGGACCTGCCGCCCAAGGTTGAGGCTGCAGCCCCCACGTGCCCTTTAGGGCCCCTGACCTGGCCACAACCACAGCCCCAGGAGAAGGGCTCTAGGGGGGCGGCAGGTTTGCCTGATTGGCAGCGCTGTGTCCCTGGGGCCTAGAGCAGTGCCTGGCACACAGGAAGCGATCCAAGAATGCGGGGTAAAGAAGGAGTGAAAAAAGCGAACACATGCCATTTTGGAGGCCTCTGGGCGCGCCTGCGCTCACGGGACCTGCCTGCACCCTCAGCTCCAGCCCAGGGGCGGGGGGCGTCGGTCACCCCCATTCTACAACCAAGGACACTGAGGCTCAGGAAGGGGAGCCATTTGCCCAAAGCTCCAGGCTGGGCACTACCATGTCCCCGTGGCTCTGCCTTTCGTCTTCTCGGGCAGTTTCTGTCTCGCAACTTCCATCTGTATGAGTGAGCACCCTGGTCCCTCTCCCGGGCCCTCTGGCTCCCACCTGTCTCCCAGGTGTCCCTGTCTGCCTCTAGCCTCTAACGCTCTGTCCTGTTCCATCTCCCGAACTGCTGCCACTCTCCAGCTCGCACTCACGTCTAGGGAGGGCAGGGCCCCCACACCCAGACCCAGGTGAAAGAGTACCCATGAGCCCTCCTCCACCCAGGTCCATACCCAAGACTGCAGAAGAGGAATCCAGGATATGATGGGGGGGAGGGGGCAGAGGGAGAATGCTGAAGGATGCTTCTGGAAGGCAGGGAAGAGGCAGGGTGAGGCCGCTGAACAAAAACCCCTCCTAGCAGCCCAGCGGCCCTCCTCCCCACCTGCGCCACCCCACTCCCAGCACCAACTCCGGCCCCGCCCCGCAGGGGGAAGAGGCCTGGGGCAGAGAACAGAATGGAAACTTTGGGTGGAGACGACCAGACTCAGAACCTGATCCACCACCTGACTGTCCCCCAGGCCTCCCAGACTCTCCATCCCCCCACCGCACGAGGCACCCAGGTGGGGCACAGTTTGGGAGCCAGGGCCTCAGAGAGGGAGCCTGGGCAGTTGCGTTGGGCCTGGGGAGGGCTGTTGGCAGTAGCACCCCCATTTTGCAGAGGAGATCACTGAGGCCTGGAGAGGGGCAGCCTCTCAGCCAAGGCCACACAGCAGGGAAGCCGCCCCAGGGATGGGGCTGGGCAGAGCTGGCCTGGGTGTGGCCTGGGTGTGGCCCGGGGCTGGGCATCAGGACTTCCAGTGGGGGGCGGGGGGGCTTGAGGCTGGAGCCCCAGCCCCTGATGGGTCCCAGATGATGGGGCCACTATGCCCAGGGCAGGGCATCCACTCTCTGGGCCTCCTTCTCGCGTGCTCTGGATGCCACCGACTCAGCCTCCTCCTGAGCTCTTCCTGGTGGCTGGATACTGCTTCACACGCTGCCAGCCTGCAAGTCCCAACTCGACTCTGCTGTTTGGCAAATGTTGGCATTCGATCTCTTATCGCTGTGATCGCTGGCTCCTTTCTCACAAGTCAGAGATGCACAACCTGCCGGCGCCTTATTCTCCCGGGCTGATGTTCTTCATATCAGTTCTGGAATATTTTCTGGAGCATTTTTCCATTTCCAAGTAAGTACTGAATGTGTTCATTTCCCAATACTCTTACTTTTTCCTCAGCTACGCTCTGCCGTCTTAAAATCCACCGGCTGTCACAGAATGATGACGAGTTTTGACAAACGTGTAGATGGGAGCAACCACCACCTCCATGGACACTCCGCGAGCCCCACGGACCGCCAGCCCCCCTCCTCCTGCCCAGTCCATCTGGCATGACCGCGAGGAAGAGGGGCGGCCAACAGCCTGAGTGGGCTCACCTTGGCCTCCTCGCGACAGAAGTCGGGTGCATGAAAAGGAACTCATTGTCCCCACCGGGGACGTGGGCATTGAGAATCCCAGTGTCTGCTCGCGTCAGGTGGTTGGGGGCTTTGGCTTGTTGTTCACGGGGAAGATCACACAGGGGCTGCTCTGCTTTTGGAAAGGAACATTCCAGTGAGGAAAAGGACACCTTGATGCTCTATTTCTTAAGCCAGGAAATCAGCCCAGGCCTCGGGTCCTATTTAGACGTGTAGTAAATTTCCCCAACCCCTCCCTGCAGAGGGGAGGCAGTTTCTATCCTGTTGGCTTCCATTGATAAACTGAGTTCAGTCAACTCTCTTTAGTATTCTAAGCCGCACGTGGGATTTTACCATGTATTCCGTGGTAAGTCTTCCCACTGTCAAGTGCATGCTTCCAAGTGGTAAGTAATTGTTGTACCTGCCCATGCCTGAGGTGCAAATCCACTGACTTCTTCTTTCTCCTCCTCTTCTTCCAGCTCTCCTTCTCTCTTCCTTCCTCCCTCCGTCCCCTCCCCTTCCCTCCCTTCTTTCCTTTCCTGTCTCTTCCTTCTTTTCCTCCCTCCCTCCCTTCCTTCCTTTCCTTAGCTGAGGGATTGGGTCCTCCATGCATCAGGTGGGGCAGCAGGTGCTGGCTCTGGTGGGAGCTGGTGAGGAGGGAGCTCGGAAGAGGGTGGTCTGCAGGACCTGGGGGTGGGGGTGGGGGCAGAAATTCAGAACCTGGAGTTGATTTTGGTGTCAGGCCTTCTTCATTGCCATCTGGAATGGCTCCCTAGTCTTCTTTTATCTTTAAGGACCTTGATGCTTGGGAAGGTTGGAGTTCAATGTATCCTGGTCACTAGATTTTGGTTATGCACTTTTCGCAGAAGACCCACAGAAGTAACCCCGTGTGCATCCTGTCTAGCTGCCTGGCACCTCCTCGTGTCCTCTGGTGGGTGAATTGACTTGGATCATGTCACCAGTGGCAGCTCCCAGGCTTCCCCACCTAAATGTCACCCATTTGTCCTTTGTCATTAGTTAGCATTTTGTGGGAAGTGCTGGGAAATTCTGCCAAGGTCACCAGCTTCACCCAGAGCTATCATTTCATCCTTCACATCTGCTTCAGACTGTGTGTCTCCCCCCACATTCCTATGCTGAAACCCCACCTCCAGTGGCATGGTATTTGGAGGTGGGGCCTTTGGGAGGAGATGGGGTCTTGAAGGCTGAGCCCTCATGGGTGGGGTTGGTGCTTTTATAAAGGCATGCCAGAGAGCTCCTTTCCCCCTCAGCCATGTGAGGACATAGGCAGAAGAAGGCTATCTATGAACTGGGAAGCGGGTTCTCACCAGAGGTCTGATATGCTGCCGTTGATCATGGACTTCCCAGCTTCCAGAACCATGAGAAATAGATTTTTTAAAAATATATTATTTATTTATTTATTTTGACAGAGAAAGAGAGAGAGCACAAGCAGGGGGAGCACCAGAGGCAGAGGGAGACCCAGGCTCTCTTCTGACCAGGAGCCAGATACGGGACTTGATCCCAGGACCCTGGGATCGTGACCCAAGCTGAAGCAGATGCTTAACCCACTGAGGCACCCATGCGACCCAATAAATTTGTTGTGTTCTTTTTTTTTAAGATTTTATTTATTTATTTGACACAGAGAGAGAGATCACAAGTAGGCAGAGAGGCAGGTAGAATGGAGGAAGCAGGCTCCCTGCTGAGCAGAAAGCCCGATGTGGGCCTCCATCCCAGGACCCTGAGATCATGACCTGAGCCGAAGGCAGAGGCTTTAACCCACTGAGCCACCCAGGCGCCCATTGTGTGTGTGTTTTTTTAAAAATTTTATTTATTTATTTGACACAGAGAGAGGGAGATGGCAAGATAGGGAACACAGCAGGGGCGGAGGGGGAAGGGAGAAGCAGGCCTCCTGTTGAGCAGGGTGCTGGAGGCGGGGCTGGATCCCAGGACTCTGGGATCATGACCTGAGCAGAGGCTTAATGACTGAGCCACCCAGGGGCACCTAGATTTGTTAGTTAGTTTGGTTTTTTTAAGATTATTTATTTACTTATTTGACAGAGAGAGAGAACAAGTAGGCAGAGAGGCAGGCAAATAGAGAAGAGGAAGCTGGGCAGGGAACCTGATGCGGGGCTCGATTCCAGGATCCTGAGATCATGACCTGAGCTGAAGACAGAGGCTTTAACCCACTGAACCACCCAGGCGCCCCAAAGTTTGTTTTTTATAAGCCCCCTAGTTGGTGGTATTTTTTTATGGCAATTCGGACAGACTATGTCACAGTACGTCAGAGTACGTCAGGGTCCATCAGAGTACGTCAGAGTACGTAGGAGTACGTCAGGGTCCATCAGAGTACGTCAGAGTACGTCAGAGTACGTAGGAGTACGTCAGGGTCCGACAGAGTACATCAGGGTACGTCAGAGTACGTAGGAGTACGTCAGGGTCCGACAGAGTACGTCAGGGTACGTCAGAGTACGTAGGAGTACGTCAGGGTCCGGCAGAGTACGTCAGGGAACGACAGAGTACGTTAGGAGTACGTCAGGGTCCGACAGAATACGTCAGGGTCCGGCAGAGTACGTAGGAGTACGTCAGGGTCCGGCAGAGTACGTCAGGGTCCGGCAGAGTACGTAGGAGTACGTCAGGGTCCGGCAGAGTACGTCAGGGTCCGGCCGAGTACGTCAGAGGTCATTAGCACCCGCCAGGGCGGACTCACGGCTTCCTGCCGCATTCACAACATCGCAGTGCAGGACTGTCACTGTCGCCGGCCCGCCTGTGGGAGCCCCTCACGGTGGGGCTCGAGCGCCCCGGGGCCGAGAACGCGGCTTCTTCCCCGACGCCGGAGGCTCTCCGCGGCCCGTCCTGGTGAGGCCTGGAGACAGCCACCGCTACAGCTTTCTTTGGGAGAGAAAGACCCCAGTCCTCGGGAACCAAGATGCGGGCAGTGTCCCCGCTCCCGCGCCTCGTGTGGGGCCCGAGGTGGGGGACGCAGGACTCCGGACCGACGGACAGACGCGGAAGCATTGCAGGGGCGGCCACCCCGCGCCTCTGCGCTCCTAGGATCTGGCAGCCGCTGCGAGAACCCCACTGAGGCATGAGGCGGACGGGACGCCGCCGCGCGGTTAGGTAAGTTGTTCGGGACCCGAGCGCTCCTCGGCCAACCGAAGCCTCCAAGCAGTGGCCCAACCCCCGTGCTCTTCTGTTAAGTTCAACAGCAAAAGTACGTCGTCTGCTGTGCGCGGCGGGTAAAGGAAGGGAGGAAGTGCTTTCTCAAGGCCCGTTGACATCGAATTCTCTAGGTTTCAACTTGCGATGAGTGTGGCTCTCCCGCCGGCTCAGGGGCGGTATCTTTCAGGAGGAGCTGCTTCCCTCCTGTTTTCGGGACGCAGGTGGGAGGTTACAGCGCCCCCCTACCCGGTGCCTGGAGTAGTCAAGTTCATGAGACAGAAAGTGGAAGGCGGGGCGTGGGGGGGGGGCGCTGCGAGGTGGGGGGAGGGAGGGAGTGGTGGGTGCCCACTTTCAGGTTTGCGGGATGGCGGGAGCTCTGGAGACGGATGGGGACGGGGGGCGGCCACCCAATAACGTGCATGCACCTTGAACCATAGCCTTACAACGCTGTTTGCAGGGGGCGCCCGGCTGCCTCAGTCGGTTGAGGGTCTGCTTGCCAAAACGAAACAAAACAAAGA
>LNAC01000161.1:1624441-1640350 GCA_002007465.1 Ailurus styani
AGGCGGGGTCGGGACCGGCTCTGGGGGGCAGGCGTGTGGCCGGGCGGCCTCTGGAGGGTCGCGATCGGGTCGGGCTGTGTCTTGGCTCGTCTTTGCGGCGCACTTGGCAGAGCAGCCCGTGGTAGTGCGGGTGGGGGGACCTGCTGGGGTTTGGAGCGGGCTCAAGCCCCCCTTGGCGCCCCCTCGGCGGAACAACGGAGCGCCGTGTGGATGCATCTGCAAACGGGGGCTGCGAGCCCCCACACGCCTGGTCCCTTGGAGAGCCAGAGGCTGGCGGACACGCGGCCTGGGCCCCGTGCGGGTGCCGGGAGCCAGCTGGCGCGGGGTGGGGCCGGGCAGCGCACGCGGCGTCGCCGGCCTCGCAGCTGTCCCCGAGTCGGGACAGGCCCCCGCCCGTGCGCCCCGGGGGCCGACGCGCACTGGAGCGGCATCTCCCCGCGGAGCGGACGGGGGACGTGACGATCAGGCCTCCGTGTCCCCGCTGCGGGCACGCGCCCCATTCCCACACTTCTTCCAGCCGGGCTCCCGGACGGCCCCGGCCGCCGGCGCCCTGCCCGAGCGGCAACGGGGTGGGATTGGGGTGGTGTGAGCCCACACACAGACGCCCAGTCGCCCCCACCGGAGGCGGTGAGTTTCTCGTCGGAGGAGGTGGCTGCTCGTTACTTAATGGCTGTGGCTGGAAGGAGGTCGTGACTCCGTGACCACGACACACTGCAATGGCGGTGTCCGTGTTTGTGAGAGGGTTCGGATTGGCTGGCAGGGTTCCCGCACTGCGGTTTGGGCCCTGGCGGGGAGTCTGGCGAAAGTCGGGAGCCACGCCCCTGGAGGGGTTTGCCTGGGGTTTCCGGCCTGGGATCCCTGTGAGATGTAGGACACGTCGCCTCCCTGTGGCCTCTGCCGATGGTACAATCTCTGCCTCTGGCGTGGGAGCGAGGGTGCGTTACTTTGGTTTCCTCTAAAGATGCAAAATTCTGTGTGATCTCCAAATCTGGGTGAATTCGAATCCTTCCAGGACTGAACTTTCTCTGCACTTGGAGCTTCAACCTGGAGCACCCCTCCTTCATTCTGGGCCTTTCTTTGTGTCTATCTGGGTGGGCCATGGCACACAGGGTCTTCCTCTCCCAGTGGGAGACCTTAGAAATCTAACATCCATTGGTACACCAGGGCACTTTGTTAAATGAACTTTTTGTTTCATTTGTGTCATGTAGTTTTTGAACATTTAAAGAGAAATTTGTACCTACCCATAGGGTACAAATTTGGGAAAGGACAGTGAAAGGTAGGACAGTATTGGCACAACTGCTAAACTAGGTTGGATGATAGTGATTCATCCATGTTAATTTTTGGATTTTCACTTCTGTCTTACCGTGTATATTGTGAAGAATGTTCATGTTTATACAAAATATTACTACATATTAAGAAAATATTTGATGGGCACTTGTATAGCTCAGTCGGTTAAGCCTCTGCCTTCTGGTCAGGTCATGATCCCAGCATCCTGGGATTGAGTCCTGTGTTGGGGCTTTCCAGTTGAAAACACTTCTTTCCTCATTGCCTCATCTTGACACACTCATTTAATTGATCATAGGTGTTATGTATTTATTTCTGGACCTTCAGTTCTATTCCATTTATCTATGTCTACCCTTATCCCAATATCTGTCTTGATTACTGTGATTTTGAAGTTGGAAACGGAGTCCTTTAACTTTTTTCTTTTTCCTAATTGTTTTGTATGTTTTTCCAAATAAAATTTAGAATTACCCTGTCAGTTTCTCAAAAACAAAATCAGCTGTGATTTTGATAGGTATTGAAATGATAGATTAATTTGGGGAATATTGCCATCTTATCAGTATTTAAGTCTTTGAATCCACTAGCATGGGATATCCTCCCATTTACTGAGATGTTCTTTAATTTCTTTCAACAATAGCTTGTAATTTTCAGTGTACAGCAGTGCCTATATCCATTTTACTGCTTCTCTGAGTCTCTAATTTATTTACTTTTGTGTTTATTTTTCCCCCTATTTTGTTTTATTTAAAATTTCATAGGGTGCCTGGGTGGCTCAGTCGTTAGGTGTCTGCCTTCAGCTCAGGTCATGATCCCAGGGTCCTGTGATTGAGCCATGCATCGGGCTCCCTGCTTGGCAGGAAGCCTGCTTCTCTCTCTCCCTCTCCCCTGCTTGTGTCCCCTCTCTCACTGTGTCTCTCTCTGTTAAATTAATAAATAAAGTCTTAAAAAAAACTTACATATATTTAGTTTACTGCTTCATGCTTTCTTATTAACAAAATAAGTCTATTGACGTATCTCTGACTATAATATATTCTGACAATAGTGTTTTAATTATATGCATTGTTTTGTAGGTAGTCTAATTATCTCTCTCTTCAGCTATGGAAGTTATAAGTGTTTTTAAATTTCTGAATTTTGTCAGATTTCTGTTTTTCTAATTTTTGCTAATTTCTAATTCTGTTGCAACCACTCTACATGTTATGTCTCCTTTATATCTTATTACGATGTCTGATGTTTCCAGAATGATAGTGAGGGTAGCTATATTGTCTTTTCCTGATTGTAACTAGAATTTGTCTGTTGTTTAACCAATCCCTGTACAATGCTTGTTCTTTTCTATTTTTATTTCTTTTTTCTTTTTTAATCTCTGCACTGAACTTGGGGCTCGAACTCATGACCCCGAGATCAAGAATCACATGCTCCACCGACTGACCCAGCCAGGCGCCCCCACTTATTACTGTTTTTTCATATTTTATTTAATTATTTTAGAGAGAGCACAGGCAAGCAGGGGAAGGAGCAGAGAGAGAGGGAGAGAGAGAATCTTGAGCAGACTCCACACTGAGCAAGGAGCCTGGAGCTGACATGGGGCTCAATCTGTCAACCCTGAGATCTTGACCCAAGTGGAAACCAAGAGTCAAACACTTAACGGACTGAGTCACTGAAGTGCCTCTGCTTCTTATTTTTTTTTTAAAGATTTTATTTATTTATTTGACAGAGAGAGAGAGAGATTACAAGCAGGCAGAGAGGCAGGAAGAAGCAAACTCCCTGCGGAGCAGAGAGCCCAATGCGGGCCTTGATCCCAGGACCCTGAGACCATGACCTGAGCTGAAAGCAGAGGCATTAACCCACTGAGCCACCCAGGCGCCCTGCTTCTTATTTTTAAAATTGAGTTTTTGTAAATGGTAGATGCTTGAAAAATATATATAGCTCTTAAGTTAACCTTATTAATTTTATTATTCAAAACCTCTCTTTTTGGGGCGCCTGGGTGGCTCAGTCGTTAGGTGTCTGCCTTTGCCTCAGGTCATGATCCCAGAGTCTTGGGATCAACCCCTCATCAAGCTCCCTGCTCAGCGGGGAGCCTGCTTCTCCCTCTCCCACTTCCCCCTGCTTGTGTTCCCTCTCTCTCTCTCTCTCTCTCTCTCTCTCTCTCTCTCTCTGTCAAATAAATAAATAAAATCTTTAAAAAAAAAACCCTCTCTTTTCAGCAAAGAAAAAGAAAAACATTTTGCTTGCAAAGATGGATTGCAAGGGAGTTCTGGTTATAGAAGGACTGGCTTGCCAAATGAAATATACAACACGCGTTTAGAAGAAAGCAAACACAGGCTTGTCAAGTTCAGAGTTACTATATTCATCATTGCAGGGGCGAAAAACAGTCATCTCACAGATGTATTATAACCTCAAAAATGGTGTCATTATCTTTACTTATTTTTTAAGTTTTTTTTTTTTTTTTAAAGATTTTATTTATTCATTTGACACAGAGAGAGATTACAAGTAGGCAGAGAGGCAGGCAGAGAGAGAAGAGAGAGGAGGAAGCAGGCTCCCTGCTGAGCAAAGAGCCCGATATGGGCCTCAATCCCAGGACCCTGGGATCATGACCTGAGCCGAAGGCAGTGGCTTCAACCCACTGAGCCACCCAGGCGCCCTATTTTTTAAGTTTTATTTACTTAAGTAATCTCTACACCCAATGGGTAGAGTCATGACCCAGAGATCAAGAATCACATGCTCCCCTGACTGAGCTAGCCAGGTGCCCCTGCGTCATTATCTTTAGGTCACAGCATTGCAGAAGTCAATAAAGTTGGAAACAAAGTCATTTTTTAAAAAGATTTATTTATTTATTTTAGAGAGAGAAAGTGCAGTCAGAGTGGAGGGGCAGAAGGAGAGGGAGAGAGGCAGACTCCCCACTGAACTAGAGCCCCACTTGGGCTCCATTTCCTGACCCTGAGATCATGACCCCAGCAGAAATCAGGAATCGGAGGCTTAACCAACTGAGCCTCCCAGGCGCCCCTATTGGTGAAATTCTTGACAGGCAATGTTGGCTAAAATATTTCAGATACTTCTCACCCTCGTTTGAACAGCGTACAGGAATCTAGTGAACCTTCATGGCTCACCTTCAGGAATGGCGCCCAAGGCACGAGTTCTAAAGGGTCCTATGATGAGTCCATGACTCCAGAAGGACTCTGGTTGCCTGACACCAGCTCTAAGGCTAATTGAAGAGGGTCCTCAAGGATGTGGTCAGGTGCACCTCAAATGACCCTTTCATGAAAGGTGAGTTCAGAGCACCTAGAAGGATGTAACCGACCTGGACTTCGCCAAACTTACAAGACAGGTTGGGAGGCCGTTCTCGTCCCTGCCTGCTGTGAGTCATCAGCAGGGACAGCTCTGCCTCTAGCAAGCCTGGGCTGGGCAAGTCTCAGCTCTGCGTCCCTCGGTGTGGGCTTCATTTTCCAGCACATTCGCTGCTGGGTGCTAACTGACATAATCCCAGTATCCTGTTCAGGTATCAGTTCTTTGGGGAGATAGCAGCAGCTGCCAAGAACTGGAGGAAGAGCTTTCCCTTCAACCTCACTACCAGTAATTTTTTTTTTATAACAAAACCTCTCAAAAGGAATTCTGACAAATGTAAGAATAATAATAATAATAAAAGCCATGCTTTAAAAACTGGTAAATAGGGCGCCTGGGTGGCTCAGTGGGTTAAAGCCGCTGCCTTCGGCTCAGGTCATGATCTCAGCGTCCTGGGATCGAGGCCCGCATCGGGCTCTCTGCTCAGCAGGGAGCCTGCTTCCTCCTCTCTGTCTCTGCCTGCCTCTCTGCCTCCTTGTAATCTCTCTCTCTGTGTCAAATAAATAAATAAAATCTTTAAAAAAATAAATAAAAACTGGTAAATAAAAGAATCAAGGAAGGATCCTGTCTCATTTATTTTTGTTCAATATTGTATTTATTTATTTGACAGAGAGAGAGAGAGACAGAGAGGGAACATAAGCACTCCCACTGCTTATGGAAGGGAGAAACAGGCTTCTTGCAGAGCAGGTTTTGATCCCAGGACCCCGGGATCATGACCTGAGCCTAAGGGAGATGCTTAACAACTGACCCACCCAGGCACCCCTATTTTTAATTGTTTTCAAAGCTTTTATTTATTTATTTGAGAGGGAGACAGAAGGCACACTAGAGAGAGTGAACACGAGCTGGGGGGGGCAGCGGGAGGGGAGAAGCAGAGGGAGAGGGGCAGAGGGAGGGGGAGAGGGAGAGGGGCAGAGGGAGAGGGAGAAGCAGGCTTCCGCTGAGCTGGTAGCCCAACTCAACTAGGGGCTCGATCCCAGGACCCCAGGAGCATGACCTGAGCCAAAGGCAGTGGATTAAGACTGAGCCATCCAAGCGGCCCCTGTCTCTCTTTCATGAACGGCACCTCAGCAGATAAGGGAAAGTGTCCCTTTATATCCTATTCCAGCTACCACAGGAAAATGAAATGACATAAGTAGAATGTCACCATTTTGCCATCCCCATCTGGCATCAGCTCTCGTAGGCAGCAAGCACCTGTTTCTTAGCATCACGAATGCAGAGAAGACCAGATGGAAAAGCCAAACACCTCCTAGGGTGTCACTTGCTGAGAAATGGAGCCTGCAACGGATAAGCATGTAGGTTTCATGCCCAGTTACAGGGAGTACAGGAGACAGAAGCACAGGGGAAATGCCACTAGGGGGTACATCAGCCACACCTGGACCTTGGGAAAATCTCTGGGACAGTTGAGGTGTTCAGCCAGAAGTTGTAAGAATAAAAAGAACTGAAAGAAGAAACTTGTAGATTAAAAGAGATTTAAAAGACATGTCAATCAATGGCAGTAACATTTTATTTGGTTCCTGATACAAATAAATTACTACAATTTTATGACATTCATGAGACAGACATGTGCATACCAGCTGGATATTTGGTCATATTAAGGAATTATTGTTAATTTTCTTGGTGTGACAATCGTATTCCAGTTACGGTGTTAAGAGCTTTTATCTTTTAGAGCGATGTATTAAAATATTTACTGAGGGAGGGGTGCCTGCATGGCTCAGTTGGTTAAACATTTGCCTTCAGCTCAGGTCATGATCCTGGGGCGCTGGGAGGGAGCCCTGGGTTGGGCTCCCTGCTCAACGGGGAGCCTGCTTCTCCCTCTCCCTCTGCCTCTGCCTCTCAAAGAGAAATATTTCCTGAGGGAATGAAATGAAGTCTGCGATTTGCTTTGAATTTATAGAAGAGGAGTGAGGCGGGGCATAAGTGAAGCTGGATTTCCATGAGTTAATAATCATTGAAGCTGGGTGAGGGGGAGATGGGGTTCATCATACCATTCTGTCTACTTTTGTTGATGTTTTTAATTTTCCATAACAAAAAGCACTTTTTCGGTGAGTTGTAGTATACCGTGGGTACCCTTCTGAGGCTTGCTCTTTCCTTCTTTTTTAAAGATTTTATTTATTTATTTGTCAGAAAGAGAGAGCACAAGCAAGCAGAGCAGCAGGCAGAGGGAGAAGCAGGCTCCCTACCGAGCAGGGACCCTGATGGGGGACTCGATCGTGACCTCAGCCAAAGGCAGATGCTTAACCGCCTGAGCCACCCAGGCACTCCCTGAGACTTGCTTTTTCATTCAATGGTAAGTTTCCAAGATTCATCCATGTTATAACTGCAGTTCACCCAATATCCACTTCTGTGTAGTCTTCCCTTGTATGAATATAGCGTGAATTTTTCACTTTGTTCACAATGGATATTTGTTTTCATTTTGTTCTTTTTTCTTTTTCTTTCTTTCTTTTTTTTTTTTTTTTTGCTATTACAAACCATGCAGCTATGAATGTTTTTGCACATGTCTCCTGGGACAAGTGTACGTGCATTTCTTTCCTTTTTTTATTTTTAAGATTTATTTATTTATTTGAGAGAGAGAGCAAGTGGTGGGAGGGGCAAAGAGAGAAGGAGAGAGAGAATCCCAAGCAGACTCCACGTTGAGCACTGAGCCCGACACGGGGTTCGATCTCACGACCCATGAGATCAGAACCTGAGCTGAAATCATGAGTCAGAAGGTTAACTGACTGAGCCACCCAGGCGCCCTGGTGCATTTCTTTAGCATATACGTAGCTGGGAGTGGAATCACTGTGTCATGGGGTAGGCATTTACTGAGGAATGCCAGTTTGTCTTCCAAAGTGTACCAAGTTACAGCCCTGCATCTGTGTCCATGCCTGCCGACCCTTGGTATTTTCAGGCTTCTTAACTTTTCTTCCTAATGTCATGGGCGTGGTGGTATTTCAGGTGGTCTTAATTAGGAGCAGGTTTCTCATATGCTTATTAGATGCTGATTCTGTCATTGCTTTTTCATGTCTTCTGCCCGTTTTCTATTGAGTCAGCTGTGGTTTGTTTACCGGAGTCTTTATATATTCTGAATACTAATCTTTTGGGAGGCAACATAGTATAATCAGTGAGCCAGACCAACAAGTTCAAATCCTGATTCTGGAACTGTGAGAGCTGGGGAAAAGCACCCCACTCCTCTGTGCCTCAGCTTTCTCATCTGTAAACCTGACTGCTTGCCAGGGACTACCTTTGTGTCCCCCGCCCCCGGCCCCCAGAATTCCTATGTTGAAGCCCTAACCCCCCAGAGGATAGTATTAAGGGGTGGGGCCTTTAAGGAGGTGATTAGGTTTGCAGAAGACCCGGAGGGTGGGACCTCCCCTCCCCCTCAAGATGGGCTTAGTGCCCTTATAAGCAGCAGAGACGCCAGAGCTCAGAGAGTTCACTCTCTCCACCCTGGGAAGACACGGGGAGAAGGTGGCCGCTGGCCAGCCTGGAAGAGCGCTCCCACCAGAACCTCACCATGCCAACACCTTGAACTGGGAGTCTTCGACTCTAGCAATCAGACATAACAGTCTGCCCTCATCCGTGGTACTTCCTCCAGCAGCTAGAACTGACTGAGGTCCCTCTCAAGGTTCACTTGAGGATTAAATGAAATATTTGTGAAGCACCAAGCATGGAGCCTGGTGCAAAGTGTCCTGTAAGTAGCGAGCATTTGCTATTTATTATCGGTGTAATATCTGCTGACCCCAGGAGTGGGGCTTTTCATTTTCATGATACTGTTGTGGGGGGTTTTTTTAGATTTACTTATTTATTAGAGTGCACAAGAGCGCGGGGGGCGGGGGAGGTGGGCAGAGGGAGAGAAGCAGACTCCCCGCTGAGCCCGAAGCTGGATTTGGCGCTCCATCCCACAACCGCGAGATCACGACCTGAGCTGAAATCAGAAGTCTGCAGCTCAGCTGACTGAGCCACCCAGGTGCCCCTCATGATAGTGTTTTAGATAGTTTTTTTGTTTTTTTACATGACTCAGGTGCAGCCATAACTTGATGAAGCAGGAGCAGTTTCTACTTTGCAGGTGAGGTGAGGAGGCGGGGGTAGACCCAGAGTAAACTGGCCCCTGACCCCTTACTCCATGGCCGTGTGGGATCTCCTACTCCGCAGGAGACTGATGTCCGGCACATTCCGACTGGTGCACGGTAGCAGAAATCATGCCAGCCCAATTAGGGTTTCTTTTGGTTGCTAGTGACAAAAAAGACAATTAAATGGAAATTAAAACTGGGAAAAAGAGGAGCAGAATTTGTTGGCTCCTTTAATGTAAAAGCCTGGTTTCAAGCGCATCCGGATCGAAGGATTCTATGCTCATGGACTCTTTCTGCGTGGCCCGCCCGGCGCTGCTTCGCTCCGAGCTGTCCTCATTCTCAGCCCGGGTCTCCCGACTAAGTGGCCAAGGTTCGAGGATGAGTCTAGTCTGGCTACTCCGGGTTTCCATCCCCCCCCGCTTAGTGGTCCCAGGGCAAGAGAAGCCCCGCCCTGCGTCCCCGGGGACGGACGAAGAAGGGGCGTGGCCATAAACTGCTTCTCTGATTGGCTGGTTTGGGTCAAACGGAGCCAGTTGCGGGGCCAGCCCTCCAGGAGCCGCAGGGCTTGAGAATAAGCGACGCGTGGATCCCCAAAACATAATGGGGGTGCTGGGCTTACAAAGCAACAGACTTCCACTACACCGGCATCAGAGCGTTTGTCTTAGGTTGGCCCAGGAAGGAAGGCATATTTGGGACCCTGGGTGTAAGGCGTGAGGAGGGGAGTGATCATCAAGAGAACTCTGGTTTGGGGGGTGTGATCGGGGCCTTGAGACAAGCAGGCTTCGGGGAGCTAGGATGAGCAGCAGCCAGTAGGGACCTGCCGACGAAGGCCAAGAAGACCCAGAAGGCCCGGGCGGGTGGCAGTGCAATGGTCTGGGGTCACAGGGAGTTGTTTCCTGCTCACTCACTGTGAGATAGATGTCAGGCAGGTTTTATTCCAGCAATGCCCTACAGACGGGAGCGGGCTGTGACCCCGCTAGGTCGGGAAATGTGAAGAGCGGGGTGGCAGAAGCAGCAACCAGAGGTGACTGTGTATGGGGCCCCAGGCGTAATCCCAGCAGCTCACGTTTATTGAGCACTGGTGCTGCTCTGAACATGTCCCGCATATTAGCTCGTTGGACTCTCATGACAATGTGCTGAGATCGGTCCTGTTATTGCTCCCGCTGTAGAGATGAGGAAACTGAGGCACAGAGAGCTTAAGTGACTTGCCCAAGACACACGACGCCAAGTGGCAGAGCCTAGATTTGAACCCTGGCTCTTTGGCTCCTATCCTGGCAGATGCTCCAAACAAGTCACCTGTCACCTGCTTCACATGGGAGGGGTGGGGGGGTGGGCAATTCTACAGGAAGACATCCTTGTTTTCTAACGCCTTTCCGGTGGCCACACAGCCAGGGGCTCAGACCGTATCCGTTGGTCCATTTGGAGGGAAGGATGCCAGAGGACTAAGGGATGTCTCTTGCCACAGAGCTGACAAGGTTCTGTCTGTGCAGGAGACACCCCCACCCTGAGGATGGAAGCCTGCTGGGACCCAAACTGGTGCGTTTCTGGCCTCTCAGAACCTACTTCTATCATTTCTTCCAATGGCTCCTTCTTCCTCTGGGGGAAACACTGCTCTGCGCTGGCCCCCGAGCTGCGTGGGGGTAGGGTTGGGGGTGACGGTCACTGGTGGGCCCGGCTCCCAACCCAGGGCCGTTAGGAGCAGGGTGGACCGTCCATAGTCAGCCCGGTGTGGGGAGAGCAGGCTGAGGTCTGCCTTGTCGGGAAGGGGGAGACAGGGTCCTGGCGGCGCAGGAGGAGTGAGACATGGGGGCCCCAGGGGACTGAGGAGCTACAGGGCAGGGAAAAGGGTGCAGAGGGATGGACAGGGAGGCACGCCCAAGACAGAAGGTGCAGGAGAGACCGCCACACAGAAAGACCAAATGCACCAGGGGAAGACAAAAGGAGACGAGAGATGGACAGAGACAGTGAGGCGGAGATAGAGAGATACGATGGGAGAGAGAAAGTGGCAGATGGTGAGACGAGGAGAGATGGAGAGGCAGGGTGAATGTGCCATCCTCCCCCCCACATCCCCAGCCCCACAGACGGAGGGCCAGGGCCAGGGTGGCAGAAACACACCCCCACACTGACCTCCTTCCAGGAGCTCTCACAGGGGCAGCCGGTCCTCCCTTGGCTCTGCCCGCCTTCCCTCCTGCTGTGGGTCAAGCCCATTAAGCTGCTACCCTGCCCACAACTGAAGGCCCCACGCCCTGGGGAGGAAACCACCACAGAGGCGTCCCCTGCTCCATGGCACCCCAAACCATCAATTAGTATTAACAAGGGCCAGCTCCTCGCGGCCTAAAGACCCCCATCGGGGCTCAGGTGGAAGGGAAGCCCCGCCCCCGTGAGTCAGGAGGTTAAAGAACCTGGGGCCAGCCTCTGAGCACAGACTGTCCGGATGGCGTGTGGCAGCAGGCAGGTCACCATCCAGCTGGTGGATGAAGAGGCAGGGCCTGGAACCAGAGGCCCGAAGCCCTTTCGGGGCCAGAGATTCGAGACCATCAGAGCAGCCTGCCTGGATGAGGGGATCCTGTTCCAAGATCCCTACTTCCCTGCTGGCCCCGACGCCCTTGGCTATGATGAGCTGGGGCCAGACTCGGAGAAGGCGAAAGGGGTGGAATGGAAGAGACCCCATGTAATGTGTGGCTGGGGGCTGTGGGGGTGGGTTCCTGGGTCTGAGGGAGGAGGGGGCTGTGGGGGCTGTGTTTCTGGGTTTGAGGCAGGAGGGGGCTGAGGGCTGGGCTCCTGGGTCTGAGGGAGGAGGCGGCTGGGGGCCTGGGTCTGAGGGAGGAGGGAACTAGGGGGGGCTGGGTTCCTGGGTCTGAGGGAGGAGGGGGCTGTAGGGGGCTGGTCCCTGGGTCTGAAGGAGGAGGGGGCTGGGTTCCTGGGTCTGAGGGAGGAGCGGGCTGGGGGGCTGGGGGCCTGGATACGAGGAGGTGGGCTGGGAGTTCTGACTGCCGGGTCTATGGAGGCCCAGATGCCTGCCTGCGGGCTTTACAAGCCTCTCCTGGGGTTAGAGGTGCTCATTACTCTGGAGCAGTAAGGGCAGGAGGGGACCCAGGCATCGGACCTCTTGGTCCCTCCCTCCTTCCCTCCCTCCTTCCCTCCCTCCTGTTCCTGGCTGAGGCCTGGAATCCCCCCATGCCCCCCAGGAATTTTGCACCGAGCCCCAGTTCATCTGCGAGGACATGAGCCGAACAGACGTGTGTCAGGGGCGCCTAGGTAAGAGCACCGAACCCACCCTGGGCTCCGGCTCCGGCAGAGGCCGTGGCTGGGCCCCTGCAGCTCGGCCCCTGGTCCGCCCCTCAGACTCTCCTCTCCCTACACCTCAGTCTCCCCTTCCCGGCCTCACCCTGTCCTCGCCTTTCCTCCCAGGTAACTGCTGGTTTCTTGCGGCCGCTGCCTCCCTCACTCTGTACCCTCGACTCCTGTGCCGGGTGGTCCCCCCTGGACAGGGTTTCCAAGATGGCTACGCGGGTGTCTTCCACTTCCAGGTGAAGTTCCTCGGTTCGTGCCTCAGTTTCCCCCGTGGGGTCATGGATCTCCTAGTCGACCCGGTCGCCTGGGGGCTGTAATTCCTGGACTGTTCGGCAGGGCTGGGGCCAGAGGCTGGGGTCCAGGCACGGTGGGGGCTGGAAGCCAAGCCTGGGCCCTGCCCGTCTCCCACCAGCTCTGGCAGTTCGGCCGCTGGGTGGATGTGGTGGTGGACGACCGGCTGCCGGTGCGTGAGGGGAAGCTGATGTTCGTGCGCTCGCAGCAGCGGAACGAGTTCTGGGCCCCGTTGCTGGAGAAGGCCTATGCCAAGTAAGGACCCGGACACCTCCCCAGCCGGCAAGGGAACCCCAGAGACCCCCTGGCTTCTGGGATCCTCTAGACATCCTGCCAAGTCGCGGTGCCCAGGACCCTAATGTCACACCATCCCCCGAGGACCGCCCTCCAAATCCTAGATCCCTCCCTGGAGGTACAGTCCTAGACACACACTGCACTCACGGGCCCTGAGGGGCCTGAAATCTCATCTCTTGGGCCCCAGAGCTGCTAAATCTCCTGGGGGAGGCCTGTGATCTCGGAAGCTCTCTCCTGCTCCATTGAGAAACCCAAAGCACCAATTTTTTTTTTTTAAGGTTTTATTTATTTCACAGAGGGAGAGAGATCACAAGTAGGCAGAGGCAGCCAGAGTGAGAGAGGAGGAAGCAGGTTCCCCGCTGAGCAGGGAGCCCAATTAGGACCTCGATCCCAGGACCCTGAGATCATGACCTGAGCCGAAGGCAGAGGCTTTAACCCACTGAGCCATCCAGGTGCCCGTAAAGCACCAAATTTTTTAAAAGATTTTATTTTTTTGAGAGAGAGACTCTTGCGCACGCAGGTCGGGGCAGAGCAGCAGGGAGAAGCAGACTCCCTGCCGAGCAGGGAGCCAGACACAGGGCTCAGTCCCAGGACCCCGAGCTCATGACCTGAGCCGAAGGCAGGTGCTTAACTGACTGAGCCCCCCAGGTGCCCCACACCTCTCAAATCTGACTGTAAGGGCGCCCGGGTGGCTCAGTGGGTTAAAGCCTCTGCTTTCGGCTCAGGTCATGATCCCAGGGTCCTGGGATGGAGGCCCGCATCGGGCTCTCTGCTCAGCAGGGAGCCCGCTTCCTCCTCTCCCTGTCTCTCTGCCTGCCTCTCTGCCTACTTGTAATCTCTCTCTCTGTGTCAAATAAATAAATAAAATCTTTAAAAAAAAAATTTGACTGTAATTCCTGGAACCCTCAATTTTTGCTTTCCTCTACCCTGAGGATTTGAGATCCCTGACCAGCCCCATAGAGATCACCCCCAAAGCAGACATCTCCCGGAGACTGAGAGTTGCACACATAGCCCCCGGGGTGCCCAGAATTCTGACCGCTATCTCCCATGATCCCCCAAATGCCACAGCCCAGGGACCACAGGCCTGATTTCCAAGGGCTTCCAGAGTGAACCACAACCACAACCCACTTCAGGAGTCTGCACATGTCGGGGATAGTATCCGGGCCCCCACACCCCGGGCCAGAGGCCTCCAGGTCCCAGGGGCGTGTGTGAGATACATACCCTCCCCACACCTGCTCCCGCAGGCTCCACGGCTCCTATGAGGTGATGCGAGGCGGCCACATGAATGAGGCTTTCGTGGACTTCACAGGAGGTGTGGGCGAGGTGCTCTACCTGAGGCAAGACATCCCTGGGCTCTTCTCTGCTGTGCGCCATGCCCTGGCCAAGGAGTCCCTCGTGGGTGCCACCGCCCTGGTGAGAGTCCAACTGGCACGGAGACCCCCACCAGGGCCAGAGCACAGTTGGAGTGGGAGCGGGGAGGAGGCCTGCTTTGTCCTGTGTTCAGTTTGGCTAGTCCCCCTCACCCATCAAACTCGAGCAAGTCAAAAGGCGATTTCTTTGCTCATAACATAAGCTTCAGGCATAGCTGGATCTAGGTGCTTAGCGGATGTGGAGAATGTTTTTTCTATTCCTCATTCTGGGTTAACTTCACTCCTGGGCAGGCATTCCCTTCATGGGCACAAAAGGGGCCCCCTCGGCTGCAGGGGCCCTCCTACCACCCCCAGTGGTTTAAAAAAAAACAAAAAACAAAGCTGCTTTCTGTGAATTTCAGCAAAAGGCCTGGGATTTATTTTTCACGGGCTCAGCCAGAGTCACACGTTCATCTCTGACGCAATCATGTGCTCAGTCATTCACTGAGTTGGTCTAACTCCTTCACTCCTTCTTTGCTTAATCCTGTGTTCACTTACTGACTCCCTGTCTTCCATGCTCCTCTGCCTTTTTCCATCCAACCGTTCAGTGTCTTTGTCCTTTCCATGTATTTTTGTCTTGTCTCTGTTGTCCTCTTTCACCTTCACTCACCAATCCTATGCCCTTTCGGAGCCCTGTGTCATTCAGTTGGGGGCTTTAGTGGCAGGAGGCTGGGGGAAGGGGGAGGTAAGGGGCAGAGAGAGCAACCACCCACTTGTCCCTCACCGTCCCCTGTCCTCTGCTCAGAGTGATCGGGGCGAGTACCGCACCGAAGACGGGCTGGTGAAGGGACACGCGTACTCCGTCACGGGCACATTCAAGGTGAGGATCCCCCACGAGCGGGCTGCAGGGGTGCCCTGGCCCCACTCCTCACTGACCACGCCGCCCGCAGGTGACCCTGGGCTTCACCAAGGTGCGGCTGCTGCGGCTTCGGAACCCATGGGGCCGTGTGGAGTGGACCGGGGCCTGGAGCGACAGGTGGGATGGATCCGCGGTGGGGGGGGGNGATCCGCGGTGGGGGGGGGGGACAGGGGCTCGGACCCACCTGCCCCGCCCTCACACCCCCGTCTCCCCAGCTGCCCGCGCTGGGACGCGCTGCCCACGGAGTGGCGGGATGCGCTGCTGGTGAGAAAGGAGGATGGCGAGTTCTGGTGAGTGGCCCCGGGTCCCAGCCCTGTGTCTGGAGCGACCAAAGGGGCGCAGGGAGGGGCCGAGGCCTGCTTGAAGGGATGGGGGACAAGTTCATAGAGAGATACTGTCCCTCTGGTGGTAACTTCGGAGTTGTGTTCTATTTGGGGGAGTCGAGGGACAATTAGCAATATTAGGGGAACTGGGAGGCACAGTAATTTTCGGAGGGTTGAAGGGGGGTGGGTACATGGGTCCTATTTAGGACAGTTGGGGGAGGCTGGGTGACACCTGGGGCGTTTCTCTAGATTGGGTCCTACTGAGGGGCAAAGGATACTTGCTGGCAGTTGAGAGTTGAGGGTCTTGATATTTGGGGGCTAAAGGCAATCTGACAACAGGTGGGGGGAGTACGTGGATCTTGGCTATACGTGGGGAATTTCTGGAGACTTGGAGAAATCTGGGGGCCTGGAGGGCTCCGCGATCTGGGGGTCATCTCTGGAGACACAGTACTGTTTGGTGGGCCGAAGGGTACTTGGGGATGATGAAGGATTCGGTGGGGGTTGTGATTTGGGGGTCATCCTGGGGTCCTGAGATGTCTGGGAGATGGGGCCCTGGGGAGGGTCTGACCGCTGCCCCGGTGCAGGATGGAGCTGAAGGACTTCCTCCGCCACTTCAACACCGTCCAGATCTGCTCGCTGAGCCCGGAGGTGCTGGGCCCCGGCCCGGCTGGCGGCGGCTGGCACATCCACACTTTCCAAGGCCGCTGGGTGCGCGGCTTCAACTCCGGGGGGAGCCAGCCTGGCAGCGGTGAGGCCTGGGGGGGCGCCCGAGGGGCAGG
>LNAC01000161.1:1641500-1656539 GCA_002007465.1 Ailurus styani
AGGAGGGGGGCGGGGGGGGGTCCTCTCGGCCCGCACTGAACTCCCCCGCCCGCAGGTCCCCTACGTTCCCCTGGAGCTGGGGCTGGAGCAGCTGTTCCAGGAGCTGGCCGGAGAGGTGAGGGGGCGGGGCCGGGGCGAAGGCGGGGGTCCACCCCTCCCCGGGACCCCTCCCTCATCCTGAGGGTCTCATTTTGCTTTAGTTTCTCTCTGTGCTTAAATTTCCTCCTTACTCTCAAAATGCTCACAGCTGGTCCTGCCTCAGGGCCTTTGCCCTGCCTGTACCCGTCTGAACGTCTTCTCTCCTCGTCCCCTGTCCTGGCTGTGGCCTCGTCTTTCTCCTGTGCCCTTTGCTGGAAACTCTCCGGGATTCTCCCCCAGGCTGGCCAGCTGCGTGCTGGCTGGGGACTTCCACAGTCCAGTGCATCCCCCCCTGCAGCCCTGACTGCTCTGGGGACAGGTCTCTCTCCCCTGGACCATGAGCTCTGTGTCTCGGCCGTGTCCCCAGCACTGCCCAGCAGGCTACTGGGGCCAGCCCCGAGCTGTGTTGAATGGCTGCCTGAGTGAATGGTCTCACCACTGGCTCTCTCCTTGACCAGGAGGAAGCACTCAGCGCCTCTCAGCTCCAGACCTTATTAAGCATTGCCCTGGACCCTGGTGAGTTGGGGACCGGGGTGGACCCCATGGAGCCCCCTGGGTGTGTCAATCCATGATGCCACTGGGAGTCAGGCCACGGGAGCTCTGGACTCAGCCTGACAGTGTCTTCCCACATGTGGGACCTGTGTCAGGACTCGTGCCCAAGGCCACGGCCACTCATAAGCCACCCCTTTTTCCTAAGAGGCAGGGAGTGTAGCTGTCATGAGGGGACTTGGAACCCCCTTGCCTGTGTTCAGATCCCAGTGACAGCCAACACACAGGAAGTATCGGGGCGGGGGGTGTTTCCTGTAGCCAGGTGCACCCGGACCCCTGCCCGGACCCCCGCCGAGATCGGGCTCAGGACCTGTGAGCAGCTGCTGCGCTGTTTTGGGGTATATGAAGGGGGCAGTGCCTGCGTGGGGAGGGTGGGGATGTTGGGGCCTCTCTCCCCCTTCCGGGGATATGGATTTTAACCAGCTGCCCCCTCCCCAGGACGGAGAGAGCCTCACCCTGGATCACTTCCAGCAGCTCTGGGGCCATCTCCTGGAGTGGCAGGTAAGGCTGGGGGTTTGGGGGGCCCACCTCCGCCAGGAGGGCAAGGCACTTTTGCTAGCCGGGACCTAGGCTGCGGCCCACGTTCCCCCCTGGGGCCCTGCTAGTCCGCAGAGCACCTATCTCGAGGGACAGCTTAAGAGGGGGTCTGGCTGGGATGTCCTTGCCCCATCTGCCCTTCTGTGGTCCCTCTAGGGGCACTAAATAGCTCAGGGATGAAAAGCACAGGTTCTGGTCCTGGGTCGAAATCCCAGCTCCCGGTTCAGCCCCTTTCTGGTTGTGTGAGCTCGGGCAAGTCACCTCCTCTCTGAGGGGCCTGTGTTAGTGGGAGGCATTCGTCCCCACTGCTCCAGATCCCCGGAAGGAGAAAGGGTGCAAGCTTCCCTGTACTCGGGAGCGATAAGCCACTGTTGGCTGAGCCCTCACGAAGGCCCTTGTGGGTAGAATCTCAGCTTGTCCTCATGATCCTATTCTAGCCGTTACTATTATTCCCATTTTACGGACTGTGAAACAGGCTGAGACGTAAAGCTGCTTGCCCAGGGCACCAAGCCGGGTAGAGTGGGGGGGAGGGTGGCAACCCAGGCTGACTGGCCTCTGAGGCCCCGTTTCAGCCCTCTTCAGGGTGCATGGGGGGGCCTGGGGAAGGCCAGGGGTTGGGACTGACCTATACCTCCCGGCCCAGGCCACATTCGACAAGTTCGATGAGGACGCCTCTGGAACCATGAACTCCTACGAGCTGAGGCTGGCGCTGAACGCGGCAGGTACGCTGGGGCGGTGTCCCGGGGACGCATCCGCTCTCCTCCGACCCCCCCTCTGTGCTCTGCTCTCCCACTGCCAGCCCTGGGCAAGGCTTTCGGAAAGGCTGGGCTCTTCCAGGAAGAAGTAGAACAGCCTCGTCCTTCTGTGTGGCACAGAATCGTCCCTGGGTGCAGAGCCAGGGAGCAGAGCTTTTCCTGGGCTCCGAAGCGAGTTAAGTTCATGCACAGAGGGCCTGGGACCGGAAGAGAACTCCCAGATCCTCAGCCCCCACCCCAGGGCTCCTCCACGTGGCCAAGCCACGCGGGCCACAAGGGGAGGTGGGAGGCTGCCACCTGGCTGTGACCCAGCCTGAGAGGCAGGAGGCCCCGAGGGAGGAGCTCCGGGGTGCAGAGATGTGTAAGCAAAGAGGCCGAGCCAGAGGGGGAGAGATGGGGTCACAGTGTTGGGAGGTGTGGCACACGGACAGACACGGAGTCCCGGGTGGCAGAAGCAGAGGCGAGAGAGCGAGGGTGGATGGAAGGTCCACACCACTTGTCAGGGTCACTGGGCACCTGGCGCACGTCCTTGGTGGTGTTCTAGGGACAAGACTGAGAAAGTGCTCTTGGAGGGGGGTGGGGGGCAGTGCAGACAGATGACAGACAAGTAGAACATCTGGGTCAGATGGTGATACGCGCTATGCAGGGAAGAGAAGGCGGGTGTGTACGTGTGTGTGGGGGGGTGTCGGGTGGAGGCACAGTGGTCCGGGAAGGACCCAGGTGCTGTTTGAGCAGACGTGAAGGAGGGGGACTGAGTCTGGACAGAAGGAACAGCCGGTGCAAAGGTCCTGAGGTGAGAGCATGGGCCCTGCTGGAACAGCTTCAGGGGGCCAGTGTGGCTGGAGTACGGAAGGTGGTCAGAGATGAAAGATCAGGGGAGGGAGGCAGTAAAGCCCCATGAGGTCTCATGAGTACCTGGGTATATGTATAATGTAAATGTAAAAAAAATTTTTAATACATATGAGAGGGAGGGCGAGGCATGTCCAAAGTCAGGGGGTGAGGGGGGCTGGAGCCGACAGCAAATGGTCACCTGTGTGCTGAGGGAGGACCAGGGAGCGGGGCAGCGGGAAGCGAGCTCGAGAGAGCTCTGGAGATGGTGGGGCAGGATCAGGGCGGGGAGTCGGCAAGAAAGATGACCTGCTGCCCTCAGCCACGCTCTGTGCCACCCACGTCCTCAACTGTCCCCGACTGCTGGCTCTGCTCCTGGCCGTGCCGGCTGATGCTGGGGATTCGGTGGGGGCCAGAGACCCTGCCCTCCCACGGCTTCCGGGCCACCGAGGACAGTGACGGGTCAGAGGTGTCGGGGCGGGAACCAGGGCTGCAGGTGAAGAGCAGGGGGCTCCCTGGAGGGGGCAGGGTGAGAGGAGGAGGAGTGTTCTGGGCAGAAGGAACATCATGTGCAAGGGAGGCAAGACCGAGCACAAGGTCCAAGTGCAAGATGGGGAGGAGGGGTAGATGAGGTGTGGTCTGCGCAGGCCAGCAGCCGGCTAAGGACAGTGGGGGCCGTGGGGAGGGGTAGCCAGGAGGTCCTGGTCACCCGGACCCTACTAACCCAGGTGAGGGACTCCCCGAATGCCAGGGGATCCCAGGCAGGACCCCGCACCAGGCGGTGCCGAGAGTGGTCCGAGGATGCTGAATGTGAGGGGGCAGCTGAGGGCTTCCTGCTGCTGCTCTGGCCTGGGTGCCCCCCCACCCCCCGACTCAGGGCAGAGGAAGGATGGAGGGACTGAGGGAGGTCGCACGGCTCAGGCAGGGCTGGCCCCCAGCACCTAAGACAAGGCAGACGAGGCAAGGACATGTCCGGCGAATGAGGGCACCCGAGAGGGCAGGGCACAGGCGGGCGTTAGGAGGCGGTGGGCGCCATGAGCTGGTCCTCAGCACTGTTTACGTGGACGCGGGAAGCCATCCTGCAATGGAAGTCTCGGAGGACCTCCGAGGGGGAGCCGTTGTTTTTGGCTTTTGAAAGCCTGTTGCGATTTCTCGTCAGAGGGGATTTCTGAAGTTTAGAAACCATCTCTGGCCAAACGTTTGGCCGCCCCGAAGTCCCTCGTGTCCAGAGTCGTCCCATGCCAGGCGCCGTGCTGTCCCCCAGCCTCACGGCGTCAGGGGTGTCACGTGCGAAAACGGAGCACGGAGGCCTGAAGGGGGCTGCCCGTGGGGGGAACAGGCCCCCCGGGGGCTCACAGGCGGCCTGCCCTAGGCTTCCACCTCAACAACCAGCTGACCCAGGCCCTCACGAGCCGCTACCGGGACAGCCGTCTGCGCGTGGACTTCGAGCGCTTCGTGTCCTGTGTGGCCCAGCTCACCTGCATCTTCCGTGAGTGCTGCCTGGGCATGGGGGGGGGTTGTCCACACGCCTCTGGGAGGGGGGGGGGCGCTCAACCCGCCCGCTCTGCGCAGGTCACTGCAGCCGGCACCTGGCTGGAGGCGAGGGGGTCGTCTGCCTGACCCGCAGACAGGTGAGCCCGGGCGGGGGCCGGGGGGCCAGGCAGGAGTCCTGGGAGGGCCCCTGCTTCAAGCCGGCGGTCTTCTCTCCCCCAGTGGATGGAGGTGGCCACCTTCTCGTAGGATCTCCGCACGGAGCCCCTGAGGCTGGAGGCGGAAGCGCTGCTGGGAGCCCCGCCTTTCTCCTCGCCCTGCGGGACTGGGGTTTGTTCCACGAGGAGGGCGTCTGGGCCACACCGACCCCTCCACCTGGTGCGTGGGGCTGCCGCTCTGCTGCCCTGGGAGCCGGAGGGGGCGAGGCCTGGCCCCACCACTCGGCCAGGCCGGTCCCTGCGCTCCTCTGTGCTCTGCCCTCCTCACCGCGAGGCAGGGTCGGGCCCAGCCTGTCTCCAGCCCATGCGAGTTAGCACGGGAACAGCGCCCGGCCTAGCGCTGTCCCCCGCGGCACCGTTTATGGACTTGGGGGACAGGGGTCTCCCACGCCCAGCCTCGCTCTGGGAAGAGGTTCTCCTAAGAGGCGGAGAACAGAGACAGGAGAAAGAACACGGTAGGAATCCTTCTTAAAAATATTACATGTTTTATTATCCTGTTCCCAGAAGGGTGGTTTATCCAGAAACCGAGAAAAAAAAAATCAAATCAGAATAAACTCAAAAAAGGGGAGGGAGGGGAAGGGAGCAAAACCCATCAACTAACAGGCAGCCAGTCCAGCAGCCCACCCTCCAGCTCAGGAGGGTCCCAGAGACCCACGCCCAACGACAGACAACAGAGAAATCAGTGAGGGGCTGGGGGAGGGCGGCAAATCAGCTATGTCTTCATTATGCGAGCAGAGGCGGCGAGGATGTGTTGCTAGGTGAATATATATTTATATAATAAATCCGTAAGTTAATAAAGTAAATAGTAATTCTCTGAAAGTTTTTAATTCCTTTTTTTATAGTTTTTTTTTTTTGTGGGTTTTTTTTTGTTGTTTTGTGTTTTTTTTTTGTCTTTTGGTCCTTAGAAAATCTGAGAGCTACACATGTCCGGACAAAGTAAGATGGGGGCCGGCTGGGGCTGAGAGGCTGGTCTGCCCAACCTACTCCTGTTGCAGAAAAGGGGGTGGTGCACAGCTGCACCCCCTCATCTCCTGGCAACCGCAAGTTGGGGGAGAGGGGAGGGGGCGGGGTCCTCCTTCCTGTCAGGCAGCGGTGTCGCCCTCTGCTGGGCCTCATCGCAGGCCCGGGCGGTTCCTGGACAAGGCACGTAGGGCTTTGGCCTGGATGTGGGAGGCCTTGAAGGGACCTCCTGGGTGGCAGGGGAGGGGCGGGCAAAGGAGGGATGAGGTGTGGAGGGCATTGCTAGGGCCTGGAGGTGACCTGTTTTGTTGTGGGAATCCACTGTCTCCTCCACATAGTTAAAAAAACAAAACGACACATCATATATATTTACCAGACCAGAAGCGCGGACCCCGAACGTCTCCCTCACCCCCATCCAGGGGGAGGGGGCCGACTGACGAGAGAGGACAGAGCCTGCCCCAGCCCCTCCCCGCCCCCCCCCCCAAAAAAGACAGAGTGCTTTGCATAGATACAGAGTCAGAAGAACAGGACCTGGGAAGCTCTTCCAGCCCCTCCTGGAGGCTGAGGAGCGGGTGTTCGGTCAGGGCTGCTCCAGCGGGGGCCTCACAGGTCGCTCTCGCCGTACAGGGCTGTGGAGAAGGACTTGTAGTCGAGGGCGCCAGGCACGGCATCGGGGCCCTGGTAGGGTGCCATGCGAGCGATGCAGTACTCAGCCTGGTCCGGGGGCAGCTCTCTCTGCAGCTCCTCGGCCGTGATGAAGTTCTGGGGGCGGCAGGGCACGACTGTGAGCCACCCCCACCCCCAACTGCCAGGGCTCCTCTGGGCTGGGCCTCGGGGTGCCTCCGACGTCTGCTGCTTACCTTGTCCCCTGCCAGGACCTTGAAGGAGGCGATGACCTGGTCGGCCGTGTCTGTGTCGGTGGTCTCCCTCGACATGAAGTCAATGAAGGCTTGGAAGGTCACGAGGCCGCTGTGGTTGGGGTCAACCACGCTCATGATGCGGTTGAACTCGGCATCACCCTGCGAGGGGGAGTGGGGTGGGGGACAGGCGGCCCTTGAGCGGGGAGGGACGGCCGGGCCCCGTGGTTGCTCTCCCCACAGCCAGGAGCCAGAGAGCAGGGCCCGGCCCCGGGGCACACGCCTCCATGGGTTTCGGGTTCCCTAGGCCAAGGGCCCCGCTTGCCCAGACCGGGGATGGCTCCTCTGCTCCTCCCCGCCCACATTTCTGGGAAGGGGGAGGTGGGGAATGGACCAAACAGGTCTACTGCTCCTCAGCCCTAGGCTCACGACTTAGCTCTGAGGGTAGGGAAGAAAGAAAGAGAAAGAGAAAGAAAAAGGGGAGGGAGCCAGAGGCCTGACCTCCTCTCTCGGGAGACTTCCAGGAAAGGAGGTGGGTGGCTCAGAGGGGTCCTCGGAGAGACCCCGGCCCAGCAGAAGCAGCACCGCTGGAGAAGGCGGCAAGGCTGCGCTGCTCTGCGGGGGGAGTGTCCCCGAGGAGACGGTGAGGAGGAGGGGGGAGGCTGCGCGAAGAGGAGGAGGAGGAGGAGGAGGGGGAGAGGCACAGCAGCGAGGGGGAGGCAGAGGCTGCATACCAGGCTGTATCCTGTGGAGATAAGCAGAGCCCTGAAGTCATCGGAGTCCATGCTGCCTGTCTGCTTCTGCTCCAGGACGCACGGACAGCAGAGGAGGCCCAGAGCAGGCAAGAGGGGCCACCCCATGTGCACAGCAGGGAGACAGGACAGTGGCGGGAGCCGGGGAGACAGAGGCGGCCCCGAGAGACCAGGTAAGGGGGAAGGTGTCCAGAGAGACACAGGGCAGGGAGGAGGCAAGAGAGCCAGTGAAATGGCACACACGTGGCAAGGGGTGGAATGGCGAGAGGGAGGGGAGACAGAGAGAAGGAGAGAGAGAAAGAAGAGCAGTTAATGCCACAGTCCGCTGGGGCCCAGGGGGGCGCGTACCTGCCGGTCATTCTCCACGTCGTAGCCCAGGCTGATGAGGCAGGCCTTGAACTCCTCCGGCCCCAGCGCCCCGCCGTGGTCCTGCCAGGCGTCCGAAGGCAGGTGTGTGCGAGGGGCGGCGTGGAGACCAGGCCGGCGCAGAGACGTGGGGAGAGGGGCCGGGGTCACATGCAGAGGGTAGGGGGAGGAGGACACATCGGGGGAAACACAGAGTTAGAGGTGACGTGGACAAGGTGAGGGCTGGGGACGGGGGAGCAGAGGCCTGCCCGACACCCTGGCCAGAGCAGGGGTAGGAGCAGATGGTGCAGATGGAGAACTGAGGCCCAGGGCTTTGGGGAGGGAACAGGGAGCGCTCCCTGCCCCTGGGCTTTGGGGCGGGAGATCACACTCCGTCCTATCTGGGCCAACAGGGGCCCTGCCTGTCGGTGTGGAGCTGAGTGTGCACGAGCCCACCCGCAGAGAGCAGGCAGGCCGGGCGGGGACTGCAGCAAACTAGGGGGCTCGGGCCTTCCGAGCGGGCCTGCCAGACCGGAGCCGGCGTTCTGAACCTTCACAGCACTTGGGGACGTGGGGACCCGATACACAAGGTCAGGGCGCAAATCTCGGGTGTGCTGGGACTCGGGCCGTCCCAGGGGCAGGATTCGGAACCCCCCCGAACTTTCTCCTCCTGAGGACAAGTGCCCAGGTTGTGGGTGAAGGAGGTGGCCCTGTGCACCCGCTGCAGCGCGGCCGGTACTCAGCACTGAGAGGTGAGCGGACAGATGCAAAGACGGAGGGGGCAGGTTGGGACGAGGACAGTGGGGAGGGAAGACGCCAGGGGCAGAGGAACCTGTTGCTCACCTTGTCGAAGTGGTTGAAGGACGCCCGGAACTCCTGCATCTGCTCTTGGCTGATGCCCTTAGCGTCGCGGGTGAGGATCTGGTTCTCGACCTCGTTGATGGTGCGGGCGATGGTGGTGAGCAGCTGCTCCCAGCCCACGCGGATGTGCTGGGGGCATAGCGAGGCCGTGAGTGTGGCCCCGCTGCTGCGGGGACCGCCGCCAGGGACTCGCAGCTCGGCTCTCCTTGCCGTGCGTCTCTGGCCTCCCTCCCAAATGCCAACCCAGCCCCACGCTCCCCTGCCCGCCTCAACTGCGCACAGGGACGGCGGCACGGCCGCTCTCCACCACCTCTGCCCAGCGGCAGGGTGACGGCGCGCACATCTGCCAGCCGCACAAGTGGGGCGGGCCCTGTTTAACCAGCTCGGGCGGCAGCGACACCCGGGTGTCTCTGTGCTATCAGCGCACTGCGGGGCATGAAGCGTCACTGTGGACGAGGTCAGGCTGCCCAAAGGGTGACAGCCAGCCCCGACACGTCAGCCCAGCCACGGTGAGTGGGCGGCCGCGCTCCTCTGTGTCCCCCCGCGAGGACGCCGAGGCGGCCAGGGGCCGCCCCCCTCCAGCTCTCCCAGGAGCGTGTCCCCAGGCCGTGTTGTCATGGAAGCAATGCTGGACACGGATTTTTTACAAACGTGTAAACACTTGATCTAGTCTTTTCAGTCAGAGGGACCCAGAGGAGAGAGAAAGCGGCGGACACCTGTCCTACCGGGCAAGAGCCGTTTGGCCTGGAGGCCAGGCCTGCACTGCCACAGGGAGCCGCGGTGTGGGCGCCGGGTGGGCCTCACCTCCATGGTGTAGTTGGTGTGCTTGTTGTCGAAGATGAGGGCCTCCTGGATGAGCTGGTGCTGCTGCTCGAGCAGGTCGAGGTTCGGCTTGTAGTCCACGATGCTGCACTCGTACCGCTTCAGGTGGTGCAGCTGGTCCTCCAGGGTCCCATTCATCTCGATGGAGATGCGCCCGATCTCCTGCGCGGAAGGGGGGGCTGCTGGCTGGGGGGTACCCCTCGCTGGTCCCCCCCCCAGCCTGGAAGCAGGCTGCTCACTGTTGGTCCCTGCTGGGGACACCTTCCGTGGTGCCCGCCGCCAGGGGGCGGTGTCTGGGCCAAGGCTGCCTGGCCTACCACCACCCCACCCCCTCCCCGTGCACACGTCGGACTCCCTGTGAGGCCCAGGACGGCGATGGGCCTGGAACCTGAGGCCCAAACCCAGCAACTGCTCATGGCGAAAGCCAGGGTCAGGGTACGGACCCAGGCCTGGCCGGCTCGGAATCCAGGCTCCAAGTATGAGCCCCAAGTTGTGGGTTCCCAGGGGGGCCCCTGTCCAGCTGGGGGCCTGGGTGTAATGAGCGCTCTGTACGGCGTGCCCGGGCTGCGATCAGCATCATGCAGACCTTCCGGGGTCAGGCCCCAAGGCTCACCACTGAGCCCGCCGGAAGGGTCTGTACTTAGACCATCCTGGTCCCAGCGCCACCAGTGCTCGCCGCAGGGCCGCCACAGAGTGGTGCCCAAAACATTTGCTGAGGCACTGAAAGGACTGTTTCTACCCCCTTTTAGAGATGTGAAAACCCAGGAGCGGAAGTTCGACTATACCTGACATCCTGGTACATAGGCAAGGCAGAGCTGGGACTCGAACCCTCCCCTACCCGACTCCTCTGCCAGGTTTCCCTCTGGAAGGTGCTGCCCCTTCCATCAACAGTCACAGACCCTCCTGACCCCAGGAGGCTGCGCTCGCTCCCAGAGCAGGGCCCCAGGCAGACCCACCAGGGAGGACTGGGGACCCGGCGCAAGGGCAGCCCCGCCCCCACTCTGCCCCGAGAGCCGCTCCAGGGCTCAGCCAGGCTGGGGCGACAAGCCCTCACCTCCATCTTCGTCTGGATCCAGGGCCCCACGATGTTGGCCTGGCTGGCGAACTGGCGGCGGAGGTGCTCATTGGACTGCTGCTTGCTCTGCTCCTCCAGGAGCGCGTGGTCCCTCTTGGGCACCAGCTGCTGCACCTGGGGGCCGGGGAGGTGGGGGCGTGAACCGCGGCAGTCGGGGGGCCCTCAACCGGCCAGCCCGCCCTGGCCTCGCCGCCACGCGCGCCCACCTTCTCCCACTTGGAGTTGATGATCTGCGGGGTGACGGTGGTGTAGGGGTTGCTGCCCGACAGTTTGATGTGGTTGCTCTCGGCGATCCTCTGGGCCTCCTTGTGGATGGCCAGGATGGCCTCCCGCTCCCTGTCGGCGTCCGGCAGCGTCGACTTGAACTGGTCGTGGGCTGAAATCAGGCCCTGGAAGGGGGAGTAGGCGTGAAGGGCGGCCCGGGCCCACGACGGTCGCATGGGCCACACGGGGGGCAGCAGACCTCGATCTCCTCGATGGTGTGGACGATGAACATGTCCTGCAGGTCCTCCATGGCGCTCTCCATCCAGTTGTTGAAGGGCGCCGCCCGCTTCGCATACTCCAGGTGCAGCTGGTCGATGGTCTCCAGCTGCTTCTCCGTTTTCTGGGGCGTGGAGGCAGGGATGGACAGAGCGGGGTGCTCAGTCGGTGAGCCGGCGGTTGGCAGCCCGGGGCCCCAAGGGGTCGGAGAACGTCCCCTCGAGATGGGTTAGGGGAAGCTCCGGCATCCCGGTATCATCCGCCCCCCACCCACCTCCCAGGGGCACAGGGCTCCGCAGGTGACGTCACCGCCCCTCACCTCCAGAGCTTCCCTGCGACTCTGGGTCAGAGAGCCAAGGGCGTCCCACTGGTCACAGATCTTCTGGCAGCGGGTGTTGACGTTGTGAGAGTCGTAGTAGTCCAGCTCACTGCAGGGAGGGGGGGGGCACGCGGCCATGAGACCCGGCAGGGGGCAGGCAAGGCTGCACTGTGTGCCCCCCCCCATGCCAGGTTCCTGGTCCTCAATCACCTCCGCCCCAGCCTGCACCCTCCCCAAGGCAGGAGGAATGCAGACAGGAAAGGTCACACATGGGCTGGGGTTGGGGGGACTGACTAGCTGTGAGACTTGGCCGTCACAACACACAACACAGGGACCCCCACAGCAGGGCCCCCAACCATGCCTGCGTCTGGACTGCTTTTGTCACTCAAAGGTCCAACAGAGCACTGTTTTAAGAAGTGGTTTAAGCAGTGGGCTCCTGGGCCCAATTCCCTCGTCCTGGCTCTTTGATCCTGTACCTGTGTGACCCCAGGCGCATGAATGCACCACTCTGGAGACCCCGATTTTCCCGTCTGAAATAGGCATGCGGTTAGTGTGGAGGTCCAGTTACTGAGTGCACGTGAAGTGCAGAGAGCAGTCCTTGGTCCCCAGTGAGGAGATGTACCGACAGTGATTAAAGGGATTTATTTTAACAAACACGAATTAAAAATGAGCAGTGGACCTGCGTTGTCGCTCTAAGCAATTAATAACACATCTAAGAGAGAAGCGAGCTGACGCAGTAGTTCCTGGCCCTGCCTGCCTCCTGCCCCTGCTTTCCTCCTGTCTGTCCCAGGATCCCTTCCTCCTGGGCTCCAGACCCTGATTACTCCTTGCAGGAGGTTCCCAGGGAGTGGAGGTACAGGCAAAACCTTGGGGGCCTGGGGAGCAGGAAACAACTCTGGGAAGAACAGGACATGGGGGAGGGGGCCAGGGACCATGGCTGGGCTCCCCAGAGGGGCCAGGCAGCCTGAGCTCCATTCCTGTCTCAGCTACCCGTCAGCAGTGTGACCGTGGGCCAGCCTCTCGGCCTCTCCGTGCCTCAGTTCCCCTTCCATAACATGGGCTTGCTGGGCGATTAAAGGAGCCGGTACGTGTGGAACACTGAGTGCTGTGAGTTTCTGTTGTTACTCTTCGCCAACACTCAGCCGGGCTGTCTGCTCAGGCTCATCCTGGCCAACACCTGACCCTCTGACTCATCTTCGGGGGAACAGACAGCACCCCCAAACGACCCCTCCTTCCTTTTGCAGGGCCACTGTCCAGAAAAGCTCCCTTGGCGGCCGCCTGCTCCCCCACTCCAGACAGTGGGTGCCACACATCTGCTCCCGGTGCCTGGGAGGCGGGCCGGCCGAGGACTTAGTCCAAGCCCGCTTCCCATCAGCGCCCCGGGCCTCGCTTGTCGCTGGCGGAACACGCCACATCCCACCTCCCACAGCTGCTGCGCACCTTGGCGCGTGTGACCTCCCCCGCCTCCCCCCGGGTGTGCCAGGCCCTGAGGCTCAAGCCTCCAAGAGGCTGCAAGACCCCAAGGGACACCGTCTTCCCACGACCATGAGGGGCCACTGGGTGAGCAACCGAGCACTTCTGCCTCCGGCTGAGCAAACAGGGAAGCCCCACAGCAACAGGGCAGTGCAGAGCGAGTGAGTCAGGGAGGAAGCTGGCCCTGCCCGGCGTGGTGCTCCATCAGGCACCGCAGCTGGACCCCAGCCCCTCAGAAACAAGCAGAACTTCAGGGATGACTGGCCGGGTGGGTGGGGGGTGTCTGTGGAAAGGGCAGCTCCAGCCAAGTAGCCTATTTTTGAGCAGACGGCTATTTTGGGAGCCGTGCCGCCCCTCCAGGCCCTGTGGATTTTCCATGAAGTAATGGCCCAGGCCTCCCACTCCCTGGGCCCTCCCTGCTGCCGCTGCTGCGCCGATGGAATAAGGCCCCATTCACTGGCTCTGGAGGCTCGGTGTACTAACTGCGTGCGCGAGTTTATCTGACTGGGGCGGGGAGGGAGGGCGAAGAACCCGGCTGCCTGGAAGCTCGCACAATAAGTGTATTCTGAGCGAGCGAGGGAAGGGGCCAGGCAGAACAATGGGCTCTCTGTGCAGCCCAATCCCCTCCGGGAGAAGTGGGTGGGAACGGCAGGGGGTATGCCTCCCCCCACATCAGGGGGCCCGGGGGTCTCTCTGCGATGTGGCAGGCAAAAGGTAGAGCCCTATGGGCCCCTACGGCCTAAAGCATCAGGAAAGGGGTCAGAGACCTTTCTGCCTGTTTCTCATCTGGGGTTAAGACCAAATGACCAAAAGGCATCATCCCTTCAGGCCCTTCTTAGGAGGTGAGAGGGCTGGGAGACCCCCCACTCCAGGCTGTGAGGCAGGCTGGACCCCGCACGTACTTGAGCTCCTGAGCGATCGCGGCGATCTGCTCCACGCGGTCCTGGTGCGCGGCCAGGTCGCTCTCAAAGGCCTCGTGCTTGCGGATGAGAGCTTTGATGTCTGACAGCGTGGCCGTCTCATAGTCCCGGTGCTTCAGCATGGCCTCCTTCCCTGGGGGCGGGCAGAGGGTGGAGGTTTAGAAAACAGCGCAGTGGGAGTCTGGGGGGCTGGCCGACCCCAGGAAATGGGACCCAGACCCCACGTCCTGCCTCACCGAGGACAAGGCCATGGAAACCGGAAACTTCCAGAACCTTTCTCCTTGCCTTTTTAAGGGATCCCTAAGCCCACCTAGATCCTGGATGGACCTGGGAGACACGGGGGGGTTGGGGGGTCTGAGACAGGTATCCTCATTCAACCCATGTGTTCTAAACTTAGGGCCCTCTGTCAGCGGACGGCAGGGACGGGACTGTGGCACCATGGCTGGGAAGGCGGACACGCATCCCTGGAGGGCCAGCGTCTGGACCAGCACCTGACCCCAGGCCGCGGCAGGGTGGGAGCAGGGGGCGTGTTCCAGTCAGAGTTCTCCCCAGGTCCAACCCTTGGGCCTGCCCTCCAGGACCTGGGGCCAGGCTCCCTGGGGGTGGGGTCCTGTCACACACCTCTGTGTCCTACCCCATCCTACAGGCCTTCCGTGCGCGCTGAGGTGGGGCCCACTGTCAGGCCCTTTGAAGGAAGAGAGGCACACTATTATTAGTCCCGGAGCCTGCCTAATTATACACCCCGGGCCAGGAGCTCCAGGAAGTCCTGTAAGCGGGCGAGGTATCAGAGAACGGGGCGGGGAGAGGCCAGTCTGTGGCGGTGGCTGGGAGCCCGCCTCCCAGAGGTGCTCGGCTTCAGGTGAGCCGCCTCGGGGGCTGCCCCTGGGGTGGCAGCTCAGAGCCCCGCCCCTCCGCTTGGCTCTGGCTGCCCGTTGCGGCGAGCGCGGTGGCGAGGCCCGCCGCCTGGTCTCAGGCCTCGAGTGGCGCAGGCACGGTGCTAGGCCCATCCGCATCTCAGCAGCCCGAGCACCGACAGGGCACGGTGGGCAGGAGGCAGCAGCCTAGGAGAGAGGCTCCACGGCCCGCCGCCCTGGCCCTGGGGCAGGAGGCTTAGCCACAAAGGCAAGCTTGCAATTCCCTTCACCAAAGTGCTTTCTCCCAAGGGTGGGAACCCGAAATAGTAGGTTAGCACTTCTCTGCCTCAGCAGAGTTTCAGCAAGGGAGCTGGCCAAGGGGCGCAGGGGGAGTCAGGAGGAGCGGCCCATGGCCACGGATGCCTTGGATTCAGGCCAAGGGGCGGCCGCAGTACAGTGGGGCTGCAGAGGCTCGTTTCCATTTCTCCTCCCGACAACCCAAAAGCCTCTGCACAGTAGCCACATGGACCCTTGGCCCTGCGGACGGTGAGGGAGGCTCAGAACGATGGCGGGTCAACCCCCCTCTCGGCGCCCTCCCTCCAGAGAAAGGCGGCGGCCGGCAAGGGGTCCCAGGAGTGTAGAGGGGGCCGACAGGTCAGTCTGTCCTCCTGGGTTGCTGAGAGAA
Source organism: Ailurus styani (assembly GCA_002007465.1). NCBI lineage: Eukaryota > Metazoa > Chordata > Mammalia > Carnivora > Ailuridae > Ailurus > Ailurus styani. The sequence goes on from LNAC01000161.1 coordinate 1,656,420, forward strand.
CAGAAGCTTCAGACCTTGGGAACCAGAGTGGGCAGCCGGCCTGGGGGCTCCGGGCTGCTGGGAGGGGCAGGGCCAGATGCACAAGTGCCTCCGGCGGGGGGGGGGGGGGGGGGGAGGCTG
>LNAC01000161.1:1656704-1681284 GCA_002007465.1 Ailurus styani
GGGGGCAGGGGCATGTGGAGGCCGCTGAACCAGTTGAGCCCTGGCTACACGCTGAGCCACCTTCTCGTCACTGCCTGTGGGGAAGGCCAGCCCCAATCACTCCCAGGGTAAGAACTCGGGGGGCCATCACACCCACACCCCTCGGCCTCAGGACACCCCCCTGGGGCCCCCTGCAGCTCCAGGCAAGGGACCAAAAGGCTGATGACACGGGCCAAGAGGCTGACAAGAGAGCCCGGGGACTGATGCCCAGAGCCCGTGGAAGGACAGACATGGATGAGCACAGGAGACGGTGAGTCCAGGTGTGACGCACGGATGCGGTAAAACCCACTCACGCCCAAGCACTGGGGCCCTGGGCCTCGACCCTGCCCCCAAAAGTACTGGGCTCACGGAAGAGCCGAATGAAGGAATGAACGAACAAATGAATTAAATGGCAACCCCCCCGCCCCGCCGCCTCCAGCATGAACATGCGGCTGCAGAGTGGAGGTGCCCACGCCCCCGGCTGACCCTTAGTTGCCTCGGCCACAGTCTCCCCAGCAGAGGAGGGATTAGGGTTTGGCTCCGGGCCCAGCAGCTGCTGCTGAAAACATCGGCCCGCGCTAAGGTGACGAGAGCATGAGCGGCCCTGTGGCCAGGGATACAGGGCACGTGAGCCCAGGGCTGCGGGTCGCGCAGGGTGGCGTGTGGACGGGTCGCAGGGCTGGGGCGGGCTCCATCAAGGGCCTGTCAAGGGCCTCTCGGTAGGTCTCAGCATCCCGCCTGGGCCGGGGCTGCCGGACCAACAGCTAGAGGAGCCCCCAGAAGCTCAGCGAGGACCTGATGGGGGACTGTGGGGAGGACGGATGAGACATCACACTGAGCCACACAAGGAAGAATGAACTCAGTTGGGCACAATCGGGAAGGAGGCGGCCATAAGCGGGCGGGCGAGAATCCTGGCTCGTGGCTTTCCCAGGCACCGGCCCATTTCTGAAGGCTTTCAGACTCCTGGGATTTGGAATCTCCACCATGGTGTGGGTCCTGACCGAGGGCCAGGGACGTGCTGGAATTCCACATCTAGAGCCAAGGGACTAGGCAGCTGCGGGGCTGCCGAGAACAGGAGGCAGAAGCCCTGTTTCTGGGGGCCCAGGCCCCTGAAGGGGAGAAAGAGCTCCTGGGGTGGGCGCCGGCGGCCAGCAAGCACCACCCGCAGGCCAGGCAGCTGAACCAGGAGGCGTCTTCCCGGCCCTGCCTGTAAAGACCGTGCTTGGGCACAGAGGCCCACCCAGAATGGGGTTTTCTCTGTGACGTCCAAGCTCACAAAAGAGACAAGCGTGAGAAGACGGGCGGAATATCTGAATGCAGGCTTCCAAGGATGGGAGAGCCTGTCCCGCACCCCCAGCCCCGACCGGCCCGCCTCGGCCTAGCAGGGCGCCATCCTCAGGGAAAACACGGGAGCGGAGAGGGACAAGGGTCCCCTTTTCGCCAGAACCGGGATGAGGTTCGGCTGCACTCCTGGAGGACAGCCTCGGCCCACCCAGACAGGGGCCCGCCTGGAAGGAGCCTCGGAGCCTCGAGTAGACGGGGCAGCTCAGCTCCGGAACGTTCCTTCTGCCCAGGGCTGGGTGAACCCAGGCCGCATTTCTGACAGGCTGTCCCCAAGCAGCAGGAAAGCGGGTCTGGCAAACAGACCCAACGACACAGGAGGAGCCGTGTAGGTGCACGTGTGCACGGGTGTGAGAGACCGGAGCGGACCGAGGGAGCTGGGGGACCCTACCGTCGGTCCAGGCCTCGTGGATGGAGGCCTTCTGCCGGAACTTCTCCGCCAGGTGGTCGAGCCGCTCCAGCCTGCGGATCTCGTTCAGCAGCCACTCCTCGTAGCCCTTCTCGGCCTGCTCCAGGTGCTGCCAGCCGTTGTTGATGTCCTGTGGGGACAAGAGGTGACCGGGCTTGCAAAGGGGAGCTGGGCCACCCGGCAGGGCAATGCCTCCCCGAGGGATGCTGATGGGAAGGCAGGCAGTGGAAATGGGCTGGGGTCGCGTCTAGCCCACAGGGCCCGGCACATGGCGCGTGCAATCCATTTTTCGCATTAAATGAGTAGGCAATGACCAAGGAAAGCCCTGGACGCACTATGGGAGCCGGGTGACTGTGCGGTGGGGAAGAGGGGCCTTGAGCACTCAGGAGTCCTGGAATCACAGCCCACGGGTAGTCCGCATGTGAACATCACACAAGATAAGGTGTGGTTTGGGGATGGGTGTAAAAGTCAAGAGAGTGACGAGAAGAGGAGGAACGTGATCAAGAGTCAAGCCTACTCCCCCCCCAACCCCGGACCCCACGGGCTGGCTGGGGATCGGGCCACACGTCCTGGGCCCTGGTGCTCACCGAGACCATCCTGCCCTCGGAGGGCATGAAGGCGGGCCGGTTGCTGAGGCGCAGCTTGGTCTGCAGCGTGTTGAAGTTGATTTCCAGCTGGCACTTCTCCTGCACCTTGGGTGGCTTGTGGACGCGCCGGTAGTCCCGGAAGTCCTCCAGCTTCTGCTGCATCTCCTGGATGGTCTTCTGTGGCACCCGGTCCTCCAGCCAGGGGATGGTGCGCCGGATCCACTCTAGGAGCTGCGGGCCCACCAGAAGGCTCAGGGCGCTAGCTGGGGGGAGGGCTGGCCCCGCTCATGGGCACGAGGGATGTGGGTTTTCCAGGACCCCGGGGATCAGCCCTGCTCCCCAGCCTGACTTTTCCGTGATGCCTGCTGGGGTCCCATGGCTGGGAACTACGGGGATGTATGCCCCCCTCTGAGCCACTACACTGCTCTCTGCTTATTTCCTGGGCATGCCTTTGCTCCTGGGCCACTGCCACCTCCTCAGATCCAAGCAAGGCGGCCTTGACGCACGCGCCCCTCCCATCACTCCCAGCACACGACCCCATGCTCGCTGAGTTCAGCACCGTCTGGGAGAGACACCTCGCTGCTTCTTTGTTCATGCGCCTCCAGCGCAGAGCCCACAGCACGCTGTACCAGGCACAAGGCCCAGGACAGAAACAATTTGACAGTAAAATTGCAGAAAAAAAAATGACACATTTTTATGAGCCCCTCATATCTACGACAGAGTGAGGATAGGTACAAACAAGCAAACAAACTGGACATTCTAGAACAATCCTTGAAGAGGAAAATCATCTATTGTCCAGCATGGAGATGCTGGAAGAAGTGGTTTTCCAAATACCAAACTCTGGCAAAACGACAAAACCTAGGAAAAAGGGGTCTGTGTGTCTTTACATTTTGATGGAGAGTGCCAACTGCCCTTGGCGAGAAAGCAACAGAACTCCAAGGCAGAAGCTTTTAACTTTCTCTTGGTGTTAGAAAGCACGCTGATAACAAACGGCAGCTTTTTCTTTTAATTTTTAAACATTTTTAAATAATCTCTTCCCCCACGTGGGACTCAAACTCACAAGCCTGAGATCAAGTCACACACCTCACTGACTGAGCCAACCAGGCGCCTTGCTAGCTTTTTCTTTTAAAAATATCCTTAATTTGGCAAAACAAAAAGTTGGTCGCTATAGGCTGGCTGTCAAATACTTTTCCAAATATTCCTGGTTCGTGAAATTTCTGCAATCCACTAGTCTCGAAGAGTGCTCAAACCTTTGCTCTCCGGAAGCTCCAATATTTTTTTTTTTTAAGTGGAAGTTTTTAAAATAAAGGAGGAATCCAGAAGAGATGTACTGAACACCCACATTCTCAGTGGCCTTTCCAGGTTCAGGCTCTGGAGTGGGGCTGCCTGGGTCTGACCTCCAGCTCTCTGTTCTGCCAGCTGCCTGACCCTCTGGGTCTCAGTTTCCCCACTTGGGAAAGGGGTGAGTCGCGTCCCCTCTACCCAGGGCTGCTGTGGAGAGAGCAGACTCTGCTCAAGAAGTGAGGTGCCCTCCCCTCTGCAAGTGTCACATGACCTTCGGCCAAGGGTAACCAGAGGCACCCCAGCCCCCTCCAGTGGAGCCACCAGCGTGGGGTGAGTGGCAGACTTACGTCACTGGCCAGCCTCTCGTAATCTTCCATGAGGTGCTCGTTCTCCTGGTTGACGGCCAGCACCTTGCAGATCCGGTTGGCAGCAGTCTCAGCCTGGGGCAGGGGAAGCGCCACGGTCACGGGTGCCTGGGGGCTGATGACCCTCCCTCCTGACAGGCTCATCCCCCAGAGCTGGCCCGTCCCACAGCCCCCACAGCACTCCCCGAGGAAGGAAGGAGAGAAGCCCAGCTCCAGCAAGGTAGCACCCTGAGCAGCTGTGTCCTGGTGGGTTCTGCCGGCGACCCCAGAGCTTACTGCTAAAGTGTCCCCCCTCTGCCGGTAGCTGGGCCCCTCAGCTCCCCTGGCCTGGACCCTGGAAGCGCCGAAGGGGGCCAGGGAGCCCTCCCACTGTGGGGGAAATGGAGTAACCGGCCCATTGAGAGGAAGGCCGAGTCGCGAGGCTGGGTGGGGTCCTCTGCTAGGTCAAGCCCCGAATGAGTCTCCCCCCCGGGTGGGAAGGTCTGCGGCAGAGACGCCAAGCGCCGGAGGGCCGTAGTGGAAGGTGGAGGCGTTGGTGCCCCCCAGAGAAGTGTGTGCACAGGAAAGCACCTGTGTCCCCTTTCTAACCCTCCTTTGGAGGTGGGTGTGGACGGCTCATTGGGCAGAAGTCGCCATCCACGAGGCAGAAGGGAGCGGTGGAGACTGTGACCAGTCTCTGCTCAGAACTACGGGACAACGTCCTGCCTTGGCCTGCTGGGGGAAAACGCAAGGGGTGGAGAAGGAGGAGGAGAGTGAGGGGTGCCACACGGGAGAGGAGAGACCAGGTACCTTTTAGGAAGCACAGAAAGGGTCCAAGAGGAGAAGTTGAAACGGCAACAGAACAGGAACAGAAAGAGTGAGGAGGGTCTACGGAGTGGTGGGGAAGGAAAACAGAGAGGCTTGGGGATGGCCCCAGACCCGCTAGCCGCAGGCCCCGCGCCCAGCCTCTCCCGTCCACACGCTGCTTCCAGGACAGGCGGGGAGGGGAGTGGGGGACCGGCCGGGATTGGCGTGCGCACACACGTGCCCACACGTGCCCACACCATGCATCACGCGACAGGACACACGCCAGCGGCCCCAGGCACTGCGCCTCAGAGACGAGGCTCACCAGGGCCTCAGCCAAGCGAGTGCCAGAAGCAGAACTAAGGCTCCAGCTTGTGGGGGGGTCGCGGAGGTCAGTCCCCGACCGGACTTGGAGAGAGAATGGGCACGCCGCGCTCAGATCCAGCCGGAGGGGGGAGCTGCTGGTCGGGAGGTGCTCTGTGAACACTGAATTCCTGGCACCCCGCTCAGGGCTTGGTAGGTTGTAGGTACTCAGAGTTGATGAATGAAGAAGCGAACAAAGGAATAAGCAGCAAACGCTTAGGGACCAAAAATAAACTATCAGGAGAGAATGGGCATACCTCCTGTGAGGTCTGGAGTCTGCCCTGCGCTTATAAAACAGAACGAATGCCAGAGAGCACTCTTCTAAGAGACTGGACTGAGTGTCTGAGGACAAAGAGCAGCACTAATAAAAGCATTGCAAGGCTGTCTCGAGAAGTAAACACAGGCTGGGGGAGGCTGGACCGACAGCTGGCGAAGCCCGAGAGCAGCATGCCTCCCGGTGAACGGGCAGCTCCGGGTAGCCTGGCCTTTCCTTCCTCTCTCACGAGAGGGGCCCAGCTGCCTCAGAAACCCCCAAGTGCTCGGGCCTGAGCTTTCCTGCCACTGTCCGCCCCCACAAATCCCTCAAGGCCTCCCAGCCCCCACCACAGCGGAGGCCAGCGTGAAGCCCAGGAGGGCAGTTTGGGCAGGAGAGGGTGACATGGTGGGCGGGGAGGCCGGCCGGGGCCTGCGCAGCGGCGGGGCCGGCGGCAAGCGTGCGGCAGTCGGGTTGGGTTTGAGTCTGGGAACCTTCCACTGCTGCCCACCCCCACCCCCGCTCTCCCTGCCTGTGCCCCGGCAGAACAGTGCGAACACAAGCTCCAGCCGCACGCTGGCTGGCTGGGGAGAGGCCACCGGGCGAGAAGGACCACGGGGACAGGGGCACGCCCTACAGGCTGCTCCGACCACCCGATCACCGGCTGAGCACTTACGGCGCTGGGCGCTATTCTAAACGTGAACCTGCGTGACTTCATTTCACCCTCCGGACAATCCTGAGACAGGGACGGGTAGGATCCCCATTTTACAGATGGGGAAACTGAAGGGAAGGGACTCCTCCGAGGTCACACTGCTGAGAGGTGACAGAGCAGGGCCCAGAGCAGATGGCCCACAGAAGGCCCCAAGGAGCTCGAGAGGAGATGGCAGTCCCGGTCCTGTGACTCTGGGGACAGCTCCCCACCTCTCTGAACCCTGGTTTCCACGGTGCTCAGCTAATGGGAGCTGGTTCCCCCCACTGCCTGCCCGCTTCTAACGGCCGACCCGAAATCAAGTCACCGGGAGTACACGGCCACCTAGGATGAGCGAGCAGGAGGCGGGTGGAGGGGACAAAGGTGCCCAGGCCTCCAGGCAGGATCTCTCCCCACAGGGGCCGCCGGGCGCCTTCTCACGGGCGCTGACAGCTGCCACTGAGCACAGACACCCCCTAGAGGCGGCCCTGCTGAGGATGGGGGCCGGCGGGCTGGGTCAGCGGGCACAGCCCCAGAGAGGATTTAACCTGCTCAGGCCAAGCCTTTCCCACAGCACCTGGGAGGGGAAGGGGCCGTGAAGAGGGCGGGAAAGGCCAGGGCTCCCCAGAGCCAGCGCGCAGCCAGGACGGCAGTCAGGCGGCTGGGGCACAGAAAGAAGGGCAGGGCGACCGAGCGGCCAGGAAGGAGCTCGGGGGCCGACTGCGGCTCAGCGGGGACGCTGTCACCGTCCTCACGGGCTGTGCTGTGCTCACAGGGAATATCCGTGGCCTGCCAGCACCAGAGGCCCACGGTCACGAGGACCCCGCCTGACGGGGTCTGTCCTCTCACTGGCGCGGCCTGCGGGATGGCCTGGCCCGGGCTCCAACCACGAATGGGTGGCAGGGACACGGGGACAGCGAGGGCAAGGCTCCCGCCCCAGCTCACCTTTTGAGCCCCCGAGAAAGCGTGGTAGAAGCAGGACACGTAAGTCATGATGGCCTTCTCATCTGGCCTCAGAGTGCCTACAATATCTGCGCAGAGAGAGAGAGAAAGAGAGAGAGAGAGGCAGGAGAGAGTGACAGCTGCAGGGAGGGCGGCCGGGGCCGGCCCGAGGCTCATGCGGGAGGAAGAGCGCTCGCTCCGGACTGGAAGCCGCAGCCCGGCTCTGGAGAGGCCGAGGGAGAGGTCCGAATAGGTGGGTCCCTCTTCTAACTAGAGCTGGGTCTGTGACACTGACTACTGGCTTTGGAGAGGAAGCCTTGTGCAGGGCCAGGGGGGTCAAAGGCTAACTGCTCTTTCTGAAAACATCAGTGAGATCATGTCTTACGTAACCAGCTATCACCCCTATAGGACAGACCGCCAAACGGTCTCCGGGGACACTTCGAATCAAACTCCGGATCCCAGTCTACTGTGGTTCTACACATCTTGGCCCTGGTACTGTCTCCAACCTCATTTTTCTTCTCTTGGCTATTCCTTGAATAAGCCAAGCTCACTTCTGCCCCAGGACCTTTGCACCTTGTTCTACCGTCTGCCCGGGAGACCGTTCCTGCTGATCTTCGTGCGGCAACTCCTGCCCGTCACAGCAGGTGCCTGCATAGGTTGGCCTGCATTAGCCTCCCACCGCGGCTCCCAGCTAAAGCAGCTCCCCACATCTGTCTCCCACCATCCTGCCCCATGTTCCCTACTGTGCTCGTCACCATGTGAGATGACCTGAGCTGAGGCCACACCTGTCACCTGTCTCCCCCACTGGCATGTCAGCTGCATGAGAGCAGGGATCCTGACTGACCCAGTCCCTACTGTATGGCCTGTGCCTGGAACAGAGTCTGGCCCAGACCAGACACTCAACAGACACTGTGAGCAAAGACTACATGGGCAGTGCTGCCTGGAGTCGGGGTGGGGACGGCTTCCAGTCGGAGAGAGGCCACTGCTGTCTGCAAGAGAAATGAGGTGAGCATGGGAGGCGAGAGGCAGCAGCGGCATTGGGCAGTGGCAGCGAGGTGGGCCTGCCTGGCCCTGCCCGGTACCTTCTGCGCTCCCGAAAAGGCATGGTAGAAGCTGGACACATAAGTCATTATGGCCTTCTCGTCGGGCCGGGCCGTGTTCACGATGTCTGTAAGTGAACGACAAGGGTTAAACCGCCCAAGTGGGGGCGGGGCGGGGTGGTTGCTCACTGGGATCCAAAGTCTCCCAAGGCCACAGGCATCCCAGGAGAAGGACCCTTAGAATGGATTCAGTGACTCCAGTGGGCTTGTCCACACCCTCGGCCCCTCCATCCCCTGTGGTCTCTAGAAAGGCCAAGGCTGTGGGAACTGGATTAGAATGAGGCCACTTCCTCTCTCTGAGAATGGCCTCAAGGGGCTGCTGGACAGTCAGCCCCAGGGGCCACCAGAGGCCAGAGCCATGGGTCCTGGCGGGGGGTGGTGCATGGCTGGGAAATGGAGCAAAGCCGGAAAAGGAAAAAACAAACACTCCACTTCAATGGGCTCCGGATTCCGAGCCTGGGGCAAGCAGGGAAGGCAGCCGCCTGGGTTGTTTGCAGGACCCAGGCCTCCCTGGCCACCTGGCCCACCCATCCTGAGAGAGGGGCAGGACTCAGGCCGGGCTCTAGCAGGACACTCAGGCCCTGCTCCAAGATGCGGCCCCCAGGACCCGTCCTCTTCAAGCTTCTCCTTTCCTGGCTTCCCCACCCCTCCCTGAGCCCGTCTGGTCTGCTCAGGCGCTCCCGCTCGGGCTCCTGGGCAGGACTACGTCCCCGGTTCAACCAGCTTCCTGCAGCCCTTCTTGCAGGCACGGCCAGCTCCCTCAAGTTACTACCGACATGTGCACGGAACAGGCTGGTGACAGAACAGAAGGGATGTACTTACCCTCCGCATCTAACATCTTGGGGATGTCTAGGTATTTCTCGGCCACTTCAAAGGCATTGTTCAGGTTGGTGACGGGATCGTCCTGGGGTGAGAGGAAGAACTCGGTCAGGGGCAGGCGGCAGAAGCACACGGGAACGAGGCTGGCCTGGAGGGGAGGCATTCTGGGAAGGGGCAGGACTGGGAAGGGTTCTTGAGGCCGTTCCCAGCCCCTGTGGTGGGGACTGCTGGGGGGGACACCCAGATAGAGTCCATTCCCACCCAAAGGAAGGCCTCTGGAAATCTTTGTGGGGCAAACTGTCAACGTTTTCTTGATGTTTTCTCCAGAGAAAATGCAGGTGTGCTTTTCTAACACTTTCCAGCTCTCCAGATCCCAGATGAAGACCTCTGTCCTGAAACCCGGGAAGCGGGGTCCAGACCAGGCACTGAGGGGGTGACAGGGAGGGGGTAAACTGAGAGCTTCCAAGGTCCAGCCTTCCTGAAGCATCTCTTTGCACCATCTCCCCACTGTCCATAGAATTAAGGACCCTCCCTCATGTGCCTTAGTCCATGTCCAGCTAGAGCCCCATCCAATTACTCAGTGGGGCTTGAACAGGCCAAGTACAGGCTTGTGCCCGCCCCCCCCCCCATGGCTCTAGGCTGCCCCCAACTCCGGGGGCCCTTCCCTGACTGTGCCAGCTCAGGTGTATTATCCATCCTGATCCGTCTGGCCTGACCCCCCTGCCACCCCCATTCGGCCTCAACGCACGTGCATGACCTTGTGGGCACGTCTGCTCTAGACATTCCCTGGCCTTCTCCGCTGGCTAGGAGCTCCTAGAGGGCAGGCCCTGGTCTCAAGGGTCCCAGGTTTTGTACAGGCAAATCAGAAAGGACCCGACACAGCAAACACGGGCCGGCAGGGATGGTCTAGAATTCCCTACCCCTTTTCCCCATCAGGCAGAGAGGAAATGCTTCCAGATGCTAAAAGGTTAAGGGAGGGGAGCTAGAAGGCATGGCTGGCCAGGCCCTGGAGTAACTGTGGGAGAAGAGGACAGTCCCCAAGGGGAGCAAGGGCAGCAAGAATCAGCCACAGAGCCTGGGGTCTGGTGACAGCTGGCACAAGGCTCCCCTGGCCTGCCCATCTGAGCGCAGAACCCAGCTGTGGACGCCAGCTATGGATGGGCTTGGGGGAGGTGACGCAGCATCAGGCTCAGGGTCAGAGTGTATCTCCAGGCCACCGAGGGGAACAGCAAGAAGCGAACCTTTCTCAGCTTGTCATACTCGATCAGCTCTGGTCTGTGCCGGTGGATCAGTGCGTTGAAGGCAAGACCATCCTTCCAGCTGGGGATGGAAAGGCAAAGGTTAAAAGGAGGGTCCCCTCACCATCACGTGGGCGCTGACGGCCCGGACACCCAGGGGAAGGACTAACTCGCCTTCATGGAGGTAGCGTGTGTGTGCCGGGCACTGTACGGGGAGAGCAGGGCTGAGCGGCTGGAGGTGGTGGCCCGCGCTGAAACCCTGACTTACTGTTAGCGCGGCCCTGGGAAAGTCCCATAACCTCTGCCCTCTGTTTCCACAACTGTAAAATGGGACGGTGATAGTACCTGTGCTCCACGGGGTTGTGGTGAGAGTTAAAGGAGTGAATACGTGTCAAGAGACCAGCCCCCGACACGTGACAAGCACCTTACGAGCCAGGGCTCGAGTCTGGGACGGCATGACTCCCCCGAACGGGACAGCCTGCTGCGGAGGGAGACGGCCCACTGCGCGACTGCACCGCTGCGGCCCTGACCCGTGGGGCAGAACCAGGAAGAGAGCACAGGTGGGAGGACAGCTCCGTCCCGGGGGCGGGGGGCGGGTGTAGCGAGGGACGGAGACGGGCTGGGAAGCTCTGGCCCGGCGCTCACCTGATGTGGAAGTTCTGCACGTTGACGTTCTTATACGGGGCCGTCTTCCTCTGGCACCACAGAAGCAGCCCTTCCTTGGCAGAGGTCTCTGAGGAACACATGAGGACGGTGAGCACGAGCTCAAAACCCAACCTTCAGGACCCGCCCTGGGGACTGGTACTTGGGGTGCGAGCACCGGGCGCAGATGGGACAGTGGCATGGCCGGGAGTGGGAGCCGCTCCTGTTCCAGACACCGCAGGCCGCTGCTCCCCCAAGCACGGACCCGCACAGCCAGCCCTGAGCAGGCGCCCGCCCAGTGTCCTCCCGGGAAGTGGCAGTAACTGGGCCGCACCAGGACCCGACACTGGGCCATGTTTCTGACCACAGGGCCTGTGCCTCTATCCGCCAGCACGCTGCCGAACCAGCCCTGCTGCTGGCCTCTGCCTCGGCCTCTCCCGAACAGTGAACTCAGCAGGCGGGCAGGAGTGCTGGGCCCTGCCTGCTCGGGTTCCCAGATGCGGGGGCGGCTTCGGGGAAGTGCAGTGTGCGGGGCCCAGGTCATCTGTTCCCCAGGGACAGACTGGGGGTGCTGGGAGGCAGGGGACACATCTGTCCTGGTCACCGCTATCTGTCCTGGTCACCGCTGTGGCCTACTGCAGGAATCCCCTCCTCACGCTGGCTGGGATGCCTTTTCTCATGCTGTGGCACACACAAGCGTCTGGAGGGCAAGTGAAGCAGCTCGTTCCTGGCTGGCCTGGCCCTAGGGCCATGGAGGCAAAGGTCGGAGGATGGAGGTGTCAAGCAGAAACACGTAGGGTTCTGATGTGTGGGAGAACAGGGCGGCCAGGCCTGACTCTGTCACTAGTTTGCTCTGTGACTCAAATTCCTCGACTGTAAAATGGGGCCAATCACGCCCATCTGACGAGGATCGGGTGAGGGTCCACTGAGACAGAGACCAAAGGAGCCAAAGGGATCTTGGTGGACACCAGAGCTGGGCAGCTGCTGGGGCCCCCTCACCTGCAGCCTGGGCCAGCACCTCACTAACCACTCTTGCACAGGGCTGGGCCCTGGGAGGGTCGCTGGGAAACAGGGTGGGGCCTCAAGCAGGAAGACAGGACCCCAACACTGCAATCCAGCTCGCCCCAACCTGGGGAAGCAGGGTGGGGAGGAAAGGCTGTGCTCCGGCAGTCCGCAGGCTCTCACCTTCCACAGAGATGTCCTGGATGGCGAACCTGAGGATGATGGTCCAGATCATTCCCAGGGTCATCTTCGCGTTGCCGTCCACAATCTCTGCACGCCGGGAAGGGGGCAGAGGGTGAGAAGTTGTTAAAGGCAGAGGGGACTCCTCCTGACTCTGTGCCGAGATGAGCTCTGATCTCTGACGGGAGCCACCCGGGCCTGTCCGCCACCCTCACTGGGAGGCGTTGCCTAAACGCCGGGACGCACTGCCCCAAAAGCCTTCTGCTGCCCGGCACCCGCGGGCCTCTTCCTACCTGGCCAGCTCGAGCCTGCTCCGCGCTGAGGCTTGTCCCAGGCGCAGGGCCGGCATCCCCAACCGCCCGCCTGCACCTCCCTCCCGCTGTTGCGGGCACGTGTCCCCACAGGCGGGCGCACGCTGTACTCCTGTCTGCTGATGACCCGTTCACTGCCTTCCACTCTTGTCCAGGCCACCGTGGTCGCCCCGAGTCGGACACACCGCCGCCTCTGTGCCCCGTGTGACCCACCCCCACACGGCAGCCAGGGCGCTCACCTGAAAAGCCGCATCGGATTTGTGCTGCCCGCCTGCCTACAGCCCTACCGCGTGAAAAACGGAGCCCATGCTCCCGAAGCCGGCTCACGAGCCCTGCCCTGGCGGACCCGCCCGCCCCGGCACGCTCTTGGCAGGGTCCTTTCGGCAAGCCAGGCTCTTCCTTGCTAGAAGGACCTCACATCTTTTGTCCGCCCGTGAAGAGTACCCCTCGACCCTCTTCTCAGGTGCCGTCACCTCTCCCAGATGGCTTCCCCAACCACTGATCTGCAGGTGCCGGCCCGGGGCCTCTCCCTGGCAGCCCGCTCTTCCCCTCGCGCACGGACCACCATTTGTAACCACATGTTTGTTGGTTTACTTGCTCACGGCCTGCTTTCGTGAGCACCCTTATATCTCGGTACCCGGACCCCATGGAAGCTGTAAGGCCGGACAGGGACAGCGGCACAGGCGCAGCTGGTAAGCACGTGCTTCCCTAACTAACCGAAGACCCACTACTGTCTCCGAGTCCTGGGAGTGAGAGAGAAGGGTCTGCACCACGCATTTTTCAGCTTTGGGGGCTGAGAGAGAAGTCCTCCCTGCAACACTCAGGGCGCCGTGTTGCATGCTGGGCTAGAGACGCCTCATGCCTGCATCCACCGGACAGACGGGCCACGGCAGTCCTCTGAATGCCTTCTGCTCCCCGCCAGCCCCCCGGGGATCTCAGCGCAGCACGTGTGGGGAGAGACCCTGCCCACGGACCCCCGAGAACAGAAAACTCTTAGGATGGGCGGGACCTGGACAGGAGGTAGCGCGCTCACCCAGAGGAGGGGACCCAAGCTTCCCCAAGGACACACTCGGGGGTGGCACGGGGTGTGGGGGGGCTCGTGAGCCGTCATGGAGATGTCCCCACAGCCCGGCTGAGGGCAGAGGGCAGAGCTTTCGGCTTTAGAGTGTCAGGATAAGGAAACGTGCGTAGCCGGCTGGCTGGAGGCAGGGGAAAGACACAATGTCTGGTCGGGCCCTTTCCCAGGGCTAAGAAGCCCAGACCCGGAAACCGAGCCGAGTCCCCCCAGCACAGGGCAAAGGCAGCCACCCAGTCAGGAAATCTACACTGCGTTCCTCCCAAGTGCCGGGCACTCCAGAGCAGGGGGACGGCCACAGTCCGCAGAGGCGGCCGCGGCGCCCCGAGCCGGCCGGCTGCACGGCGAGGCTGCTCACGGAGGGCTTGGGGAGTTCCCGTGAGGGAGGGGAGCCGCCTCCCGGACCCACAGCTGTGCCCCCACGAGGAAGCCAGGCCTCCGCTGCAGCCCGGACCGCAGGGCGACGGGCAGGGCGACGGGGGCAGGGCGGGGGCGAGGCTCGCAGGTACTCGGGAGCCCTCGGGACGCCTCCAGCGGGCTGCCGTCCAGCTTTGTCCCGGGGCCCAGCGGTCATGGGGACTGGGAGGGAACCAAGTTGGACATGAACAGAGAACATTTTTAGATGGAGTTTTTCTTCAAATGAAAACTGATGAGTGCCACCAGGTCTGTCCTCTAACCGCTTCTGTATTTACAGGCTAGCATTTGAGCAAAATACATGCAGCTGTGAGAAGCAGCAGGCTGGCATGGAGCCAGGAGGAAAGATCCATGTAAGGACAGAAAATCTGAGGGCCCAATTGATTTTTGGGGGTTTGATTTTTTTCTTTTTAAACAAACACCAACCACCTCAACCATGGCATGTGACGCTTGGCACCCCTCCCGGAGAGGTCCTGGGCGGGGGCAGAGCCTTGGAACTCGGCACACACACTCTGGCCTAGACTCTCGGCCAAACTCTCAGAGCCCTGTCATTAAAGGCAATTCGTTTTCTTTGTTTTTCTAAAAGCTGGGACAACATGGATGTCAGGGTGTAGGAAATCCTGCTCTAATGAGCTGAACTGTGAGCGGGAGCTAATGGGGAGCTTCTGGGCTCCATTAGCCCTCACCTCATCTCCAAAAGCGCCTGCGAGTTCAAGATGAGCTGGCTGCTGGAGGGACAGCACGTCGTTACTGGCTTTTGGACTTGTACCCCCCACTTTAGAGCCCCGACACTGGGCCTCCAATGTCCTTCTCTTCTCTGCATTCCCTCCTGTCCACAGACACCAGGCAGGGCCAAAGGGCAAAGGTGCTCCAGGCACAGACAGATGCCAGGTCATGTGTCTGTCAGTGTCTCTCAGGCCCAGCACAAGGAGGGTGAGTGAGGCTGTCCAGGATCCAGGTCAAAGCCATTCCTTCCCTGGAGAAGAGGCCTGCCCTATGTGACTAGGGACGCCGGATTCCCGAGTCCTGGATGGATTATTCTGCAGCTCGAGGGGGGGGCGGGGGGGCAGTTGTGGGCTCAGTGATCACATCGAAAGGGCGGTCACTGTGGTCACTGCTAGATACACAATGGGCCTTTACGCACCCCCAAGTGCTCTTTCTGCCCCCCCACAGAAGTTCTGTTCAGAACACAGAGCTCCAGGCTCAGAGCCTACGGGCCAGGAGCCGAGCTGCCCTGTCCAAGCTCACCTTCCGCCCCAATGGAGACCAGCTTGACTCCTTTGCTAGCGATGAAGTCCAGGGCTTTGTTCACGTTGTTGATTTTGTGCACTCTCATCTTGCCCCGCTCCGGCTTAGGTAACCGCTCTCCTGAGAGCCACACACCAAGAAAGAGGGGGAGAAAGGGAAGCTTTAGTGACCCCGCTGCTCTCCAGAGCCTGCCACCACGGCGCTCTGCCCCCTCAAAGCCCACCCAGGCCAGCGCCAGGACACGCCACCGTCACTGGGGCCTCATGCTCCTCCTAGCAGGCACGGGACAGCAGGGGTGGGCTGTGTCCCCAGGACCTGCGACAACACACCTGCTCCAGGTCTGGGCTGTCTCGTGGCGGAAAGGGGCCTCACCTGAAATGACCTCCAGGAGGAGCATAAGCTTGAGCCCGTCTCGAAAGTCCTCGTCGATGTTCTCGATCTGCGTGCCGGCCTTCCGCAGGTGGGAGTTGCACCAGGCTGTGAACGTCTGGGGGGCACAACAGAGAGGTCTGGAGGGTCAGTGCGGCTGCTGGGACTTTCTAGCCACAGCCCTGACCCCGGGACCACAGTGGCCCCCACATGGCCTTCGTATGTACTATTTCTGTGTCTTTAAGCGACCCAGGCAAGTCCATCTGGGGAAACTGAGGCTCGGGGTAGTTAACAGACCCACCACGTGATCAGCCAGGGGGTAAGTGGCAGAGTGTGGACTAGAACCCAGTTATGCAAACGTGACTGAGTGCCAGGCCCCAAGCACACAAACAAGCCGCAGGGTCTCTGCTCTTGTGGCACTTATGTTCCCGCGGACAGACACACGGAGCCCCTCTCCCTGCCCGATCCCCCCCTGCCCCCAGCAGGCAGACGAGACCACAGGCCCCAGTCCTAGCTAGCACCGGCTTCCTTGCCCCTCAGGTAGGAGCTCAGGCCGCACAGGGATGACCTGGGGCAGGAGAGCAGCTGGAAAATAAAAGCCTTCTGTGAATGCAAGGTTTCCTCACAGCAGGCTCTCCTGGAACTCTGGGTGGCCTGCCAGCGAGCACCTTCCCTAAAAGGCCAGGAGCTCAGATCCTCTGAGCCCCGTGTAGCCTCGTGTGTTTCCCCACAGGCCATACAGCCTCTACTCCCTAGGGAACATTCCACATCCCACCCTTCCAAACTTTAAGAGGGCTTGAGGGGGCTGGAAGACAAGAGGGAGGCAGGCAGCCACCGCCCACCTGGGTTAGGCAGGAAGTTTCTATGAAACACAGGGCATGGGGACACCGGAGGTGACAGGACGCTTTGAGGCAGAGAGGGCCACAAATAAGAAGCCCAAATCCCAAACACAGAATACCCAGCACAGGGCCCCTGTCACTCAGCCTGCCGCCAGCTCAGCGTGTCACCAGACATCAGCCCCCAGGAAGCACGTCACAGCAGTTAAAGATGGACCTGTCCAGACACCTTCTGGGGCAACTGAGCCTCCCACAGCCGGGTCTGGGAACAATGCCACGCTTCTGTTTCTCACGGAGCCCCCATGCCCTGCCCTGCCCCCTCCGTCCGTGGGGCCGGTGTGGAGGCGGGCAGAGGGCCAGGAGCGCACAGAGCACACCCCAGGCCCGGGCGCAGGCAGAGGCCATGTGGGGGGCGAGGGGCTTCCAGGGAGCCTCTGGCGGAGCACCATGTGTTTTGACAACTGTCACCACTCCTGCTCCTTCAGAGACTCCACACAAGGCCCCTCCCAGACAAAGGAAGCCGCCTAATTAACACGCTGCCCCACAGCGAGGATGGGGACGCGGTTTCCTTCCAAACCCACACCCGAATGAACAGTGGGTGGCTGTGGGTGGCCCAGGGCCCCCGAGCCCACTCTGTGTGGGGCTGTCCCCTCAGCTAAGGGTGCCCAGGCCTTGCTTCTGCCTCTCCTGAGCGGGCACCTACGGATCCCCCAAATCAGCCTGAAGTGCCGCTCCCTGGGGACACTCACAGCGACTTGCTTGGCCTGACCTGATTCTGACTCGGATGTGCCCTCCTCTGCACAGACCTCACCACGGCGCCGTTCTCTCTGGGCTCTCACACTCAGATGCTGTCCTCTGCCTCCGCACGTGCGCGAGCTCTGGCCACCAAGCAGGTGCTCGCTGAGGGACGCGGGAATGTACCTTCCCGCCCCACTTCCCAGCTCCCCCTACGCAGCTCTCAATTCAGACAAACGAGGACTAGGCTGCTGCTTCTGCCGCCCACGTGGACACACCATCCGACCTTCCTAACGTGTGCCTCCCCATCCGCACTCGGCAACGAGGACGGCACCGAGTCATGGTCAGTGTGAGGCTTTGCAATAGTGATGCCTGGAGAGCACACGGCCGGTGCTCAATGAACAGCAAGTCCCTGGTCATCTCGGGGCTTCCCCACATCTCCTCCTTCCCTGAAATCCGGCCACCCCTTCCACTGAGTGCCTTCTCCGTCCCCGCCTGCCCTGCCACCACACAGCCCTCGGCAGCTCTCAGCAGCGAGCTCCAGTCATTCTGGGTCCCACGGATGGTGCCTGCACGTGCACGAGCTCCAAGGGCACAGGAGAGACGTCTCACACCCCATGTGCAATCGTAACGCCTAAGCCATGCACTGCCTCGGTGGTGGGCAGCAGGTGGCAGCGGGCCGGGCTGGGGCGGGAGGTGGCCGGGAACGCCAGGCCTCTGCTCCTGCACGTACCTCAAAGATGCTGGCGAGCGGCAAAGTGACCAATCACATCCCCAGGCTGAGGACCTAAGAGGGCGATTCCTGGAGGCCGAGCCCCCCACGACTCTGGTGCTGCCGGGCCAACATCTAGGCCCCTGGTCTGCAGGCAGGGCCAGGAACGTGTCTACACAGCAGCCCTCATCACCCTGGCCTGCCTGGGTTATGCCTATGCACTCTCAAAGGGCACAGGTCTGGGTTCGAACCCCAGCTCCCTGACCTACTCACACCTCAGTTTCCTTCTCTGTCAGATGGACTTACCAGAACCTACCTCCTGCAGCTGCTGTACGACTAAGTCGGGGAGATGCTTTAAAGCCCCCGACGCAGTGCCTGGCATAAAGTGAGTGCCAGCTGAACTGGCTGCTTCCCTCTCTGGAAAGGCCCTCTCCCCTGCCCCAGGGTCTGGAGTGGAGATGAAAGCGCAGGAGGCCCACCTCCTTGAGGCTGTGCACAAATCTCGCCTCGTCGGGTTCAGGCTATTCGTCCTCACGAAGTCACCGCACGACCCGCCCTCCAAACGTGCACCGCAGCCTTTGCCCATCTCCTCTGGGGAGCACACAAGAGCACTGGGGTTTGGGGCTCGCACAGACCCGGGCCAGAATCCTGCCTCTGCCAGCGAGACAACCTGCCAGCAGGCTAACCCTGGGCGGGCAGTGAGCCTCAGATTCTTCCATGAATCTGTGGTGTGAATTCCTCCATCAGGGATTCCGTGAATCCCTGTGATGAAACAGCGACAGTAACCTCACCTCTTAAATGAAGATTAAACAAAATAACTCAAGTACATCACTTAGGACTGTGCCTGGCACAGATGAAGTAAGCACTCAGTGTTATACGTATGTCAAAGAAAGATCTATCCTCAAATAAATGGTAACTAGGCACCATGCACTTCTGTCTCCCTCGCTGTGAGCAGGCAGAGTCCTAAGCAGAACACAGCAGGTGCTCGCAGAATCTGCACTTGCCCGGCTAGGTGGCGAGGAGGAAGGACTCCCTCCTCAATCTGCCACAGACAGAGCAGAACCCCACCGACAGGCCTCCCGCCCTCCCACTCTGTGCCCTGCTTGGTTCTGCTTCCTCCTTCAGAAGACGAGGGGCATGTGCTGACACCAGAGGCTCACGGACGGAGAGAACAGGACCTCACCAGGCCATCCTCAGGGAACAAGCCCACCACAGACGGCCACTTCTTCATGCAGTGACTGGGGAGTAGGAGCTGGAGTTCGGATGGGACGTTAAAAATTCAGGTTTTTTTCCTAGCTGGTTTCGAGAATAACTCTCTACTTATATACTTCCTCTGCCTACCCAGTTTAGACTAAGATGTGTGGGGTGGATAGTGCGGAGGGGTGGTTTCAATAGATAGAGGTCTTGTGCACCCACCACACGGCCCTCCACTATGCACGATCCTCAGAACAGGGGCTACAGAGTCCAACTGCCGACAGGTCCCAATGCCCCACGATGCCCCGCGACGCCCCGCGACACCCCATGACGCCCCAGGCCCGTGGGGCTAGAATACGCCCATTCCTTCCACAAGCATTTGCTGGGAGTCGACCCCAGGCCAGGCCCTGGGCCGAGTCCCTAGACGTGAGCAACTATGGACACAGCCTGCATACTCACGGGGCGCCCAGTCTGATCAGGGAGAGGGTCTCATGAATCAAGCAACAACTCAACTATAGAAGCAGCACCCACAGGGGAAGTGGTAAGAATTACAGCGGACGCTTCCATGGAGCTTGCTGTGTGCTGAGCACCGTGTCACATACTAACTTCTCTCATCTTCACAACTACCTTGTGGGGTAGCTGCCACTGTTGCCCCATTTTACAGATGAGGAAACCGAGGGTCTGGGAGGTGTCGTGACTTGACCACTGACAGTCACATACCTAGAAAGTTACCGAGCTGGGCCAGGTGCTCTGAGCTCCAAAGGCCCCACTCTGAGGTGTCAGGTCTGTGCCCTCCTCCTCTTAGGGAGCTAAAGAGTGTTCAACGTGCTAGCTCCTGAACTGGCGGTAGGGCCAGACACAGGGAAGTGTCCCTATGGAAGTGATTCTAGACTCTGATATGACTGAGAAAGAGTTAAGACAAAGGGATCTTTTCCAGATAATAGGAACAGCATGTGCAAAGGCCCTCTGGCAGGTTGGAGAGGAAAGAAGTGAGTGAGGCAGAGCACACTGGGCCAAGAGGCCAGCAGGGCCTACTCACGGGGCCTGGGGAAGGTCACACTGGTGGCAGCTGTGTGAGGCCAGAGCTGAAGGGGACAAGGGTTGGTGCGGGAGGACCAGGAAGAAGAGAGTAAAGAGCCTCCAAGAGACTTGCGGGAGGAAGGCGGAGGAGTCATGATGGAGATACTGACTGTCGTGACTGAGAAAGGCAAGCTCAAGGTTTCCATTCCGCTGGAGGTGGGGGTGTCCAGAGCTACCAGGAGGCACTCTGTGGGAGGGAGAAAAGGCAAAAGGCATCGAGCTCAGCTGGGCTTTACTATTAATATCATTTTCAGGGTAAGCACGGACTCTGAGCAACGCCCATGACCCCAGGTGCTCAGTGCACTCGCCTGGCTAACAAATCCCCCCTTGGAACCCCTACTGGGCACTGGGCAAGGAAGAAGCAACGTGGACAGAGAGTTTATATTCTGGCAGAGGTGGGTGGGCACGTCAAAGGCAATTATGCAAGAACTGCTAATTACTAGTTCTCACTATTTATAGGTAGTAACTCTTTAAAACCTCCAACCCCATGATCATGTAAATTATCATCTCTAGTTTACAGATAAGGAAACTGAGGCACAGAGAGGCACAGTGACCTGCCCGAGGTCACAGAGCTTGTCCAAACACAGAGCGGCCCCTCACCCACAGAGTCTGAGTGGGATGCTCAGGACTGGCCTGGCAAAGCAGAGCCAGCAGAATGGGGTCAAGAAGGGGCCTGGGCCCAGCCCGACCCCCGAGCTGGAGGGCAGCTGGAGCTGCCTCCACAAGCTCGCCTGCTTCCTAAAGGGCAGCCTGGACCCAGCGCAAGGCAGACGAAACAGCGCCTCTTGCTCCCGGCCTGTCCCCGCCATTCTGAGAAGAGCCCGCACCCAGCCCTTGACCTATCTAGGGAGGAAGGAAGGATGTGGACTTGTCTGTCTTTGAGAGCACATGTGAAAGAAACCACAAAGAGGCTCTAGAACTTGCCTCTGCACACTGGCAGCCTGTTCGAGATTCTTCTCCAGTTGTTAAAATAGCACAGGGTGCGATGGGGGCGAGGAAGGGGTGGAAGGAGCGAGAAAGCCGGGCTTGTTGGTTCCTCTGGGATCCAGTCACCACTCCCAGGGCTGTGGTGCACCGGGGAAGGTGGGCGGGCTTCGGAGGGGCCCCTGGGCTGTTTCTGCTTTGTCACTCCGTGTGTGGGGGGAGGGAGAGGAGGGCTAGCATCCCCAGCCATAAAGTCCTTCCTGTGTCACAAGGACCCCTCCCAGTGGCCAGGATGTGGGGTGGCTGGGTGAATGATGGATATTGTTCGGGAGATGACCTAAGCAGCCAGGAATGTGGCAGGGGGGGCTTTAATGAGCCATTCATCGATGACTCCCTCCCCCAACCCAAAGAGGTAAACCCTCTCTACTCTGGGGCGGTCAGTGAATAAGAACCAAATATCTGAAGGCACAGGGCAACCAAGTGGTGTTCTGGTGGGCACAGTGATGGTGAATTTAAGAAAGGGTCCTGGTGGGATGTGGCCGCCCCAGCTGGAAAAACTCCCCTTCCCTCTTTTTCTCAACGACTTCCTGTTACAGAACATGGCCGTGGTACTGGAGAGGGTGGTGTGGAGGGAAATGTCTGTTGGAAGCTGGAATTCCACTAAACCCAGAATAGAGGGAAGCCTCTTGCAAAGCCCGTCTGGGCCTAGAAACAGGCTCAGCCAAACCCCTTGGCTGGGGTGAGCACGCTGGCTTTGATCACGGGCCCTGGCGAGGAGGGCTCACGGACCAGGGTGGAAGGCTGCGCTCTTCCTACTCACAGCAGACGCTCACAAGTGGACTCCACTGACTCCACGCTTCACAGGATTTTAGGGCCCACTCTGCTGCCTCGCGCTGCACCCCCCGCCTTCCGCTGCCCACCCCCTTAGCAGGACATCGCAGGCCAAGAGCCTGACTCGAGTGGGTCACAGCAAACTCCCCCAGGGTACACGGAGGCAAGACAGGGCTCCCCACGGTGCTGGGGGTTTCCAAACCTCGTCTCTGCAATACCGTGTTGGGTTTGCCGCTCCGCTGGGGCACCGGCTGCCTTGAGGGGGAGGGCGCCGTCCCACCTCCTGAACTCCCACCTTGCCTGCTGTGGCCTCTGATGCTGCCCATGGTTCCTGCTTCCACGGGTCCTCGGGAAGGGTGTCTGGGCCTTGGACACAAGGGAGGGACAGCTATTTATCCAAGGACAGGCACCCACCCTTCTTATCGCCCACCTGACTGGCTACTGCCACGCTTCAGACGAGGCCGGGCCCCAGTGGGGCATCTTTTCAGGTCCTGAAAGCAGAAACTGCTCCCCTAACCCCCAAGCTCCATCATCAACTAGAAAGGCCCTTTCAGGGCCCGACGGCTCAGACTACTGGACTCTGGTTGCCAGCGGCCCAGGAGAGAAGGCAATCACTCTGGCAACAGCTGCATGGACCATCCAGGGAGTCTGTGAGTCTCTGGAACAGTTCTGGGATTGTATGTGTGACCCACTGCCTTTCCTGGAGCCTAAGGGGACAGACAGCAGGGAGCGGGCTGAGAACAGAAAACGAACTGGCTGCCAGGTACACAGATGCAGCCCTAGCAGCACGGGAAATCGAGGTGGCTGGTTTGCAACACGGGGGACACAACGAGCTGCCCGCCAGGAACCCAACTCCACAGCCAGCCAAGGGCAGAGGGGGCCTGCTGCGTCTGCCTGCCCCATGACGACATAACCTAAATTTGAAAGCAATTACAGGGAAATATGGAATGCTTCTTATGTCCTGGCCTGACGTTGCCTTATTCGGAGTTTTCCCAGCCTACATGAAAAAGCTCTGACTTTCCAGTTGGAGGAGAGGTATAAATACTGCACAGTGGAGTTGTGAGCATTCCAAAGGTCCTGCGTGTCCATCCAGAAGCCAGCTCTCCCCCAGGCCCCCTCCCCGGAGCCACCGTTCCTGCCCCCGCCAGCCACCCCGGGAAGCACGGGGAAGCACGTTCGCCAATGCAACAGACTGACTTCGCAGTATGGTCCCCACCTCGTGAGAAATACTGGTCTCTAACTTTCTTGTCACTCCTCACAGGGCTGGCTACCTCTCCTCATTCACGACTTCCCTCAGATGACATCACCCCAGGTCTTCCCTGACCTTGACATCTGCACCCTGCAGTCACTTTACTCTGTTATGTCGTATTTGTTGTATTTGTTACTCTCAGAAATTATGTCCCCTGTCGGTAACCAGACCCCTCCTGAGCGTACCGTCGTCTACACAAGAGCCGAGTCAGGTCTGCTGCAGAACCCCACGGCCTGGCACAGCTGGTGCTCAGTAAATCTCAAATGAGCAGAATGATCTGGGGGCTTCTCATGACCAATCACTGATGACTTCATGGTTTCTGATCCCATTTTATACTGGTGAGAGTCCCAAGTTAGGGGTGAAACCACCAGCTTTCAACAGTTCACAGAAATCAGTCCCACAGCTGTAGACACTCCAAAAGCCAGCCAGGAAGACACTGCTCTTGGTTGGCTTGCTACTCTGATGGAAGGGGACAGGAGCCCTTGGGAGCCTTGTGTGGTCAGGCATCAGGGCCCCCGGGCTCCCAAGTACAAGGCTGGGGCCTGGACGGGGGGGGGGGGGGGGGGGGGGGGGGGGGGGGGGGGGGGGGGGGGCAGCAGACGGGCTAGGAGGCAGGCTGAGGAGAGGACAAAGTGACACAGTGGGGAGCAGGGGCTCTCGAATCTCACACCTGGCTTCAAATGCTCACCTCGCCACTTACTGTGTGTGTGGCCTGAGAAAACAAATGTCACCTCTCTCGGCTTCCACTTCCTCCTCCGTAAAATGAGGATAACAGGCATGAGGTGAGCGTTCAACAGGGCGATGCCCACACAGCCTGCAGAGAGCGATCTGAACTGTTCTATTCGTTACTGCAGCCTTCCTGCTCCCAAAGGTGCCTCCCGCGGCATCGGCACCACAGCTGGTGAAGCCAGACCCCACCCCCTCCAAGGATCTGCCACGTACTCCAGGGGATGACACAACGTGATCTCCCCCAAATCTTCCTTCCCTGAGCCACGCCACCAAAATGAGTAAAGGAACATAAGGACCAGACCTGCTTCTTCAAGCTGCCAGAGACCCTTCAAGCCCAGAGGTCCCTGACCCTGGTGGTACATTAAAATTACCCTTGAGTTCTTCTGGGTTTTTTTCTCTATTTTTTTTTAAGATTTTATTTATTTATTTGTCAGAGAGAGAGAGAGCGAGAGAGAGCGAGCATAAGCAGGCAGAGTGGCAGGCAGAGGCAGAGGGAGAAGCAGGCTCCCTGCCATGCAAGGAGCCCGATGTGGAACTCGAACCCAGGATCCTGGGATCATGACCTGAGCCGAAGGCAGCTGCTTAGCCAACTGAACCACTCAGGTGTCCCTCTCTCTCAATTCTTAAGACAATGAATATTGTTTTAAGCCACTAAGCTTTTTTTGTTGTTGTTGTTGTTTTAAAAGATTTTATGTATTAAGAGTAGAGCAAGAGGGCGCCTGGGTGGCTCAGTGGGTTAATGCCTCTGCTTTCGGCTCAGGTCATGATCTCAGGGTCCTGGGATCGAAGCCCGCATCGGGCTCCCTGCTCAGCGGGGAGCCTGCTTCCCCCTCTCTCTCTCTCTGCCTGCCTCTCTGCC
>LNAC01000161.1:1681315-1715390 GCA_002007465.1 Ailurus styani
CCTGCCTCTCTGCCTCCTTGTGATCGCTCTCCCTCTGTGAAATAAATAAATAAAATCTTTATAAAAAAAAAAAAAAGAGTAGAGCAAGAGAGAGTACAAGGCAGGGGGCAGGGGAGAGGGAGTAGGTGAAGCAGTCTCCCCGCTGAGCAGGGAGCCTGAGGCGGGGCTTGATCCCAGGACCCCAGGATCATGACCTGAGCCAAAGGCAGACGCTTAACTGACTGAGCCACGCAGGCACCCAAGCCACTAAGCATTGAGGCAACTTGCTACCCAGGAGTAGACCCCTAACGCAACACAGAGGCCGAGGTGCTAGACTACCGGTGTGCATGCATTCTTTTTAATCAGGCACAGGTTGGAGAACCCATTCTTTTTGTTTATAATTCACATACCATAGAACTCATCCTTTTAAACTATAAAAAGCGGTGGTTTTAGTTTATTCATGAGGCTGTACAGTTATCACCATTATCTAACCCCAGAGCACTTTCATCACCGTGAGCACTCCCCAACCCCCTCCCCGCCCCCCACCCCCAGCTCCTGGCAACTGCTAGTCTACTTTCTGTCTCCATGCCTTTGCCTTTTACGGACGTTTCACATAAACGGAATCATATGGTATGTGGCCTTTGTGTCTGGCTTCTGTCGTTCAGCGTGTTCTCAAGGTTCATCTATGTGGTTCATCTATGTGTGCTTCATTACTTTTTGTCTGAGTACTATACTAGCGTGTGAATGTATCATGTTCTGTTTACCCATTCATTCACAAGTTGATGGACGTTTGGCTCATTCCCACCTATGCTATGGTGAATGGGGCTGTGACGGACATTCACGTGTTAAGTTTTTGCGTGGATGTGTGTTTCCAGTTCTCCTGGGTATAGACCTAGAAGTGTAACTGCTGCAGCATACAGCAACTCTCTAGTCAATCATCCGAGGAACTACCAGACCGCCTTCCAAAGAGGCTTCGCCATTTTACGTTCCTGTCAGCAACATAGGAGGGTTCCGATTTCTCCACACCCTTGCCAACACTTACTATAGGACTTTTTGACTATAGTCATCCTGGTGGTTGTGAGGTGGTGTCTCACTGTGGTTTTGATCTGCATTTCCCTCATGACTAATGATACTGGGCATCTTTTCATGTACTTATCGACTATTTTTATTAACCTCTTTGGAAAATGTTTCTAGTCCTTCGCCCATTTTTAAAATGGTTATTTCTCTTTTCACTGTTGTGTTGGAGGAATTCTTTATATATTCTGGATGTCAGACCCTTATCAGATACACGATTTGCGAATATTCTCTCCCATTCTCAGGGTTGTCTTTTTACTTTTACTTTCTGAGTGTCCTTTGAAGCAAAAAAATTTTTTTAATTTTCAGTAAGTCTAAAATAACTATTTTTCTTTGGTTGAGTGTGTTTTTGGTGTCCTAATAAACCACAGCCTAATCCAAGGTCACGAAGCCTTATGCCTATGTTTTCTTCTAAGTTTTAGTTCTTACGTTTAGGTCTTTGATCCAGTTGGAGTTATTTTGTATATGGTGTGAGGGAGGGGTCCAATTCCATTATTTGCATGTGGATCTCCAATTGTCTTAGCACTATTTATTGAAAAGACACCTCTTACACCATTGAGTATGTCTTTTGCCCTTACTGGAAATCAAGCGACAATAAACATATGGGACCTGGGAGTTTCATAAAAATGCCTCAACTTCACCCCAGGTCAGATGAATCAGAGTCCCTGGAGATGAGTCCTGAATAATGAAACTCAGGAAGCTTACCAAGCAAGTGTAACATGTTGCCAGGTTGATAACCACCACTCTAACTCCTTTATTCTGTAAGTGAAGAATCTGAGGCCCAGGGAGAACTAGGGAGCACCTGGATTTCTGTCAGACCGAACCTGACCCTGGGGCTCAAAGAAACCTCCCAGAGAAACAGGGGGTAGGCAGCCCAGGGTAGGGAGGTCCCCCAGTCTGAGCTTGTTTCTGTTCTTAAATGGACCTTTTCTGGAGCTATCCCTCACACATGGAAAACCAACCAACCAACCCCCCCACCCACCCAGAGCTATTCACATTACACGAAAGGAACGAAAGGAACGGGTCCTCCCGGAGGGGGAAGAGGCTGCCCTCCCCACACAGAATACACAGGGAGATAAGGGACTGAACTAAAGGCAGGTGGGGCCCACAGGGTAGAGGTCCAAGGCAGCACTCAGCTCTCAAAAGAAAGCTTTTTAGCAGGAAGAAGAGATGGGTGAGGCCTACCTGAAATGGCTACCTTTAAAAGAGAAAACTTCCACTCCCAAAAGGCAGTTTTTAAATTAGGGCAGCAGCAGAGACTGGGGACATGCCCTCCGCCTCCTCTGGCCCAATCTGGCATTTTGCTGTGAAACGATCAGGCACAGAGGCCCTTCACCTGGAGAACAGGGAGTCTGAGCTACAAAAACCCCATTTACTTTCAATGGCTTACAGCTCAGCTCAGGTTTCGGGGTAGGAAGGGAGATTAAAGATCGTCTGGTTTAAACTTTGATCCTTCAAAAAGATAGCCAAGTAAGCCAATTCTGGCCCTGGGTAGGGAGGCTTGGAATCCTAACAGGTGCCTACAAAAACCAGTCTGTAGATTCAACGTTTTAGCATGAACAAATCCGCCCATGGACCTGCTTTCTAGAGAACTGGCATTTGGTACTTGGGGAGACAGAGTCAGAGGGGGCGCTGAGCAAGACTCCAGTGTCGTTCAGGCTACTGCTGCTCTGAGCCAGCAAGGCCCACCCCAGAAACACCCCAGCAGAACTGAGAAGGGAAAAGGCAGAGGTATCTGGAGGCAGGGCAAATACTACCACTTCGCCCTCTGTTCACCGTCTGTCTAGTGGACAGCCTCCTTCCTTCCTGCTGTAACCGACATGATCCACAAACTTGGCTGTGGTGGCAGGAAGGTATTTATCCTGGGCCTACAAGTGATTTCTAACAGTGGTGCAGGTTCTGCTTTTGACAACTAAAACTCCTCCTTGGTGATCCTTTTTCTTTTTCTTGTTTTGGGACATTCTGATTGAATTGTCCACTGATCAGGCCAAAAGCCCTCTCCTACTCCAGTGAAAGCAGGGAGGGGTGTCTGGGGGGTGGGTGACATGGCTAGGGCAGAACTGGGTTGGCCTGGAAATCTGTGATCTTGTCACAGGGAGACTGGAGCCCGGGGCAGGACACACAGACATACACTTGTTTCATCCATACTCGTACCACTCGCTTCCCACTCACAGAGCCTGGGAGTAAGACAATTCCTTCGAGAAGCAGGGTGAGTTCGGAGGCCAAGAGAATATAGGACGTTTATCTGCACGATCGACTCCTCTCATCTCTGAGTGTCCCAGCACCGGCAGGGAGCCCACGGACGGACTGGGGACCAGTTAGTCTGTCCACCCTCTGCTGAGGCTCCACGCAGCTCCTCTCAGTGGCTGGGACCGAGCAGGGGCTCAGTGAAAACTGGATGAGGGACCGAATGAATCCACCGTCAATCTGGGAGGTGCCTCAGACCAAAAATTCCTGGCTAAGAGCTTGGAGTCTGCCAAGAGGTAATTGGTGGTGTTCAGAGTCACCCACTCTTGCCCTTAGCCTCGTGTAAGCAGGCTCTGGCTCTCTTTCCTGGCACTATGATGGTGGGGGTGGGGGGTGGGGGGCATGATTTCTGTGGGTGAAGAAATCGTTCTCGACTTGAGGGTCTCTTTTTCCTTTTACCATATTCACTCCATCTCAGACCCCCTAAACATACAAGATGGACAATATCAACAGCATCTTGAAAGGATTTTTTTTTTTAAAAAAGAAAAACCAAAATAAGGTTCTATAGCCAAAGGGTAATTACAGGATTGGGAGGAACCAGTCAAGAGAGACTGAAACCTCTGACTCATAATTGCTCCATTAAAAATGGTGAAACCGTTTGCCCTGGCAGAGTGACAAGGCTAGACTCTCACTCGGGCTCGCCCCACCTACAGGCCTTCCTGGGGCTGGTACTGAGGCCTGGCCAAACCACAGAGCAGTCATAAGGGGCGACTGTCTCCAGGAGCAGTGTGATGTCAGAGGAGGAGGAGGAGGAGGAGGCCCCCGCCGCTCTCAGGGACAGATCGGACGCCTGGCCCTGTCACAGCAGAGGAGCAGCTTCGTACATGCGTGTGTGTCAGGAAGACGGGGGGTAATGGAGTGCCATCGGGAAGGCGTGGGGTCAGTCTTCCAGAGAGGACTTGCGTCCCAGCTCTGAGCTGAGCTTCCAAAGAAGATAGCGAGAGCTGTTTTTATGACTGGGCAGGGCAGGAGCCCTCCCCTAATCTAACTGTACAAATGACTCACATTTATTGAACACTTGCTGCTTACCAGGATTTGTTCTGAGCACCCTACATTTCGGAGGTAAGACTCCCAAAGCTGAAGCAATCTGCCCGTGGTCACACCGCTGGGGGGGTGTCAGAGCTGGGCCCACACGTCTTCTGACCACCCCAAGTCTGGCCAAGACTGCCTTCCGGTTCTGGATCCCGCTCTGTCGGGCCCCATGTGAGGTACCTCACGTAGTTTCTCTCATCCGACCCACTCTAAGGGAGACACAGAACCAAGTGCAGCACTGGAGGCCCTTGGCCAGTCCCAGGAGCCATAAGCACCACAGGCCCCGTGCTGGGCTGCAGGGTGAGTCATGGGAGAGGGAGTGCGAGTCAGGTGACCCAATGAGAATCAGAGCTATGCAGAGGTGGCCTGGTTACCTTGACATTCCTGTGATTCTGCCAAGGTAAAAAGTAACCCGAGGAGTTTGCCTTATATGGGCACAATGACAGATTTCGACACAATGTGTTAACTGACCCTGCATCAAATCTGTTCCCGGATTGCACAGGAGAGGCCTGATAAAGCTCCGAAGGTATAGGAAATAACCATTTATGACAAGCTATCACACTGGTGACTCGGAAAACAAAGGTGCAGCCCAACCGCCATTGTGGGCCTCTTCGAGACATTGGGGGAGGCTGGTGGCTCCCAGGCCAAGTGGCTCTAACCCTTCTCCTCCTTCTGTGTGGCAGCAGAGGCCGGGCTTAGACCCCTCCCTCCGTTCACAGGGCCTGGTTCAGGGCAGGCCCTGGTTCAAGGCAGAGCCTGGAGGAAATCAATTTCAGGCTGGAGCAGAACAGCCAGTCCTCTACGGGTTCAGAGAGCCCCAACCACCTGCTTTCTCCCAGAGGAGTCCAAAGAGGAGAGACAGGAGCCGCACGGGGAGGCACGGCCCTTCAGGTCCGCGGGGAACAAAGTGGTGAGGTCTCAGGGCCGTGACACTGTGTGAGAGCCAAAGGAGGTGACCAGGCCTCCCTGATTCCAGAGTCATCCCAGCCTGGGCCTCAAAATGCTGGCGTCAGACACTCCCCTCCCGGGCAGGGCACAGCCCCGCCGGAAGAAGACACTGCTCTGAGCCCCTCCCAAACTCCATCTTCCGTTCTAATTTTCGAATGTACTGGGTGTCCACTACACGCCACCTACTATTCCCAGCACTAGGATTAAGCAGACGGACAACCCTGGCCTCACGAAGCCCCTGTTGCAGCGGAGGAGAGGAGAAGTAGAAGAGAAGGTGGAGACAATGGCACAACACAACAGGACGATGTGGCAGGAGCGGCTAGTGGGGGGACAGCTGAGGCGGGAATCAAGTTCAGCCAGTCTAGGGAGACCTCTCTGTGGAGCGGCAAATGAGCCCAAACAGATAAGGAGCCACTGTCAGCCACCTTCTTCAGAGACACACGGGCCTGAGGGTGAACCACGATGGGCCCCCCACGGGGACACTCCAAGGCCAATACGAGTGGAGAACGGGAAGTCACACCAGGGAGTGATTTTCAAACAGCATCCCCCAAAGAGCTCTGCCGTGAGGTACTGGGGCTGAGGGCAGGTGCCCCTACTCAAATTTGCCCTCGGCAGAGCTCTTTTTGTCTGTTTTATAAAGTGGCAGATATGCAGGGGACTCAACTTGAAACACAGTTGTGCTGCTGAAAACCACCGCTGCGTTCAATCTCAATCCTCCACACGGAATCTGTCCCAAAGGGCTGTGGCCTGGCCACGGCAGCCCCCGCGTCCCACCAGGTGGAGGCGAAGACTGGGCTCTGTCTGCCGAGCTCTGGAAGGGGAACGAGAGTTTCTGGTGCCACTGACGTGAATCCCCTTCCCTCCCCTCGCCTGCTAAAGCCTTTGATCCTCTGGCTCCGTGGGTGGCGGGCGGCTGGAGGAAGGCAGACAGCACATGTGCTGCCATTCCAGTCTGAGACGGCGGAGGCCTGCTCCCTTCTGTAAGGTGGAGCCACAAAGGGAAGATAAGAAGGCCTGTATCCCAAAGATCCCCCCCGTGTCTGGCCTGGTGCCCACAGATAGAACCTGATGGGGAGAACAAAAGAAAGGCAGCTGAATCCAGCAGGGGAAGTAGGCAGCCGTTCTCTCTGGTGGGAGCGAACCGTTGCCATGAGTTCTAACTTCCATAGCATCCTCTCCTCTCGGATGAGAAAACAGAAAAGAACTGCAGGCAGAGAGAAGGAAAAATGCTGTTTATGGCACTAAGCATTTGCTAAGGTGAAAGTGGCCTTCAGGTAGCTTTCCCATCTCCTGCGGGGAGTGAGGGGTGGGAGCTGAGATTCAGGACAAGTAAAGAGAATCACAAGCAAGGGTCTGGGAGAGCTGCAGAAGCTGCCAGTTCTACCCCGAAGGAGGGCATGGTCTGACCAGAGAGGGACACCACAGGGCGGGCAGTGTGATCCGAGGACAGCAGAGGTCTGGTGACACCCGATCTAGGCTGTGAAAGAGGAGCATGGCTCCGACAGGTGATGACCTGGGAAGAAGGTCACTCCACGTAGCGGGACCATCAAGAGCAAAGAACGCCGATGTGCAGATGTCTGGGAACCCCCAAGAAGCAGACGGAGATGGGGTCCAAAGGTAGAGGGAGGCTGAAGAACTCCGAGGTTGTTCTTTGGGCCATGAGAGGCAGGTCTCTCTGTGACCTGATTAGATGGGAGTCTCAGAAAGACAATGCTCACAGGGCGAACAAGATGAGGCAGGGGCCTGGAGGGAAGCCAGACCCCAGGGACAATGAGGGGGGCCGACATCAGAGCAGCTCCCAGGTGCCGGGCATAGTGCAAAGGGCACACGGACGTGAACTCAGAGGTCTCACCACAGCCCCGGGACGCAGGCACTATCCTCACAGAGTGGTTAATCCATTTCCCCGAAGTCACCCAGCGAATGGCGGCACTGCAGCCACACCCAGTCTGATGAGAACCTGCGCCTGGAAGCACCTGGTGTGTGGCCCTGAGCTAGGACAGCAGGAGCAGCAAAGGGAAGGAGGAAGGGGAGGGTTCGGGGAGGCATGCGAGAGAGATCAGTACAGCTGGGCTGCTGCTACAGGGGGAGAAGCCACAAGAGGACTCCCGGGCTTCTGAACCAGATGACCCACGGGCAGGGTGATGCCCAGGCCAGGCAGCAAGGACCCAACGTGATTTGGGATATGCCGAGGTGACACGTGTGCCGCGCACCCGGCCGCCGTGCAGAAACTGAGTCTACAACTTGGCAATAGGGTCACTTGCTCCTCGGTCACTCCCTTAAACATCTCCCGAACTTCTCCCGCGGCTGGGCATGGTGCTGGGGCCAGGCGTTCGGGGAGAGGTAAGGCCAGGTTCCTCCACGGACGACCTCAGAGTCTAACGGGGGACAGTGACAGGTGAGGCAGGACCGGAGACTCGGGAGTCCTGCACGGAGAGCTGAGACCAGAGGCCGGGGAGCAGGGCAGATAAAACCCTGCAGGGGAAAGGACACTGTGAAATGCCCGCACTTCAGAGGTGGGCAGAGGGAACGGAGCCAGAGACACGGGGGGAGAGGGAAAAGTCGGAGGAGTAGAGAGAAGGGGAAGACAAGCTCTTCTTCCGACGGGTCAGCAGCAGCAAGTGTAACAGGGCGTGGCTCTACAGGAAACGTACATCCGTATCAGATAAACATACAAGTGCATTTATGGGTGATGTCTGGGGTTGCCTTTAAAATACTGTAAAGACGGGTGGGGTGTTGGGAGCCGCTGAAAACAAGTTTGGCAAAGTAATAACTGCTCCTGTTGGGTGATGGGTTCGCTCAGATTCTGGCTCTGTTTGCAAAGGTTCGTGTGGGGGGGTGGGCGGGGTGTGTGTGTGTGTTCTGAAAGGATCGTGCACTGCACAGATGTTGAGAAAGGAGGGCAGGCACCAGTACCCCAATCCCCAGCCCTTAACACAATGCCTGGTGCATGGGAGGGGCCCAACTCGTCCTGCTAGGGCGGTGCTGTGTGTACCGCTGGGGGTGGAAATGAGCCAGTCTCTAGAGATCATTGAGAGAGCAGACTCAGGGCGCGGGTGCCCAGAAGTATACGGGAACTGAGGACACAGAATCAGTGAGCAATGGCTTATACATTTTAAAAATCACTAAGGCCAATATCCAAGCCTGTTTCTTTTTCCCAGGATAGAACCTGGCTTGTGGGCCACCCGGCACCATTCCGTTTTTCCCCAAGAGGGACACACAGAGGCCACTGCTCTAGTTTCGGTTTCCCACCAAGTTCCCTGGGCTCCCCTCCTCTCGTTACCCAGCAAAGCCCGCTGGCGAACGGGCCCTTGTCAGAGGCGTATCAGAGCGCACCTCACTATCGTCAAACGAACAATCTCTTTCTCACTTTTCTCCTCTCCTGCAGAACAAAGTTGCATTTAGAAGGAAAAACAGTCTCAGGTTTTGCGTCCCCAACAGAGAGAAGGTCCCAGGGGCACAAACTCGGAACACAGAGCGGCTGATGCCCCAGCGTCGCTCTGGTGGACAGTGAGGGAGGCGTGGAGGGATGAGGCAGACAAAGCCCAAGGCCAGGCCCGACAGCAGACACAGGGCAGCCTGTCGTTCTGGGTCCCGTGGCCTGGAGAGCGAAGAGGAGCTATCGAATTCTGCTCAACCACACCATGTAGCCTATCTTTCTCTAGATTTTCCGTGGTCCGGGCTTCTCTGCCAGCGCCCCATAAATAACAATGGCCACCGAAGGCAGCCCGGACGGCGCTTCCTCTCCGGGTCCTGCATGGCTCCAGGCTCAGCTCGGGACGTGGAGACAAGTGGGCTGCCCCAGACCACAGTACAATACTGAGCTGGCTTTCAGGAAGGTGGCCAGCCTGCTAAGCCACGGGGCTATGTTTTGATGTTTTCAACTATCCTTAGAAACAAAAACACTTGACCGTCTCCTACCGTATGAGTTAATTTGACTTCCAGGTAGCAATTTTTATATAAAAGGAAAAAGTTTAAGAAAAGAAAAAAAAAAGAAAAAAAAAACAGGTCTCCCTGCATTTAGCCACCTGTAGCATTTTGAGGGCAGGGGCCTTCCTCTTGTCATGGTCACTGTTGTGTCCCTGCTGCCTAGACCCGTGCCTGGCACTCAACGTGCGGCCCTCTAGCTTGCTAAATATTCGCACAGAAGAGGATTCTGTCCTAACGATGACCTCCCTCCTTTTCCCCACTCGAAAAAGCATCCTATTTGTGCCCCATCACTACAGGCATTGATGCACAGCTCTGTGAGGACAACTGGTTACGCTACTGGGGCTGGATGCGACCCAGGCAAGGACTTCTTAGGACCTTCAGCGCACAGCTTAGCACGGGGCCAGCTTTGAGATGCGATTCAGCCGACCTGGACCTGTGGAGCTGGCCTGGGGAGTGACAGTGCCCTCCTTCTCGGAGGAGGGCCTGTGGGCGCTCAGTCTCTACCCCTGATACCAAGCAGAGCCACTGTCCCTTGGGAGACACTCAAATGAGTGATGGGAGAGGCGGCAGGTCCACTTTACCTGCCTGACCGGCTGGCTATTTCTGCCTTCATTCAATAAATGTTCACTTACTGAGCACCTGTATCTGCCGGACACGGTCCCCCATGCTACGGACACAGCAGTGTCTACCCTCCGGCCTTCACAGTGCCGTGGCAAGCAGGGAGAGTGAAGGATGGTTCCAGTTAAAAGAAGCAGAAGTAACAGACATGCCCCTGAGAGAGGGACTGAACCTCAGGCTGCGGGAGTTGGGCGCGACTTCCCTACAAACAGGAGTATAAACTAAAGAATGAGCAGGAGCTGGGGCTGCCGGGGACTCGGGAGGGGGGAAAGACGGATCCACAAGGAGGAACGCGGTGGAGCAGACAGGCAGCTGGTGTGCACGAAGCACGGGGACAGGATGGGGAGGGGAGGTCCTGCAGGGCCCAGGGGACTTCCAGATTTGATCCCAACGGCAACGGATACCAATCAAGATTTCAAGCAGGATATTCTCTGGCTCCCAAACAGGGAGTGGATGGGAGAGGGCCCTGGGGTTGTTGCTCCAACTGGCTCGGGCACCGGGCCACACGGGTGCCGCAGGAGCTGGGGCACCTGGTTATGCTCTTGCAAAGGGACAAAGAGGCTGCTTCAGGAGAGCCAGGCGGACCTCAGGGCTTCCTGAGATGAAAAGCTACAGCTCGGGCCTTTCCGTAGTAAAGAGCAGAAGGGCTGCCTGTTTACCTTCCACATCCGGCCGCAGATGCTCTGCCCAGGGGGAAGGCTGCCCAAAGGGAAGGCCCCATGCTGCATCCTACAGGACACAGGATACCTCATCTAGCTTCCTCGGAGGCCCCGGGGGGCCGGCCAGCCGCCCTCAGCAAAGTCTGCAGCCCCCTCGCAGGACCTGACTGTACGAAGTGCTCATTCTCTCCTGGCTTGGCTCTCTCCCCCTGCAATACTGAGTCTGTCTCTGAACCACAGGGGCTCCATCTGCCGCCCTGGGCCTGAGAGAATCAGGATGAGTAATAGATTGCTGCCTCTTTCGAGGAATCTCACTTCCAAGACCCCTTCAATGCTTACTGCTGACACATCTAGCTGTTGAACTTGCTAGAACTCAAGGTCAATCTTCAAAGAGCAGCTGGCTTCAAATTTAGACCTAAAACAGCGCTCTCGCCTGTGGTTTCCTAGCTGAACAGTCGCTGACCCCACCCCCGCAACGGACTCCATACCCATAGAACAAGACCTCAGAAGACCCCATCCCAACCCCCACCCTGGTAGACAGAGCAGTAATTAAAACAGCTGCCACGTACGGGTCTCTACAACACGCCGGACAAGCCCCACACATCACCTCACTGGACCCTGACAATCCAGAGGCAGACACATTATTGGCCCCATTTTGTAGAGGAGGAAGCTACCGCTTCCTTCCCTGGAGTGCCTTGGGCAGTAAATACAGGGCAAGGCCCAGCACTGGAGCCTCCCTGGCTTCAAGGCCTATGTTCCTGACTACAGCCTCCAAAGCAAGAGAGAGCCCGAGAACACACCAGGTCCAGCTTTGGCCTCCGCGTGGCCCCAGCGTGTACCTCAGGAGCCCCTGTGTCCAGACCCTGCTCTCGCTGTGCTACAAGGTCTCTCCGCTGGGTGATGGAAGAGTTGGGCCCATCCAGCTGCCCTTTCATCAGGAAACCCCATGGCAGCAGCTGAAACCTCTGCCCGGCACCTCATCAGCCAGAGTGCACACAACTGCAAGATGGGCTTGAGCCCTAGATGACGGGAGGCCTCACCGGGAGCACTGTCGGCCATAAGCACCACAGCCTACAACGTTCACAAAGATCCTTTCTCCCGAGACATATTTGTAGGCTTATTAAAAAGCAACAAAGTTGAGAAGGCAACACCCAAGCCAGGTCGGCTATAGCCTCCCCATATGCTTTTCAGACCAGGATTAATTCTTTGGCTGGTTTTAGACCTTCAATTTCAAAAACATCTAGTTTGTGCTTGTCTGCAAAGGAATGTAGCTGGGCACCTCCCACCAGCAACACAGAAAACAACTCCTACTGCCATCACCTGGTTTGGCCAGAGAGCTAAGTCAACTCTCCAACACCACACCACTGTTTTCGACAGGCTTCCCCAGACGTGCTGCTCAGTCGAATGCTTGTTTCAATCTCAGACGCTGAGGTGAAGGGGACATGCCCACACACTGGCAGAACTCAAGGCTACTGAAGCAGGGGCGTCACCGACCCTGTCCTCTCGCCATACCCTGTGCCCCAGGACCCAAATCGTAGGGGCTCTGATGTCATCGCATGCCTGAAGTCCATGAAGGATCACCATGAGTCCTTAAGTCTTACTACCAGCCCTATGAAGTCACAGAACAGAGAATCAATCTTCTCCCTGACATGGGAGAAATAATCAAAAGGACAAGAGTCCGGTTTGGGGGCCCCTGGGTGGCTCAGGTGGCTAAGCGTCTGCCTATGTCTCAGGTCATGAGCCAGCTCAGGGTCCTGAGATCCGGCCCCACATGGGGCTCTCTGCTCAGCCGGGAGCCTGCTTGTCCCTCTCCCTCTGCCTGCTGCTCCTCCTGCTTGTGTGTGTGCGTGCGCGCGCTCGCTCTCTCGCTGTCAAATAAATAAAATCTAAAAAAAAAAAAAAAGTACAGTTTGATTCTTGGTTCTGTTGTTTATGGCTGAGTGTCCTTGGTAAGTCATATAGCCTCTCTCAATCTCAGTTTCCTCATTTGTAAGGTGGAAATAAAAATACAAGGCTCAAAGCCTGTGTTTACTGCAGCATTACCTATAATTGCCAAGATACCGAAACAACCCAGGTATTCATCAATAGCTGAATGAACAAAGACATGGTGTATTCACACACACACACACACACAATACTACTACTCAGCCATGAAAAAGAATAAGGTCTTAAAAAAAAAAAATAAGGTCTTGTCATTTGTGATAACATGGATGGACCAAGAAGGGCTAATGCTAAGTGAAATAACTCAAACTGAGAAAGACAAATACCCACTTATACATGAAATCTAAAAAACAAAACAAATGAATAAACAGCAAAAAACAGACCCACAAATACAGAGAACTGATGGTTGCCAGAGGGGAGGGGTAGGAGGATGAGTAAAATGGGTGAAGGGGAGTGGGAGACACAGGTTTCCAGTTAGGTAATGCATGAGTCATGCGGAGCAAAGGTCCAGCACAGGGAAAACGATGAATGGTACTGTAACAGTGTTGTATAGGGACAGACGGGAGCTACACTTGCAGTGAGCACAATATACAAACTTGTCCTTCACTGGTGCACCTGAAACTAAAGTAATATTATGTATCGACTATAGTTCAAGTAAAAAACACAAACAAGGGGCTCCTGGGAGGCTCAGTCGGTTGAGCATCTGACTCTTGGTTTCCGCTCAGGTCATGATGTCAGGGTGGTGAGATCCAGCCCCTCGAGCCTGACTTCACTGGGCTCCACACTCAGCAGGGAGTCTGCCTGTCCCTCTCTCCCCTTCTGCCCCTTCCCCCACCCCACCCCTGCTTGTGCATGCGTGTGCACACGCGCGTGCACACACTTTCTCTCTCTCAAATAAGCACATAACTAACACCTTAATAAAACAAAACTCAAAGGGGTGTCTGGCGGGCACGATGGGTAGAACATGCAACTCTTGATCTCGGGTTTGTGAGCTCGACCCCATGTTAGGTGTAGAGATTACTTAAAAATAAAATCTTAAAAAAAAAAAAACCAACAAAACCCACACAAGCAATAAACGCACAAGGCTGATGTGACAATAAGCTAAGAAACAGATGGAAGAAAAGTGCCATGAGCCTTATGAGAGGTCATGGGATCTGTCCCAGCATCAAAAAAAGGCATGCTTCCATGGTGTTGCACTTGACTGGGAGCCCTACGAGGGCAGGGCTGGCTCCTCCTGCTCACCTTCCAGGTCTCCTTTCCCTGTCACCATCCCCTAATAGCTCTTACTCAAAAGGGCTCTGCTCTTCTTCATAAAAGTGATCACGTTTTGGAACACTCTAAGTATGTGGGACTTCTGCCGTTGAAGGCTTATCTCCCCCCACTGGGCTGTAAACTCCGTGAGGACAGGAAGGAATATTTCATTCCACCCAGTACCCTGTTGATGGCACATAGTGGACAAGCGCTCAGTAAACAGTGAATGGGTGGAGCCGCCCCATCTCCCCCATCAACCATGCTGGGATCCATTATTTAAAACTGGTGAGAAGGCTTCACCTTCTTCATCCATGCGCTGCTCTACCTCTCTCTCTCCTCTGTGATTCTTTTCCTTCCTCCTCCATTCGTCCCAAAACCACCAAAAGGGACATAGGCAGGAAACAGACAAACACCCCTGTATGGTCCATAGGGCTGACAGCTGAGCCCACTTAGAACTCCTACTGCTTTGGTCTCTACCCTGCGGAACCTTGGCTTGACAATGTGTGGAGAGCTGGAAACGTTCTCATCCTCTGCGCCGCAGTACAACGTGAACGCCCTGCTCGAATGATGTGACAGGCCTGCCTGCTGATAGACTCCCCTCCACCCAGCTGTTTTTCTGGGTGCAAAGCGCTTCCCCTCGCAGAGAGAGTTTCCATGCACGGAGAGGCAGTGAGCAATGCAAAGCATTACAACCATTTCTCCTCCAGCTATTTCGAGGCACACAAATAACATCTAAGGACTCAAGGCCAGCTTGAGAAAACAATTGAGCCAGGAAATACTCAAGCCAGTGTGGAGGCAACAGAGCCTAAAAAAAAAATTAAAGTTGAGGGCAATGGCTTCATGGAGAGTTTCCTGGCTTTTCCCAGACAGACGAGCCCAAATGCAAAGTTCAATAGGGATCCTTTACTGTGGGACCATTCATACAATTAACAGAGGCCTCAATCAGAGCTTAAAAAAAAAAAAATTATACGAATTTTTCAGGGATAACTGTCAAAATTTTTTTCAAGTCAACAAATCTGTTGCACACTGAGTACAGCCCATTTTCCTGCAATCCCATCAGCCCTCATCAGTAATTAGTATGGCATTGTGGCTTTTCTGTCTACAAAGATCTCAGAATTGGTCTCTTTCACAAAACCTGGATGGCCAGTATCTTCCAGAAGTCCAACTGAAACGATCATTCCTAAATGAGTATTCCTATACATCTGCCACTTGGGTGCACATCTGGAATTGGCAGTTCACTTTGTGCACTGGCACTGGTCACGAGGTCACTGTGTGTGCAGAAGGGCTGCCTTTGTATGTAAGTGTGGTCTGGGGCCTTCTGAAACAACAACAACAAAGAACCTTTCTGCTATTTATGTTCACAGAAACATGGAGCCAGATCCTAAAAACATGGACAGGGTGAGAGGAATTTTGAGGAGCCAACTATAAATTATCTGTGGTAATGGAATGGGGGGGGAAGTCCCAAAGATGGAAAACCTCAGATAAGGCAACCCCTTTTCCCTGCCATTTATTCCAACCACCTTTTATCAGAGCTGTCAGCAAGAAGCAAAAGAAAATGGATTTTCTGCTTCCCAGTAAGAGGATTAAGCAGTAGAAATCCAGTCAAGAGGAAAGAAGGAAGTTTTGAAGGAGAGGCAGAGAGGATCAAGAGCATGCAAATCCCCAAGGTCAGAGGTCACAAATGTGTGGCTCTTGGGGCCAAAAAGGCCCCATTTTGTATGGCTTGCAGGTTGTTGTTTTAAGTTGTTGTTTTAAGTCTCATAAAAATTCTGTCCCAAATTCTTGGATAACTAAGTCCCAGACCCTCATTCCCACCTGGCTACAATCAGATAAAGCTAAGTCGTGGCTGCCCATCCCAGCCCACGTTATTTCACTGGTTTTTGTCACATGTCCTAGGATAATCCAG
The DNA here is from genome assembly GCA_002007465.1 of Ailurus styani. NCBI lineage: Eukaryota > Metazoa > Chordata > Mammalia > Carnivora > Ailuridae > Ailurus > Ailurus styani. The sequence continues at coordinate 1,696,898 of LNAC01000161.1, forward strand.
GACCACAGTCCCTCAGCTCCAGAAGAAAACCAGACGCACTCACGTCCATCCCCCTCACAATGGCCCAAATGACAGGACCACCCACCCAGAGTGACAAGCTACATGCCAGGGCAAAGCCACCCCCCATTCAGCTTCCAGCTGCCTTTGGCCTCTTCCCACAGACCCAGAGACAACCAGAAATCTCGGGTGGGAGTGGAGGGTGTTCTGTGATCCCCAACTCCCCTGAGTGGAAACATCGAATTCCCTGGGGGGGCCTCGGAGCCATTCTTTCCTGGCATTCCAGCCAAATAGTGGGGCTGGGAGGCTGAGATGGGACAAAGGTATGGTCAGGAAAATGCTAGAAACAGGATACACTGGCTCTGCGGGGCCCAGGAGGAATGAGCCCCCCCCTTGGCTGCCAGCACTTTCCAACTGGTGCTAAGAGTGAACAGCTATTTCCACTAAAGATCAGAAAAAGCACTAAAGTTTCCATACATTGAAGATCGAGCCTTGAGATTTTTGGCTGGGTTGCAGCTGCCTCTCCCTCCTTCCCTCAACTCTTGCTTCCACCTAATTAGCAAGTGAGCTAGCATTCCAAGCGATGATTTCCAAAGTGTTCCCAAAGAACAAAATCCCAGGACTGCAACCGGGACGATGTCAGCCCAGGACTGTTACCAGCCCACCAGAAAGCGCTGCTACCCTCACCAACTTCCTGAGGCCACACGGGGCTCAGCTTCCTGGCGGTTACCACAAAAATATGGATGGCTCCAGATGCCCAAGGCAGCTCCAGAATCAAGCAGCAGCTCGAACAAATCCAAGGGCAACCATCTTCCCAGGCACTGGCTGTGGTTACTGCCACCACCCCACCACCATCTCCACCAGCTCCTCCCCAGCTGCCTCTCTCTCACACACAATCTAAGTAAAAACAGCAGGCTACGGCTTCTAGACTTCCTCTACCCATCCACTCAAGACCAGACTGAAGAGCCACCGCAGCTTTTCCCACACACACAGTCTAGATGCCACGGGCGGGGGGGTGGGGGGGACGACACCTGCAGACTCTGGCTTCCACGACCAGGAGAAGCATCCCTGTTGCCCACGTCATTCTCTCTCCGAGGCTTGTCTCTGGCCAGGACAGTTCCAGGAAAAGCTGGATTCCACCGGGACCCCTCAGCCTTGGGGAACTTATGAACCCACACAGCAGGAACCAAACACTCAGGATTCACCCGGAGGTCAATTTATGAGAGAGGGCAGTGAACCAAAGGCCACATTCACATGTACATGTCACCCTAACATCGAGTTCACTTTTGCCATTAACTCCACTGACCATCTCCCCTGCAGAACGTAAGGGCTACAGGGTCAGAAGCGAGGCTGGTTTTCCTTCTTGCTCCATCTCAACCCTAACACAGCGTTTGGGTAAACATCAGCTCCGTGGAGGGGGGAACAAAACAAGAATACTAACAGATCACAGGATGTGAACCATAGGAAACTTACAGGGCTCGTGTATTTAATCCTCAAACTTCCTTTTAAAGCTGTTAGGATGTTTTTTAAGGAGAGGAAGGGGTAGGGGGCACTCCAAACTGTATCCTGATCCTGCATTAGCATTTCAGAAGTTGCATCAAGAGACCGGACTGTGCAAACATGAAAGGAGACACCACATTATAACCTCCTCCCAGTAAATCACCCATGGTTTATTTGGAATTCTGTGGAACAGGCACCTCAAAAGACATAACTCCCCTTAACCAGGCCTGGATCTTCTTAGGACTGCCTTCTGCCATATAAATAGCAAGCCAGCTTGCATATTTTGCATTAATGTCTTCATGCAGGGCTGGTTTGAGTTTATTTTTGTTGCTTTCATTTTAAGACTGTATTTATGCCTCTCTGTTAGACTTCCAGCTAGAAGAAAGATGACAAGATGCTAAGCTTGTCCTTTTTTCAGAGATGCTCCAGACGGTTCCTGGAGGCACATGGGAAGATTAACAACTTATAGGTGCCAACTTGCTGGCATTGGGTAGTTTTCCAAAATGGTTTTTGTAGAAGAAACAGATACACGGAACTAGTCTTGTGTCTCAGTTTCCACACTTCGAGACGGAGCCTCTCGTTCTCAGAAAAGCAGCCGCGTCTACCTAGTGCTGAACTTAGCACCCTGCCTTGTGGGCCACAAATCCCACTATAAAGAAAAGCACTAAATTCGGAATGGCTCAGAAAAGGCAGTCTCTGAAAAAGGCAGCAACATTTTGAGGAGCAAAAATAGCAAGAGAGGATTTTTTAAACTTGGAAAAGTTGCACCCAGCTAAGAATATTTCAAAAAAGACCCCCCACTTGTGATTTCCCTCCTGCCCTGCTTTTCAATTGACTTGCCTCTTCTGGAGACAGCTAAACACACACACACACACACACACACACACACACACACACAAACTCCTTTTTTAATCCCACCAACCCTCCTCCCCCAAAGCCAGGCCCCGAGGTGACAGCTCCGAACAATGACATCACCCCAGGTCTGCCTCTTTGGCAGGGTCACCAATATTGTTTGCAGTGGATTTCCTGTAAAGGTTCTTAAGGCAGGAAACTAGTGCTGTGCCTTGAGTCCTCCGCCTGTTTTGAACCATCCTGTCAAGTCGAAACAAAGGCTTTTTGTGTTTTTTCCTTTTAAAAAAACAAAACTTCCCTGCACTTTTAATGAGTACCTTAATTACAGCTAAAGAATTAGATATATTTACGGATGACCTCATGCCTGCTGATAATTAGCAATTTGAAAGACCTGGCACATCTCTAGCGCCGGTTTCTTCTCCTTCACCCCCTCCCAGCGGTGTTCAGGTTAATTACTGAGCTTGACCTTCCAAAACAAAGTGGGTCTGGCCTGCTTGGCCCCCTCCCCCAGGGCTCCCAGGCGAGAGGGGCTTGCTCCTCCTCCGAGGTGGAGGATGGAAACTGCATCAGGGAGGGCTGATGTGCAGGGGATAATGATGTGGGAGGGTGACAGGTTTCTGGGGGGGCCCCGCTCTAAGTGTCGACAAGTTTTAATTAACACCCGGGCTCATTCAACCCTGGCAGAGTCAAGGGGAAGAAAATTGCTCATCTCAGAGGGAGAAAGTGTTTAGATTCGCAGAGTCCCGGTTGTGACGGAGGGATGCCTCTCCAAGGGGCGCCCCAGCGAGGATTCTTCATGTCTGTGCTTCAGGTTCTCCTGGCCTGAATCCTGAATCCCGAAAGGAGGTGCAGCCAACTCAGGCCGTTACTTTCCATGCCCTTTCCTGTGTGAGAAGGGCGTGCGCGAACCGGGTGGCCCTCCAGCAGGGTCCCGCCTGCACCCCCACCCCCCACCCCTCCGTTGTCCCTCCATTATAACATTTTCCAATTTCCAAATTTGCTGCGGGCCTGCGCCCTGTTAGGGGAGAGGCTGGGAGGCGGACATTCTCCTCATTCTTTTGCCTTATTAGGTTATGGATTTGATTGCTTTTGGGGGGGATAGGGGCTAAGTTGTGGAATGGCATCAGGAAGTGACCTCGGGAAGGGGGGCAGGAGGAAGGCAGTAAAGAGGACGGAGCAGCAGGCGTGAGAGCACTGGGGAAGGAGCCCTGGAAGGGGCACGGCTCCGCTAAACTGTCCAGAAGGTCCCCCGTCGCAGGTCAGCCGCTGGGCACGGGCTCCCGCACACCTCTACACTCTGTTTGACAGCATTTCTGCAGAGTTATTTTTGGGGTTATCAGTGAGACGCTCTTCCTCTTTCTACATCATTACTGGCTGAGAGAAAGCAGTGTGACCTGAGGCTGTGGGCTGTTTCTAACTTCAGTGGATAACAATTTTTTTTTTTTTTGGCTTTGGGGAGAAGGGGACAGGGAAAGAAGGGGACCCAGGGGACGAGCCCCTGGGCTGATCCCAAACTTAAGCACAAGCTGTGTTACTCATGAAAAAGCTTTGCCAGCACTGCCTGTGGCTCATCCAGACACAAAACTGCTCAGGACGCCAACTCAGAAAGCAGCAGCCACCTCCTAGGGAAGGAGGCCCAGATGGACTCAGAGGCTGGGGAGAGGTCCTGTCACCTGCAGCCCAAGTGTGGGCTGCCACTCGACAGAGACTTCATCTCTGAAGGTGCTGGCTAGGTCTGAGAGTTCAGAGCTCCCGGGGGTGGACGTTAGTGGGTTCATGTTCCGGCTTCCCACTGTGCTGCACAATTCAGCAGCGCCCTTCCACTCCCTTAAAGAGAAGCTGCCACAGCAGAGCCCCTGGCTGCAGGCCGGTGCGCCGCCGACGTCATTCTGAGAAGCCACCTCTACTGAGCACAGTGTCCGAGAGGCGTTACATGCACCATATCTCACTGAACGCTGGCACCGTGCAGAACCGAGGCCCGTCTCCCTCTAAAGGCTGTGCTCTGACCCTCTTCCCACCACACACTTTCCACAGGCTCCAGGTTCTGTTGTCAGAGCTAAGCTTGGAGACAGAGGTGCAGGAAACACCCTCCTACAGGGACCCCCCCCCCCAGCCTGGGCTGCAACTGCCTGGGGCAAGAGACAGCCTGAATCCCGGTGACATCTGAGACACCTCCTCTAGGCCACTGGGTAGGCTGGCGGCTATCAGTTAACCCACCAGCCATGCAGGCAGCTCTTCCCAGAGCCTGGGTTCACGCAAGATACTTTGTGAGCCTGGATATTCTGCAACTTCTCCCCAAGAAAGCTCTCCCAAAAGGTGGGGAGAGCAAAGCATTCTCCAACTACAACTCATGAGCCCCAGGTTGTCTCCTCACAGGAAGCCCACCTCCCTAACATCGCCGCCTTTCAGAAGCGGAGGTGTGGGGGGACCCCTTAACGGTGATCAGGCAGACCCTGCCGCGAGGCCGTAACAAGCTGGGGGACGGAACGAACGGGCTATGCTAATATTCTGCAGCTCCCTCCCTCACAGGACAAGCAGGGCTTCAGTGCCCAAGCCACAAACACTGGCTGGCCCCAGGTGACACCTGCCGCCCTGACCATCCCCACCCACCTCTCCATGGCAAACCTGCTGATCCTGGGCAGTGTCAATCAAGTGGATGATTCCAGCCACTACTTTACTTGCATGAGCTGAGCGACATCACAGCTCTCAGGCATCATCCGAAGGGAGAAAAACCCAACCTGAAACCTCGCAGAGAAAGAAGCATGGGCCAGCTACCAGAACCTTATCTCACTGTGGGGCCAGAGGGCAACTCAAGTATGTCCATTTTGGAAAAGCCTATCAAGGGCAATGCACTATTTGAGTTAACACATTTGGCCATGGACACTTGAATGAACTGTTATCGGTTTTTTGTTATTGTTGTTTTTTTTTTTTTTTTTAAACACACTGGAGTATTTCCGGGGATGGGAACTCTAAGTACCACAAGCCAGCTCTAAGGCATTTATTTAAGGAAAAGAATAGCACCTGTAAGCTGAGCTCGGCAGGCAAGAATAAACTTTCAGGGCCGAACACTTGCAGGCTACCATCTTTCCGGGGAAAGCATGTTAGCGGTGGCCCACCAAGCCAGGCGGGCTGCGGGAAACCCGCTGGTGTGATCTCGGTGCAGAACTGCCTCTCCCAGCCTGCAGCGGTCACCTGGACTGGGCAGCATCACGCGCCTGGAGGGGACATACGGCAGAAGGCTTAGAGAGACTTTTAGACTGAAGCAGAGAGTCTCTCTGTTCCTTTTTCTGACTCCTGTGCTTATTCTGAAGGGGGCATCAGCAAGCTGAAAGCAAGTGTCCTGTCCAGGATTAGTCAGGAGGAGGGGTCTAGCGGGCCCACACCAGCGGGGACAGTGACAGGACCCATGAATGGCTATGGATTCAGACCCTGGGGGTCTGAGGTTCCAGGTACGGCTGAGACACACCAAACATGGTGCCTCAAAGGTGAAACTCCCTGAAGACGATGCTCACCAGGGGAAGGAAGCAGCAGGACGTAAGTGACACCGAAGGGGTACGACTCCAGTCGCACACCAGAGACCCCATAACGCCTCTCCCAGAACCCCACAGGCAGCTGGGCCAAAGGCCCCCCCCTCCTGCACACTCACCTCCTTTATGAAAGTTTCCATGACTGACCCCACCTGCCCTTATGCACCCCTCTCCTCTCCGGGGACAGGGCTAGAGTGCTGTGGGCTTTTCAGTGAGCCGCTTAGGGTCCTCCTGACGTCTCATGTGGCTCTGCTCTCTCCCTGACTACCCCGTGAGCTCCAGGAGAGCACGGGCTGGGTCTCCGGTTTCTCTCATACCCCCAAAGGCTCAGCACAGAGCTCCGCTCTGCAGAGGGGCCCAGCGAGGGCTGTCGTCTGGCCCTGGCGGTCATGTTTCTACCTGAGTGCTGGACTCCAGGCCCCGTGAAGCCCCAACTCATGTTACACAACATGCTGGGTGGCTATAAAATGCAGACCCACCTTTGCTCAGCAGCCCCCAATTCTGCTACCCAACTGACAACTGGTGAAGGCTTTCAAAAGACCTTCCAAGTCTTTACAGTGTGATGGAAAGAGACAGCACTCCCCCCACCCCGCCCCCCAAGAAAGCCTTTTCTATCTGCAGGAAGAGCCTGGAGCAGGTTCAGCTCAGCATGAATGCATAATAAGCCACCCACCGTGGAAACTTACAGCTGTATCCCAAACGTGGGGTAGGACTTGATCTCATCAGCCACATCTTCCATTTGCCATACACTTTCTTCCCACTCTGCCCAGGTTATTAAAGGGAAGTTTTATTTTTGTATTTAAGGGGATAAAGATAAACATGCACACACTTATCTCCCCTCCTATACAGCTACTTAAAAGCACACTCATTTGCTCCCTTAGATCCTGTCCACAGGGATGACTTCTGCAGCCGAATCGCATGAAGGGCAGGGCCGAGAGAAGCCCAGCCCATGTTCACAGTGGACGCTTTATGATCTGGGAACTTGGCTTCTTGCTGGGTGCTGTGCACAGAGTCAGCAGTGTCTACCTGATAGCCCAGAGCATGTGGCTGCTCCTCCCTGAGTAAAAGCCACATAACTAGTCTGACAAGGTAGGCCTTCGAATGGGGAGCCATGGGCCAGGTGAAAGCCACGGGGTTACTGGACTGGCTTCCGGGGGGCGGGGGAGACGGAAGGCTGAGCGCCTCAATCAGCCTGCACGTGTGTCTCTCCGAACCCGAGCCACGCCAGCTACCGCTCCACCTGACCAAAAGAAACCAGGGGGAAACACTGAGTACGTGGAAGGGGGATTTACAGAGAAAGGAAGGTCCTAGGAGAAGAACCAGCTTAAAAAAAAAAAAAAAAAGTCAGGCTTCCTGGCTTCCCACTTCAAAGAGGGAACCACAACATTTGACCAAATATGCTTTGTAAATCAAGCAGCCTCTTGATGGGACAGAAGGGGACTGGAATTTATTCATAGGATAAGAGTGAAGTTCTCGAAGAGAGGCACTACAAAGCCCCACAAGCCCGCAGTGCTGTAAAACTCCAGATTCAAAAGTTACCAACGCTTTAATCAAACACAGGTGTCTACTGCAGCAACGAGCACAGGGATAATTGAAGCTTTGGTTTGGTTTAATGCTCCACTGTCCCAGGGTTCCCACTTCAGAAGTCAGTTCTGGTTAGGCCGGTCCTGGGGCCCTGCGAGCCAAGGGTTACAGGGCCAGAGTCCTGGGAGCATGAGGTTCCTGGCCTAATGGAGTCTAAGAAGCCCTGAGTTTGCAGACTCTAAGCCTCTTCACAAAACAGCTCTAAGAGATCTGGCTGGGACCATCTTTTCCACATGTCCTGCTCTGGCCACTCGGGCCCTCCTTCTGCTCCTCACAGCCGCCACCCTTTCTTCTACCCTGCTCGGAACAGCCTCCCCACCGTGCCCCCTTGGCTCCCTCTTTCTCATCCCTTAGGGAATAACTCAAATGTCCTGTCTTCCCAGATCTTCCTTTTGATCTCAAGTACCTGCACTGCACCCTACTCCCCTCATTCCCAATCACCAGACCACAGTATATGGAGATCTAAAAGCCAGACCTTCGAGGTTCAAATCCCGGCACCGTCGCTTGGGCAAGTGACTTAAACTTCCACGGATCCATTTCTGCACCTGTCCCGTACAGGTAACAACCCCTACCTCACAGGATGAGGTCAGTCAGTCCAGTCAGAGCGCTCGCTCAGAACAGCACCGAGCACAGGGTAACACACCAGGGATTACTACTATTTAATTCACACCACACCACACCGTCCTTTCTGAAATACCTGGCTTTATTTACATGCTTGCTGTAGCCCCCACCAGCCTACACACAGACCAAAAACATACAGAAATGAGATGGAAGATGGTTTGCATTTGGTCACCTGATTTCCTTGGTGGCCACCAGCCAATCCCAAAATGGGGAGCAAGCTCCCCAAACTGCCCACATGCTGACATCACTGAACCCACAAAGTCTGAACAGCTACTCAGAGGTCTCATGTTTAAACAATGCTTGGAATGTTTGATAGGAACATGCACTTATTTTTAGGCAAGAAAGTTGTCTCCTAGCTAACCCTGTGGCCGTATTTGGCAAGCGTTGCTTTGTGGTTGTTTATTAAAGAGGCCCAGAACTTTCCCAAGTCTAAGGTAGCTGCAAAGAAAACTCCATGCGCCTCGAGTCTTCTGTTTTTATGGTCAAAGCTTGTTCCCTCTGAATCTCTAGGGTGTTTCTGGGCAGGAGGTAAGAGCCGAGTGCCACCCCTGAACATTACTCAGCTTTGGGCCAGGGTCCCTTAACCAATCATCCCTAAAATGGACAGCAGCTCTCAACGGACGGAATTCTTTTCTGGGGACTGTCTCTGTGTCAGTGAGTTAAAGAAAGTTACACAAGGAAAGGGACAATTAGTTTCCCAAAATGGTCAAGAAGGCCCACCCCAAACCTGTCTAGGTATTTCCTCTCCCTCTACCAGCAGACACAGCACTGGGCTGACGACAGGCCTCACATCTCTGAAAAAGACATCTTGATACAGACCTTTCTGTTTTACAAAAAGTCAAATCCTACCAGACTTGGCAGCATAGCTCAAATGACCCAAAAAAAGGGGGGGGGGGAAGGCCTCACAATCCTAGTGATGTTTACCGTCTGGATACCTTCCAGGACTGGTTAGCAGACCGCCTGTAAGAAGGGTTGATTCATCAGACTGCCCTTGAACCAGCCCGGAAAACCAGCTGCTTCCAGACATTTTGAATTTTAAAACTGAGTTTATATCATAAGCCAGAACTGGAAGATCATACAAGCCTATAAAATTAAAACAAAACAAAACAAAACAAAAAACAACAAAAATCTGACACTTCCAAACACAGTCCATACCAGCAACAGCCCAACAAGCACTTTGTAAAAGCATTTCATATTTTCATCAGACTCCAGAATTTAAAGATATTCAATTCCTTAAAGGAAAGAGGGGGAAGTAACGCGGAGAAAAAAGTTTATTTACTGTCAGAATTAGGGTAAAAAGGATGTGGATTTTTTTTTTCTTTTTTAATGTTATCATGGAATGAACTGCACTTGGGATTTGCTGGAAACTTTAACATCCTTTTTAATTTGTCAGTGTTTGTGAAAGCAGGCAAAAGATGCAGGCACATTTTGCCCTGCTATTAAGAAGTCACATAGTTGAGATTCCAACTCTAAATGCCTAGAGAAAAAGCACACGTCCAGGCCACGAAGCCAGCAGCGGCTTTCCTGCTGTCCGCCTTTGCTTCTCCCTCTCTCCTGCACACACACCCCCCCCTCACCGATGGGTAACACAGAGCGGTGCGACTCCTGCCCCGGGAAACAGGCTCCTCATCCCCCTACGCGGCATGGCCACCATGCCTGTGGATACCTTCCTGGGACACTGGCCGGCGGCATATTTCTGCCCAAGAGCCCAACATTCCACTGTCAGTGCTGCCTCTGGTGTGGAGGCGCTCCCCAAACAATTAGTAAGCGACTCGGTTTCCATGGTGATATTAACTAAATACCTTTTACTCACACCCAGATCATAGAGCACTCATGTGCTGACTATTACACATGCACAGACTGGGGCAATGACCCTGATGGAAGGAAGCTTCCAGCACTGCTCTTGGCGCCTGGTCAAAGGGGGCCTGTCATTTCAAACCCACCAACCCTCCCAGAATGAAAGGCCCTCAAGCAACCTCCCAGCATAATTGGCTGCTGAATCACCTTCAAGCTTCCTCCCGTGATGTTTCTTCTAATCGCAACTTGGCCTTCTCAGCCACCGAAATGACATATATATAAAAAAATAAAAAGAAAAAAAGAAAAGAAATGCATCCAGATCACTTCCTGTTGTCCCTCCATCCTGGATGGTTGCTCATTAAGACGTTCTTAAATCAGAGTCATTTCTGCTCAGGAGGTGTGACATGAAAACTCTTTATCTTAGGCTTTTCAGAGATTAAAAAAACCAGATCGCTCTCCTCACAGGTGGAGATCGAGGAGCAGGGCCTACTGCCTGCCTTCTGCACTGCCTCCCATCCACCTAGAATGTGGCTTCCACCCACTCTCAACAGCCATCAGGGAGGGGGAGAAGATGAAAAGAAAAACCCACTAGAAAGCCAGTGACAGACATCACTCAGACCCACACCTTTCGGGGGGGAACTTTAAAAAGCATAAAACAAACCACAATGTCTTCTTTATTCCTGCCCAAAGCTGAAGACACAAATGCTATTGTATGGCTGGTGTTCCAGCATCCCATTCAATCATTTCAACACCGTCAACGATATTTCCCAAGATGACTTCATTGTGTTCCACGGGTAGTAACTGCCACTTTCAACTCCTCCTGCCCTGGTCGATAGTTCCACTGGAAAACAAAGAATCTGTTCTGCTCCGATATTTGGAAGAAAAACATTTAAATAAGCCTTTCTTAAGTCGGCAGGAGGGCACTGCTTTCCTCTCAGAATCTAGGATTCAAATATTCAAACAGCATAGCAGTGTATTCGTGGGGGGGGGGCAGCGAAACTTCCAGTGTTTTATGTGTAGGAAAACCACAGCCTTAAAAAGAAAAGGCTATGTGAGGGGCAAGTGACAAGCCCACAGTTCTTATCTTTACAACGTGGCTCCGGGTTCTTTTTTTTTTTTTTTTTAAAGATTTTATTTATTTATTTCACAGAGGGAGAGAGATCACAAGGAGGCAGAGAGGCAGGCAGAGAGAGAGAGGGGGAAGCAGGCTCCCCGCTGAGCAGGGAGCCCGATGCGGGCCTCGATCCCAGGACCCTGAGATCATGACCTGAGCCGAAAGCAGAGGCTTTAACCCACTGAGCCACCCAGTGGCTCCGGGTTCTTAAAAAACAAACAAACAAAAAACCCTAACATCTGAAAGCAAGAATAAATCCAGTGTCATTCAATCTTGAATGAGATGTGGGATGTGGGGCAAGCAGGATGGGCGGTGTGTTCCTGGGTAAGTCACGCTGTCCTGACACTCGTGGAATGTTTCCAGGGTCAAGTGAGATGGTTTTTTCCAAGTGTGGCACGCATACATGGGAGGGTTTTGTTTGTTTGTTTGTTTTGTTTTTTGGTTAAGATTTTATTTATTTGTCAGAGAGAGAGAGCACGCACGCAGAAGCAGGGGGAGCGGCAGGCAGAGGGAGAAGCGGACTCCCCGCTGAGTAGGGAGCCCCATGCAGGGCTCCGTCCAGGATCGTGACCTGAGCCAAAGGCAGATGCTTACTGACTGAGCCCCCCAGGCGTCCAACACATGGGAGATTTTAAGGGTTATGCACATCCTACGTTAAACCTTGAATCACCATGAGGTTATTCCTTTGATTCTCTTGTAAACCTTCTGATTACTTCAAAGAGAAAGTCTCTGCACGGCACTGTGGGTCTTCAGCTCCTCACTAACACTTGCCAACCTCTCTTTTTAACAACAGAAGCAGGCCTCAGGCCCAAGCCTTCAGCAGGAATCACACCTAGCTAGAATTTAACTGACATCGTTTTGTTTTCAGCATGTTTATTTCCCCGATTTCCTTCTATTTAAGGCCAGGGAAGCTGAGCTTTTCATTTATCAGTCTTATATAACTTTCCCTTTTAAAACTGAAGGCAGGCAAATTGACCTAAAGAAAAGTTTTAAGCATATAAAAATGAAGGTGGGTATGGAAAAATCACAAAGGACTGAAGTTTAGTAAATAGGAAGACAAGCGTAGGAGCAAGGATTGGGATTGTCGCTCTGGCTGGAGAACCCTGGTCTCTTCTGGAAATGGCAGGATGGCCCCTCACTCTGGGGGGTATGCGGCTCATTCCAGAAAGGCAGGGGCCAGCACAGAAATAGGTGGCAAGTAGCAAATCCCCAATAAACTCAGTCCACTGGCTCTCCAGTAACTCCTCAATAAATTACCCCTAAGAAGGGCGCCTGGGTGGCTCAGTGGGTTGAAGCCTCTGCCTTCAGCTCAGGTCATGATCTCAGGGTCCTGGGATTGAGGCCTGCATCTGGCTCCCTGCTCAGCGGGGAGCCTGCTTCCTCCTCTCTCTGCCTGCCTCTCTGCCTACTTGTGATCTCTCTCTCTGTGTCAAATAAATAAATAAAATCTTTAAAAAAAATTAAAAAAAAATAAAAATTAAAAAAATAAATTATGCCTAAGAAAAGACCACCGGCTTCTCCCAGAGTAACTGCCGCTCGGGACTCAGGAGAAGGCAACCAGTGACACCGACCAGCTTTTCAACTTTCCCTGGACATTCCAAGTTAATGCATCGATTGTTTACAAAGGAAGGGGGGGGGGAGGGAAGGGACATGAAAGAATAACACAACCAAAAAAGGCCCAACAGCAAGACGGACGTCTCAGAGATTTTTATAACCCCAGGGAGACGGCTACTTGGAGAAAACCTCCCCAGCACGGATGTAAGGACACCCTTGCCAGTTAAATTCAGGCAAAGATTTCCCTTTCTCGGGGAGGCAGGATCCCTCTCCTCCCAGCCAGCGGGTTAATTTCTCCCCTAGTATGATGATCCTTTACATAGAGTCTGGAATTTAAAATGATTGTTTCTCTTGATTCACTGACCCTTTCACTCTGTGATACCTGGGATACTAACTAAAATGTAACTCATAAACCTTCCTGAAGCAAAGCAAGTGTTCCCGTGCCACTTTCGGACACTTTATAACAAATCCTGGCGCCTGCGCTGCCAACACTGTAAAACTAAGTTTCCTTATAACCGTGCTTTGATGTTTTCCACCTTAAACGCATCCAAAGGAGACTGCTCTTTAGCTCTCAAACGACCCATGATATAAAGACGTCTTTCAAACCTCCATGGATGACAGAATTTGCATCCGTTCAAGCAGAAACTTCCGTCTGGCCTACCCGTCCCTGTTCCCTTTCCCCTTTGGGTAGGTCTGTATTTCAATGACCACCACGCGGAATTACCCACTTGCTATCACTCGTCTCCTATCTCCATGAAAAAAGAAAAGGGGGGGGGGAAGAACAGGAGTGTCTTGTTCTGTAAAATAAATACATAAAGGCAGTGGGCGGGAACCTCTGAGGGAAGGGACGTGAACGTGGCTGGTGAGAACAGGGACATGACTAAGTGAAGGAAAGGGGATAAAGCTGGGGAGACACTGGTCTACGGTATACTCAATGCCAGGGAAGAGATAAACATGTCGATATTTTGGCTATTCAGAAGACCTGACCGAGCAAGGGATCTGAGGGCAAACAGCTGTTTGCTAATTATTTTTGCCCTTCTCCTCTCCCTTCCCCCCCCCCAAAAAAGAAGGAGCAAAGGAATCCTTGTTTTAAGAACCCTAAGATCTGGTCAAAGACTTATAGAATTCCCAGCACACTGTAAATCAATACAGCAAAAGCCCGGAAGTGTCGCCCTCATCAGTCTCAGAAATTCCTTGAGCCTTCTCAGATCCATTCTTTTTTGGTTCCATTCTCTTTCCTGTCCTCTGCAAGACAGCACTGCCAGGTAAGGGGGACGGATACCTGAGTAGCTCTGAAACACGGGGCTGCCTGGCCAAAGTCCGCCGTGACTGGGGTCTACGTTTCAAGGACAGAAGTCTCCCCGTCCCAGAGGCTTAACACTAGAATCGAGACTCGTGCCTGCTCCCGGGAAATCTGCCGAAGAGGACTTTGTGCGAGTGCCATCCGACATCTTAACGGACCTCCTGACTGCAGCTCAGGAGTTCAACAGCGCCGGGACAGCCCAGACGCACAAACACTGCCCTTCACTTCCTGGGCCGTGGTCCTCCAACACGTTCACCAAGCTTTCCCCACAAGGAAGCCCACTCGAGGCCAGGCAATCCGCTGCCCTTAAGGAAAACCATTTAGCACCAGTTCCAGCCCGAGAGTGAGTCAGCTCCCTGCTGCCAAGGTAGCCCTAGAGAGCCTCCTGTTGGCCTTGGAAGCCGGAACCAGGAGGGTGTTTGAGAAGGCAGAGGGCGATCCCGGGGTGCCACCCTGGCCCGCCTAGGATTAGCAGGCACCGCTCCCACGTCATGGCACCAACTCTCAACTGAACGAGCGTGAGTGGCTACAAGGGGCACACTTCCTCCCAGACCTCACCTCTTCAGCAGTCATCAGAAAAGCCATGTCCTAAGACCTGTTTGCAGGGACTGGGGAGGGAAAGGAGGGCTTAGTAGCCGAGCAGCTTCCCCCACCCCTCTCCCAAGAGAGCAGAGTTGCCCCCCTCTGGTCTTTACAGTCTTATTTCTAGATGATAATTAAGTTTGATGGGGTTTTTTAAATCTTTATTATTATTATTCAATTTTTTTGGATAAGTATGTTATTTAATTTTGAAAGCTGCTACGGACCTGTCAGTCTTAGCCAGATCCTAAGAGGGAGGCAATTAGAGTAATGGAACAAAGTAACAGATGGCTACTTTGAGGCCTCTGTTGTCCGCCTTTAAAAAAAAAAAAAAAAAAAACCTGCTTGGAGAAAAACAAAACACTATCAGAACTTTCAAATAATTAACTTTCAAACTTTCAAACAAAACACTATCAGAACTTTCAAATAATTAACTCACCCTTAATACAGCCTGAGCCAAAGGTCAGAGATCTAAACACTGAATCCCTGTAAGCAGTGATGTTTCAATGAACACGCGAGCTTAGCGAGGGAGGCGTTTCTTCTTGTTATGCTAGAGGTCATCTGGAGGAGCCCACAAGAGACCTCTCCCGTCCAGGGGAGCAGGGGCAGCAGCCAGGCTGCCCAAGACCCTTTCAGAAACTGGGAGAAGGGACTGTGGCCGAGAAATGTAACTGCTGGAGAATTGGCTCAGAACACCAGACCGGTCCTTCCCCCAGCCCCCCAGGAGAAAACTTAGGGCCTGCCGTGTCAGAAGTATTGCACAACCTACTTATCAGGTCGCACAGTGGTCACAAGGGTCCCTAGAAGACAGAGCCAATGGCTTCAGGTAAAAGTGAGAACCACCAGAAGCCTCGCACACCCTGACTTGAACCAATCCTTAACTAATTCCGAGAAGAATTCAATTCCACACACTTCAGGGGACTCCAGCTACCCCGGACACAGATTTTTAGAATATGTGAGTACATGAGTGTGCACAAGACACTCACAGGACAGCCATCCTCCCTGTGCCCGGGGCTCACGAAGAGGCAAGAGAGGCAACCTGTCAGTCACTAAAGTGACACTGCAATGTAGAAAAACTCACCCGGACTGTTAGGGGAGAGGGGGGTTCCTCTTCAAAGGGAAAGAACAGTACAAACTTGTGTACATATTCCTTTCCATTACTCCTTCCCCCATTCCATAAAGGATCCCTATTCCATAATAGGAAAGTGCACAGCAGTGAAGCAATATTTTTCCCCAAAGAACAGCTATGTGTAAATATTTGCTGCAGTAGGGTCTAAAGCAGGACATACTAGAATCTGACCCTTACTGAGAATTGAAAGTAGCTTGTAACAGAGGACACTGTGAGCCACCCTTTCCCTCAACCTTGTCCGGTCCTTGAGGAAGGGAAGAGGGAAAATAACACACAGCACAGGACCCTGGGGTTCCGGTGAGTCCGGGTTCCCGCCCAGGGCCTGAATGGGGCCCCAGCCTCACCCTGCGTGCAAGGGAGACTATAACCACGAAGGAGCACACACCCTAACTCCCAGAAGGGAGTGGAAATGAGCTAGTAAAGGGAGTCATCTGGGGAGGGGTAGAAGACAGGAAGGGAGGGAAAGGGAAGGTTCCCCCACTCTTACACCTGGGAGGAAAGACTCAGGGCTCATTTTCCCAAGCCCCTAGAGCGGGAGAAGACAGATCCCAGAAATACTCAACAACCCTGCGGCCCCCTGGTTCCCCTCCCAACTTTCCAAGTCTCTTGGCAACTCTTAACCTTTCCCAACCTGGCACTGCCTGGGGCAATAAGTTACTGCTGTGACAGCAGGCTAGAGCTCCCTCTCCCCTCAAAAACCATTTCTATGTCAGATCATCTCAACCTGGCCACCCGGAGATAACTGGAGCAGTGGAGAAGAACACCATCACCAACCCGCCCCCCCCCCACTACTGATGAGGAAATTCAAGCAGCGGTTGGGAATTTACCCAAGGTCACACCAGGCTCCACCCCAGGAACAGCTGCTCGCTTCACCCTTCCCCTCTACCCTGGTCGGCCTGCACTGCCCCACCCCCAGCACCAATTCACACCTTCAAGAGGCTTCCAGTCACTCCCAGCTGTCCTCCCCAGCTCATCGCTCAAATCTCTTCGAGTCTGCCCCGTGTCCGGAAAAAGCTCTACCAACCCCCCCCCCCCAAATCCCCACACCGTACGCATCCATTCCTGTAACATCGCAGAAGGGCCTCCTTCCATCCTTTGTCACTTCACAGATGACAGAACTGTACTAAGAAAGCAAGGGTCTTGCCCAGGACCACACAGCTGATGAGTGACAAATCTGGGAAGAAAATTCAGATCTTCGGAACGTATTAAAAGCCTCTAACCTCAAGTACTTGCCACTGTCTTCACACACACACTTTAAACCGCCTCTCCCAACACACACGCACACCCCCCCACCCCCACTCAACACACTCCTTTCTTTAGCTCTTCCCGCACACACTCAAACCCTCTCTCATATCAGCTGAGAGCTCCCCTCCTCAGCCACCCTGAATTATCCCTCCCCACAAACACCTTCTCCAGGCTTCCCACTCCTTTTGATCTCCCCTTCACTACTGCGGTCCCCTCTAAGTTGCTTCCACACCCCAACATGCCACCTGAAAACAGACCCTGCTTTAGGGTCCCTTCACCCGCCCCCCAAGAAGACACGATTCTTCCTTGACATTCTCACTGCTTCCTCCCTTATTCTCCCTCCCCCCACCTCAAAACACACTCTGTAGTCCTGAGACTGTGTACCTCTAGAAGCCCTCCCCCCTCCAAATTCCTTTCTCAGTCCATCCATCACACACCGCCTTCCTGATGAGACTTTCGTTTTTCTAAACGAATCTCCCTCCCATCACCCGCCATTCCGCTGCTCCTATTCTCCCCGGCATGCTCACCTTTTCCACACTACCTTTACCTTAGGCTCCTCCAGCCCTTGGCTGAGCCTTTCAGCCTTCCATCAGTTCTTCAGAATTCCCTCTTCAAAACACTCCAGGTACCCTCTGCATCCCCCTTTGGCCTCTCCGCCCCTCGTCAACTCCTCTTACTCCTCCTGCCCCCCACAATGAGAACAGACCCCCCCAAATAAATCTCACCCCTTCCAACACTACTTAGAGCTCCCTAACTTCTTTCATTGGCACCCCTACCCACCGTCGCGCCCCACGCCAGTCTCACACCCACTTCTTTCCTCTGCCCCTCTCATCTTCTAAGTCTCCCAGGTCCCCCCACTACTCTTCAGACTCCATATCCCTTTCTTAGTACCCTTACTCCATCTTCAGACTTGCAGAATCTCCAACCCCTTTAGAACTCCCCCAACTCCAATCTTCTTCACACCACTCTGCACTCCAAATAACCCCTTCCACCTTCGAGCTCCTCTTCAGGCTCCCCCAACCATTAATTCCGTTGTGGCCCACAAATTCCAGACTCCCTCGTTTCTCTCCGCAACCCCAAACACCCTCTGACCCTTCCATCCTGCCTCAGACCCCAATTCCATTTTAGAAGTCCCCAAGCATCTCGGTTTCCCCCAAGTCCCCGCCCAGACCCTCCAATTCCTTCATCGGGCTCTGTGGTTGTTGTTGCTGTTGTTGTTTTAGACTTCTATATTCCCTACACGGCCGCCAATTATTTTTTCAGACTCCCCATTCCTTGGTCAAGTTCTACAATTCCTTCTCAATACTACAAACCCCTTCCCAGTCCCGCCAACTCCGTCTCATGACCCCCGATTCCCAACATATTCCCTCTCGAGACCTCCAACGCCCTTCCCGGGCCGCAACCTCCCTCGGAAGCCCCCCTTCAGCCCGTCCGGCCCGCGGGCCGCGCACCTTACGCTGCTGCTTCTCCCAGGCCGGGTCCAGCAGCAGGTCCCGGTCCCAGTCGTCCTCCTGGGCCATGTAGTCGCCCATGCTTCCCCCGCCGCCGGCGCCATTGCCCCCGCTGCTGGGGCCGTACTGGTACGACTGGTTCGCCGCGTGGTAGTCCACCATTCCGCCGCCTCTCGCTCACCCACCAGTCCGTCCGCTCCCGCCGCAGCTCCCGCCCCTCTGCCCGAGCCTCCGCCGCCA
>LNAC01000161.1:1715457-1737791 GCA_002007465.1 Ailurus styani
CCGCCGCCAACGCCGCCGCCGCCGCCGCCGCCGCCGCTTCAGCAGCTACAGCCTGCCCTCCCCCAGCGCCTGCGCACTGCCCGCCGCGCCTGCGCACCGCGCCGCCGCCGCCGCCCTCCCGCGCGCGCGCGCGCCTCCGAACCAGAAAGGCCCTGGGACGGGCCTTGGGAAGCTCGGCGCCTGCGCAGAGTCCACTTCCCCCACCGCCCCTTGAGCTCGTGTACGAGCCGCGTCCCCTCTCCCGCGTGAGCGCGCGCGTTCTCGGCGTGTGGGCGGGGCCAGATCATGAATGATTCATAAGGCGGGGTCCCGCCATCAAGCTTCAACCTGCCCAGGCCTGGAATGTGTGTTCCCATGCAGCAACACAAATTCAGCAAATATTTATTAAGCGCCGACTGTGTGCCAGATCATGTTTTACGCATTGGCACTAAACAAGATAGAAATCCCTGCCCTCGTGGAACTACGTTCTAGTGAAGGAAGATAAAATCTTTGGAAGTATAGTCCAACGTCTGATACACGTTATGGAGAAAAATTAAGCATGAGCTGGAACGTCAAACATTAGTCGGGGTAGGCTTTGCAGAAAAGGGGGACATTTGGACACAGACCTGAAGGATTCACAAAACGGGCACAAGAGTTAGGTAGATTAGAATAAATACTGGCTGACCAGGAAGGTAAAGGAGTTTGGGGACTTGTCTGTCTTCATTCATTCAACAAACATTTATTGAGCCCCTGTGGTATGCCAGGCATTGTTCTTGGGATTATAACATGGTTAGTTCTCAGGTGGCTCACATGGTGGGGAAGCAACAATAAGCGAGCAAATAAATACAGATAAATGACACTGCCACATTCATAGACCTCTCAAATTCAAATATCCAAAGCTAAGCTTCTGATCTTCCCAAACCTGATCACCTCACAGTCATCCCCATTTCAGTTAAATGGTGACTCCTCCCTTCCACCCTTCCAGCTGTGTGGGCAATAAGCCCTGTAGTCAATCCTTGCCTCCTCTTTGGCTTCACATCCCACATCCAATTCAGGGAATTCTGTCAGTTCCATCTTAAAAGTATATACAGGTGGTGCAGTTAGGCAACCAACTCTTGCGGTTCCCACTCAGGTTGCTTGGGTCATGATCTCAGAGTTGGGAGATCAAGCCCCATGTGGGACTCCACATTCAGCGCCGAGTCTGCTTAAGACTCTCTCCCTCTCCCCCTCCCCACCATGCTCGCTTTCTCTCTCCCTCCCTCCTCTCCCAATAAATAAACCTTAAGAAAAACCAAGAAGTATACACAGAATCCACCCATTTCCTCCTGCCTCCATGGCCCCACCCTATTCCTGTCCACCCTTGCCTTGTCCTCGCATGGACCACTGCAGCAGGCTCCTTCTCATCTCCTGGATCCCCTTCTCATCCCCCACCCCACTCTCTTTCCCACAAGAAGCCCCCCAAGGGAGCCTGTAAATACCGGAGTCAAATCTCTCACCTATGTCTCTCCCTCCTCTGCTCAGAACCCCTCTTTGGTGCAATACTGAGTACGAGTCAAAGTCAAAGAAAGGAGGAAAGGCTGAAGAAGGAGTCTTCCCTGCCCTGGCCCAGCCCAGCCCCGCTTTTGACACAAGACACTCCTGGAGTTCCAGCCAGACCCCCAAGGTCTTCCCCATCCTGTCCCCATTTCCTCTCCCAGTTCACCTCCGTCTCTCCCTCTCAGTCTCTGAGCTCCTGCTATACTGCTGACTTCCTTGCTGTTCCTCAAACACACCAGGTACCTTCCAGCCTCAGGGCCTTTGCGCTGGGTGATACCTTGTTACCACCACCTGGAACACTTTCCCCACATACTGGACCCCCAGGACTTCGACAGCCTCCTCCCCCTGCAGGTCTACAGAAATATCACCTCTTCAGTGAGACCTTCCCTGACCACCTTGGTTAAAATAGCATCCTACACCTTCTACCTTTGCTTTATTTTTTCCAGAGTACTGATCCCATTCAGCATACTAAGTGATTGGCTTGTTTACGGTGTTTATCTGTCTCCTCCCCAAGAATGTCAGCCCATGAGAGCAGGGATCCTTGGTCACTGCCGCTTCCCTAGTCTCTGAAGCAGTGTCTGGTACAAGACGGCAGCTTAATATATCTTAGGTGAATGAACGGGTGGACTTAAAACCATGACGAGGAGTTTGAATTTTATTGGAAATGCGACAGGAAGTTCAGGGAGGACTCTTAAGTGGGGGGAGGGCTGGAATCAGGGCAGCTGTTCACAGGCTCCAGCAGCCACAGGCAGGGGGAACAGACTGTAGGTGGAGTGAGCGCAGGGAGGCCGGCCAGGGGGCTGCCACAGGGGTCCGGGTGAGCATGGTCAGGACCAGGGTCCTGGAGGAGGAGAAAGCCATGGAGGACGGGCAGTGGAAGGATTTGGAAAAGTGGAGCTGACAGGACTTACTGTCATGAATTGGTTGGGGGGAGGGGGTGGCCATGAGAATGGAGGAAGAATCCAGACTCAACATGGCTCCCAAGGTTTGGACCTGAGCGACCGGGGAGTGCGAATTTGACTGGAATCAGGAAAGCAAAGAAGGTAAGGGTTGGAGTTAGACTAGAGCAAGAACTGGCCCATAGTGTGAACGGAGGGGATTGGGTCACAGTCAGCTGCCGGGGATGGGGATGAGAAGACCCGGATCCTCCAGGCATGGGAGCGCGTGGATTTCTCCCCACCTCTTTCAAAGGCACTGGAAGGGATCTGATAACACACAAAGGAAGGAGACAGGGCCTGGACACAGCCCATTTTCCCAGGGGATGCCGGGACCTGGCCAAAGATCCAGAAGTGTTGGCTGTGACCTGGAGAACCAACCCAGGACTTTTGTGCTGGGCCTAGTTGGCAGGGAGAGCCCCTGGGGCTACGGGCCATCGGCCCCACCCTGCCTGCTCCCAATGGACACTGAAAAACTTCCCAGATGAAGGGTTCAAAGATGAAGTGAATGGCCCGTCAGTGAGGTTTAAATTAAAGGCTCCCTTTATTTATGTTATTTGTGACATTTTAAGTACACTCTATGCCCAATGTGGATCTTGAACTCATGATCTTGGGATCAAGAGTCACACGCTCTACCAGCTGAGCCAGCTAGACGCCCCTGCTGTATTCCACTGCTAATTCTAGTTACTGAAATGGACCGAACAGGGCTGTGTTCTCCTAGGGCGGGAACGTGAACAGATACCCCGGCGTCGAGAGGGGACTATGGAAGCAACTGAGATGACACCGCTAAGCCCAAGTGAGCAAGACCGGCAGCAAATGTATCACCTCTTACTAAGGCCAGACTATTCTCAACTCTTCAAAAGCATGCACTCACAGCTAGTTAACTACTTAAGTGGGTGCTCACCCCCGCTAGGAAACTGAGGCACAGGGAGGTCGACCAATATGCCTAAAGGTCGCTAGGCTGGTGTGTTTGACCTCAGGCAGTCTTTCTCTATAGTGCAGTCTCTTAGCTGCTCAAAGGAAAAGCAGTAGGCTAAGCAGGAGAAGCTGTGGTTTCCCAAAGAGGTAAAGGTCATTTCCTCTTCCCTGCAGAGCAGCGGCGGTCGGTTGTGCAGGTTGTAGCTACATGAAGGCACCTGTCAAGCGGGGTGAGTGGGAGTTGTACTCACACAGAGAGTGTGACCATCAAATAGCACCCCAATATTGTCTCCTGCTACGCCCCACTCCCACCCCTTAGAGCCAGCTCCCCTTGTGAGCCTCAGAGGCACCTTTTGTCCCCAGCACTTGGGCACACCCTACTTCCTGGCTCCTGCTTGGGTCTGGAACTCAGGGTAATGGGTGTCCCGCCCTGCCCTGGCTCCAAGTCAGTGTCTCAGAAGAATNGGGGGGGGGGGGGGGGGGGGGGGGGGGGGGGGGGGGGGACACGACGACAGGCCAGGCACCCCCACTGCCCTCTCCATAGGCTAAGTTCACGCATGATGGCTTACGAGAAGAAAACGTTCCCTCAGTGACAGCTGCCGGGCTACATTAAGGGCTGGACATCTCTGACGGCATCTCTTTTCCGCCACTTTCCCGCAAAGGCAGCCACTGTTGTCACCACCCCTTTTTCCTGCAGACAGCAGGCTCAGAGCAGAAGACACTTGTCCAGACTCCGGAATCCTTCCTGTGTGAGATAGGAATAAACCAACCCAGCTGGGCGCCTGGGTGGCTCAGTGGGTTAAAGCCTCTGCTTTCGGCTCAGGTCATGATCTCAGCGTCCTGGGATCAAGGCCCGCATCGGGCTCCCTGCTCAGCAGGGAGCCTGCTTCCTCCTCTCTCTGTCTCTCTGCCTACTTGTAATCTCTCTCTCTCTGTCAAATAAATAAATAAAATCTTTAAAAAAAAAAAAAAAAAAAAACCAACCCAGCTATAGATCAAGTAACACTAGCTTGGACTCCTGGCTCGTGGAGGCTGAGGGTGAATGGCCTAGCTGCTACAAATTCCAACTTTCTTGCAGTCTCTCCAAGCAGAATGGTGAGGACTAGTTCGCAACCTTGGGGACAAACAATTTTGAGTCTGAAATTAACAATTACTCCTGTTTTCTAAGAGCCAAGAATAGGATGGGCCCTCATGAGAGACCTTTACTGGCCAGAGGTCCTGGAATCCCCCACAATTGACAAGGGTAGGTCATTCTCCCCCTTTCACAGATGAGGAAACTGAAAAACAGAGGCAGAGTCACCAAGCCAAGGGCACACACCGATGGGCTGAGCAGCAGCAGACAGGAGGCAGACTGAACCCTCCCTCGTTCATTCCTCCAGCCTCTGTGAGGCCGAAGGGCAAAGGCGGCGCCTCCCCTCACCAGGAACCCCCTCCCGTTCACCTGCCTGTTCCTCTTCCAGACAGAAGAGCCCGGCACACCCAGCTGTGGGGTTGAACTCCTATATCTTATTCATTCACACCCTCCTCCTGGCTGAGTCATGGCTGCCGGCTCCCTACTGGTGACCTGACCAGTCAGGAAGGTGGGGGTGGAAGGCCAGTTGCTGGGGCAGGGGCAGGGGCAGGGGAGGAAGTAGGAGGGAGGTACCCAGGCAGAAGAGAGGAGGCTCTGGCACAGAGTGGGCAGCGGCGTGCTCCCGGGCGCCCTCTGGTGGGCAAGGGGCAGAGGCAGGAAGCCAATCAGCAGGAGACACCAGGAATAAGTTCTCCAATCTTTATTCAAAGGCGGTGGTTACTGGGAAGAGGCCATGATGCTGGACACACCTGTTGGGAAGAGAGAAGGGGAGCAGTTCAACACGCAAGAATGGGAGACCAGCCTCCAGCCACCACCCACAGCACTCACAATTCTTTAGGGGTGGCAGACCACAAACCCTTTCACCCTCATCACCTTCACAAAGACAGGTTTTGTTTTGTTTTTTTTTTTAGAAGTAATCTGTCTCCAATATGGGGCTTGAACTCAAGCCTCCCAAGAGTAAGAGTCGCACGCTTTATCGACTGAGCCAGCGGGGCACCCCACAAAGGCAATATGGGGCAGTAGTAAAGAATCTTGGCTCTGGGGACGCCTGGGTGGCTCAGTCGTTAAGCATCTGCCTTCGGCTCCGGTCATGATCCCAGGGTCCTGGGACTGAGCCCTGCATCGGCCTCCCTGCTCAGTGGGAAGCCTACTTCTCCCACTCCCACTCCCACTCCCCCAGCTTGTGTTCCCTCTCTCGCTTGGCCCACGCTGGGCCAAGACACACCTTTACAACCCCAGAGGTCTCAGACTCAGGGACGGGGGAGGAGACCCAGGGTGCGAGGGAGCAGCCAACCCCCAGCTCCGGATTCTCGCTCACTCGACGACACACGCACACTGTGCAGGTCAGTGGGTGACCGCACGGCTGTTCCGCTCCCTTCCCGGCCGAGGGACCAGCGGGGCCAGTTCAGCCGCCGGCCGCTGCGGCTCTCTGCTCCGCGTTCCACGTGGGCGGCCTCGCTCCGCCCTCGTACCTCCACAACGTGTGTATCTGAACACTGTTCTGTCATTTACAATAACGTCCCCTCCCATATGGGGTTCACGTGGGGACCAAACGACTTAATTAAGTCTCAGGAACGACACAGTATTTGTCAGAATGACTGTTGTCGGGATCGCCACTTTTTGGATGAGGAAACTGAGGCACAGAGAGGTAAGATCACTGGCCCCAAGTGGCAGAGCTAAGAAACTGAGAATCGAGATCCCCGCCCAGCTACCTGACTCCAGAACCCGCACTTTCTGGTGTTCCTGTGTTTTTTTTTTTTTTTTAAAGATTTTATTTATTTATTTGACACAGAGATAGAGATCACAAATAGGCAGAGAGGCAGGCAGGGAGAGAGAGGGGTAAGCAGGCTCCCCGCTGAGCAGAGAGCCCGATGCGGGCCTCGATCCCAGTACCCTGAGATCATGACCTGAGCCGAAGGCAGAGGCTTTAACCCACTGAGCCACCCAGGCGCCCTGTTCCTGTGTTTTTACAGATGCCAGAGCCCTGAAGAGTCCCAGGGAAGGACCCCTCCCGCCCCTCCTCCCTCAGCAGGCAGCCCCGTGAGAGAAGTCAGTGGGGTCTGGCAGATGCAGAGTTCCCAGCTCTGAACCAGACCACAGCCGCCCAAGTCCTCTGGGGCCCTAGCCCCGGCCTGTCGAAGGGCAGCTCCTTAGACGCACAGTCCGTGGCCTCAGGTCCCAACTCACTGTCAAAGTCGATCTTCTCTACGATGTTTTTGGGCTTGATGCTCTCCTCCTGGCTACAGATGAAGATCTGGCCCGACTCGTCCGCGCTCCAGCCGTACTTGCTCATCCACACCTTCAGCTGGCTGTCTGCGGGGGGACACAGGCCACGCGGGGGGCTCAGACACCCCGCCCCCCGAGGACCGCAGCCAAAAGCCAGGCCACCCCCCTGCCCAATTGCCTCAGGGGCCACCGGTGTCTCCTGCGGCTGCTCTTGCTTGCGTTTCTACGGTTCATGGTCCAAAAGGCAGCCAGAGGGAGCCTGTCGGCTTTTCCATCCTTACATCACAGGACCTGTCTCCCCTTCTTTTCATTTCTCCCCCTCTTTTCTCTCCCAGTGCAGACCTTGGTTTCCAACAACAGTGGTGCACTTCCTTCTCTGCTTTTCCACACAAGTTTGAAATGGCTTTAAAATTATGTCCTCACTATCACGAACCGTAAGCCCAGAACCTCAGCTGGGAATTTCTTTGCAGGCCATTTCTGCTCTTAAAAAACCTGCTGGCGAGGATGCACAGCCTTAGAACGACCTGTTCCTTGAAGCAACTCCTGTGGGACTATTAGCAATTTGATAAATTCATCTGCTTCTCTTTACACTCAACTCTAAGGGTTGCTTGATCCCTTTTTGACTTGATCTCACTTTTAAATATGTACAACACCTACCTGATGTAAAGCACTACCTGATGTACAGCCTGACACAAAGCGTCCAAAATATGTTAGCTTCTGCTAAAGAACACAGCACGCACGCACTACTGATCAAAAGGCAAAACTTTCCAAATAAGGTACTCAGACAAAGCTCACCCCCAACCCACTGCTCCCCTGCCCTGTGCTCACCCCAACCTCCCAAGGAGGAGCCATTTCCCTTAGTTTTATTTTTCTTCCTGTGTTTCTTTTGGCAAAAACAAGCAAATACACAAACACGCTTTTCTTTCCTTCTTTCCTCCCTTTCTTTCTAAAAGGATCTTTTATTTTTATTCATTTATTCATTTATTTGAAAGTAGGGGGCCTGAACTCACGACCCAGAGATTAAGACTCAGATGCTTAACTGACTGAGCCACCCAGGTGCTCCTGGAAGGATCTCTTAAAAACACAAAACTGACCATGTCCTCCCCTGCTCAGAACCCTCCTGTGGCTCACTCAGGACCTTGGACAGAGTCCTCAGGAGGCCCATGGAATCTGAAGATGTCCCTCCCACCACTTCTCTGCCCTCGGCTCTTCCCCTTGCTCCCTGTGCTCCCACCAGGTACCCCGGCTGCTCCGTAACTAGGACAGGCGCACCCTTGCCTCAGTACCCTCCAGTTTCCTCGGCCTTCAGGCTGCCCGCCTATCCCCGCTGATGCACTATTCACCTGAGCCCTGGGAGCTGTCTTGCATGAGTTCACACTACACTTACACCTCTCATTCTGTCATCTGTTGTGCTACCTCCCTGAGAACAAATCTGAGCTGTTCTGTTTCGTTCACTGCTATATCCCCAAGGTCTAGAACAGTCTGGTACTGAGAAAGCGTTCCAATGACTCACGTACAATAAAATAAACGAATGCCATAGGATGTCCCTCAAGGAAGTGTATACCAGTTCCTCACTCCCTCAGTAACGAACGGGGCAGGACCTTCGACACTGACTTGCTGAGGCAGGATGGGCCCATCTGAGGAGCTGGCGGAGGACCGTGGCCCCTGACCACCCCTAACCTCCTCGACTGGCACCAGAGACCCAGAGAGGCCTTACCCGTCAGATCCCCGAGCATCTCGGCCAGCAGCCAGCGATCAATGTGCTGGTAAGTGATGCCCACAACATGGCAGATAACTGCGGAGATGAAGAATGAAGACGGTAAAAGGCCACCCCCGGGACCTTGCTGCCACTCCCTACTCCTTCCCTCTGGGGACCCCAGGCACCTGGAGGGCTTACATTTTCGGACAGAGTCTTCAAAGCCGGTTATACCTTCCAGGAGGTCCATGTTTTCATCCAGGGCTTGCTGTGAGAGAAAGGATAATGTTCATGATGTGAGTAACCTCAAGATTATTATTATTAATGAAATTAGCAACAAAAACCACAATTTGGGCATTCACCCCATGTGCCAACTTTCTTCTCTGCGTGACCCTATGAGGTAAGTTACTATCTTCTGCCCAGTTTTAGATGAAAAAACCAAGGCTCAGAGGAGCTAAGTGAATGCCCCAAATCACAGAGCTAGAGGCTGAATCAGGCTGGCAGAAACCACGACCCAAAGAAGGAACAGAGACAGATCAGCTAACTGCACTCACCCACCTCCTCCTGCTCCTGTCTCACTCAGAGAAAAGGCCAAGTGTCCCACCACGGCCCACAAGGCCCCATGGGATCTGCCGGTCACGTCCTCCCACTTAGCCCTTTGCTCCAGCCACAGGGCCTCCACACTGCTCCCCAGACACCCCACTCATCAGCCCACCTTAAGGTCTCTGCGCTGGCTGGTGCTGGGTCTCGAACTCTCCTTCTCCATGGCTAACACCCCTATGCCCTTCAGGCTTCTGTCCAAAAGTCACCTTCCCAGCAAGGGTTCCCTCCAAAACTAGTGTGGGAAATGAGGAACCCACAAGGACAATGCAGAGGATATACACGAAAGTAACTGTCCTGGGAGCCAAATGATACAAGGATTTGAGGGGACAGTGTGTGCCCCTCCCATCAGAAGTGGCCTTTGACAGGGCAGACAGCATGGGCTCCGTACTGCATGTGTGCGTATATATGCACGTGGGAGACCGGGGGGTGGAAGGCTGGTCACAAAAGCCCAAATGGAACAAACACAGCAGCTTCAAGTGAGCCAGGAGAGGAGGAGACACTGAGCACAGGCAACCCAGCCCACGAGCAGGGTTACCAATGGTCCTACTCCGCCTGACATGGAGGGGCTTCCTGGGAGGTGATGCTTTCCGCTCCATGGGGAACAGAGAAAGAGGGCAAGAGGCAGACGTGGTGGGGAACATGGAGGTTCGGGGAGAGGTGGTCTCTGGGAACAGAAACAACTGGGGAAGGCCAGGCCTGCTGCTACGAGAGGAAGAAGCACTGAGGGGGCAAGAAGAAAGGGGAACAGTGCCCCAGCCGAGGGGTGGACTGAGACAGAGAGTGTTCAGTCACCCGCCAGATGTCGAGGCCGAGGGCAGTAACGTGTGGGAGTTCTGCTCTGGGTGCTTAGATTTTCCCACAAAACAAGGTGGAGGAGCGCAAGCTTCGATGAGGAGGAGGAGAGGGGGCGAGAAGGCATGAAGAGCTGGGATTGGGCGTCGAGACCCTGGGCTAGGAGGGGATGAGCCCCTCGGGTGTGATGGGCCTTCCTCCGGCCTCTCACACGGTCTCCCATGCAGAGGACCCGGGCTGCTGTCCCTGGGCAGCAGAAACACCCAGGCAACCGCTTCAGGTCCCGACGCCCAGACCATGCTCTGACTGATTAGATCAGACTCATAGCTGGAATCAAGGGTCAGTTTTTTTTGTTTTGTTTTGTTTTGTTTTTAAACTCCTTGGAGGTCCAGTGCACCTGAGCTTCAGGGCTGAGGGGTTTCGGGGGGAGAGACATGGGTCTGGGAATGATGGTGAGAAGGACCCTTGGCAGAAGTGGAGGGTGGGGCTCCAGTTCGAGCAAAAAAGGGAAGCAGCATCCAAAGGTCGGAAGACTGGCAAAAAGGACAGACGTGGGTGCGTGTACACGTGCCCCAGCCCGCGGGCACAAGGGACAACGTGGGCGTCCTGGCTCAGCGCGAGGATGACAAGTCGATGCAGTCACCCTTGCAAAGCCCTGAGCAGGGGATCACCCACAGTTATGCAAGCAGAGAGCAAATGGGCATGGCTATTCCCTCCAGCAGCCTGTCCCAGCTCGGCCCAGCCGCCCACCCTGGCCCCGCAGCCAAGTTACCCAGAAGGCCTGGAAGTGGCAGGTCTCCAGCAGGTCTCCGAGGTATAAAATCTGTCGGATTGGCCGTTCTTCTTGCTGAGAGAACGTGTTAAGGGAAAATAGCCCTGAGCCTCAGGGGGCTGCCACTGGGCCCCAGGCCACCTCTCCCGGCCCACCTTCTGTTCACCACAGCTCGGTTAAGGCCAACAGGCAAGCCCGCAACAGAGCCACGAAACCAAGCAGTGGCCTGTCCACGCTCTGGGAGCGAGCCAACTCTTAAGAGAACTGACGTGGAGAGACAAGACATGCTGGATGTGAAAGGGCAAGCTGCAGACCAACACACGTAAGAGGCCACCATCTGGGTGGGGGACTGGCGTGGGGGTGGGGGGACACACATGTATGTGAACACATATGCCTGTCCTCGTGCGTCTCTACGGTATTTCCGGAAAGGTACCCAAGAATGGCAAACAACTGTTGCTTCCTGGCAGGGGAGTGGGGTGGCTGTGGGATAGGGGAGGGAGAAAGCCTTGTCTCTTCCCACTGTATGCTTTTTGTACTTTTAACAGCATACTGTACTTTTTTTTTTGGAAAAGCCCCCAAGACAGACTCCTGGGGAGCGTGGTCAATCTCTCAGAAGGCAGGCACTCCCACGGACACACTTGGAAGGGCAGGTTCACTGTGTAAGCCCCCATTTCTCGGCGCAGCTGCCGACGGGCAGGTTAAGTGTGAGAGCCTCGGGACTGCGAGTGCCAGAAACACAGATGGCGGACTCTGCCGAGCTTGTCAAGGAGCCTGACGCGGGACGCGATCCTGCGTCTCCGAGATCAGGACCCAAGCCGAAGGCAGTTGCTTAACCAACTGAGCCACCCAGGCGCCCTCGCTCTGTGGTTGAAGCCTTCTATGGCTTCCCAGTGCCCTTCTCAGTCAGACCAGATTGCATTTTGCAATTAATGGTGAGGCTGCACCAAACTTCTTGTCCTGCCTCTGAAAGAGCACCTCTTCTTTTTCCTCCAGGCCTCCTTTCCTACTGTTCCCTCCACCCAGATCACCCTTCCTTAACACTTCATTTAGCTCATCTTTCGGACATTCCCTCCTCCAAGAAGCCCTCCCTAACATCCAGGCAGGGTCAGATGCCTCCTCTGGGCTCTCTGAACCCCAAGCCTGGACTGCGGGCAGTCACTGACAGAGGACCTCTCTCCCCCACTGCATGGTGAGCTCTGGGAGGGCAGGGGCCAGGCCTGTCCCAGCCCCACCAAGTGTCCCACCCAGCACCGCACCAAGCCCAGAGCAGGCGCTAGGAGTTTGCAGCTGAACTCACAGCCCGCTGACCCAGGGAATTCATCTATCTTGCCCCCAGCCCCTCTCCCGAACACCCCGCCTGGACACTGGAAGGATACATGTGCCTGATCGATCATGCACTTGCACAGTGTGAAGTCTGTGTGGGGTAGGTTGGTGAGGGCCTTCAGCAGGATCTGGGCGGTGACCGTGGTCTGAAAGAAGGCTGGGTTGAACTGGTACCTAGGAAGGGGAACAAGAGACAGAGCCATAGCGGCCTCACCAAAAGCCCAGTGCTGTGGCCCAGAGCTCAGGAGCTGGACATGCGTGGGCTCCAGTACAGCACTCGGGCCCTGTGACCTTAACCTCCCTGACCTAGCTTCCTGTTCTACAGATGGGGACAGTTAATCCTCCAACCACCCCATACGCCAGACGCTGTTAAGTGGTTCACAAATAAATGAATACGTAACTATAGTCTGGAATATCGGTGGAGGTTCTGGAGCCAGACTGCTTGGGTTCCCACTTCCCTGGACTATCTCTTTGAAATTCTCTGTTCATCAATCCCCTCCCTCGAAAGGGACAGTAACAACCCTATCTACTTCACAAAGACAATACGGCATCTGAGTTAATACCCACAAAGCTTAAAGCACAGAAGCCAACGCATGATGAGTGCTCACTAAGCAGCAATTATACCACTAACGATCTAAACAACCCCACAAATACAAGAGTTCTTATCGTCGTTTTAGACATCAAAACTGAGACGACGTATAAAAACTACACACGTGACAGCATGTCAATACAGCCTTGTGCGGATAGAACACAAAGGTCTCCATCCACAGGAGGATGAGTGGTTTAGACAGTCGCACACGGAGCACTATACAAGAATGACAACAAACTGTAGCTGCAGGAAAAATGGATCGATCTCACAACCCCGGTGCTAAGTGGAAGATGCTAGATGCAGATACACTCATGCTGTAGGAATACAGTTATGTCAAGTTCAACACAGGCAAATCCGAGCCAAGCTCCTGAGAATGCACGCATGTGTGGGGAAACTCATATAAATCCCAACCACGAGAGCCTAAAAGTGGTTAGCAGGGGGTGCCTGGGTGGCTCAGTGGGTTAAGCCTCTGACTTCAGCCCAGGTCATGATCACAGGGTCCTGGGATCGAGCCCTGCATCGGGCTCTCTGCTCAGCAGGGAGCCTGTTTCCCCGTCTCCCTCTGCCTGCCTCTGCCTACTCGTGATCTCTCTCTCTGTCAAAAAAATAAATAAATAAAATCTTAAAAGAAAAAAAGTGGTTACGAGGGTGGGGGTGAGGTGGCTGGCACAAAGCATACACAGCAAAGGGCCTGGGGCCCTGACGACACTCAATTTTGTAATATGCGTGGTGTTTATGTGGGTTCTCACTCTACTTATTAGCTATGTTTTTGTGTTTTGTACCAACCTATACGTTTAACCTGTAATTAATCTTTAAAAACCACCTCTCCTCCTGCCCCAACTCCCTTGGCTTCCTGGCCTTGCACACCAAGAGAAGTCACATCCCGAAGACCACCCCCAACTCCGGCCTCAACCAATGTTGAGAGTGGCGCCCCGCTGGCTGCTGGCCCGGAGCCAGAGATGGAGGCACACTCACAGCTTTAGGACAGCCAGGTTGGCTTCCAGATCATAGGCGTTCTCCTTGGCCTGCGTCTCCACATACCGCTCCAAGGTGGCCAGATTCTCAGGATTGTACCTACAGAAGAATCAAGACAGGTGAACAAAGACAAAAAAGGAGCAGAGGCCAGTCACTTTATGGGGGCAGGGGGGTGGGGGTGAGAACTCTGGCACTGACCACTGACTCTTGAATCAGCTCTATAACCTCTAATAACGCTTACCCACATTGCAGCCCTAAGCCAAAGCTCTGAACCCCATCAAGGCCTGGGTCTTTTCTAGAATATCTCCCCCACCTCTGGGCCAATCAGTCACTGTAACCTGTACACCTGGCCTCCTGGACATCTTTGCCCCTCACCCCCTCCTCCCCTCCCCAGACTCCCACCCTGGTTTAGCCCCCATCCTATCCTGCTTAGCTTCCCCCATCCCAGCCCTGACTACTTCTGGCTATCACCGCCTACTGCCCAGTTTGTCTGGGCTCTGAACTGGGAACTCCACGGAAGCATGGCCTGGGGCTGTCTTGGTCACCTCTGGTCACCCAGCACTGACCAGCGCAGACAGAGTAGATTTCAGTGACGAGTGTTGAATGAACAGCATGAGAGGAAAAGAAAAAGAAATGAAGAGGCACTGACACACACTTTGAGAGGCTGAGGAGCGGAGTCGCAGGATACTGAGGGGCTGTGAGAGGGAAAGCTGAGGAGCAGAGAGGAAGACTTTAAAGCAATCAAAAAGCGGGAGCACTGCGAGGCAGGCAGGACTGTCTCCTGTCCGTGTCCTTAAACACGTCCTCCTCCAGGACGAGTGGGAAAACCTACTCCCGGGCAAGTCCAGGATGCTCGTCGCCCCTTGCGATCTCTAGGAAATCCCCTCCACCACGGCGCTTGGCCGGAAACGCTCCCTCCGACCTGGCTCACACCTGTCGATACCCTTGAGCAACTTGCCCACGTTCGCTCTCATCTGCTCAAACATCGCCATGACGAACGTCGCCTCCCACGTCGGGGCCGGAGCCGAAGAGCCAGCCGGTACCGCGTCCCCGAGAACCGGAAGAGGAAGAGGCGGTGGAAACGGAAACTACGTCACCGTTTTCTTCGCCGCGCTTGCGGCGGCCGCCACGTGACTTTCTTCCCGGCGGGCGCAGTTGACGCGTGCGCGAACGCTCCCCGCCGGCGGGACCCACGGCGTGAGAAAAGGCTTAATCTAGCCCAGTACGCAGGCGCCGGCTCGGGACGAGGAGGCGGGGCGAAGCTTTTCCCGGGCCTCGCGCACCGCGTTCTAGCCCCTCGGGGACGTGCGCGTGAACTCCCCAGCCGGGAGAGGCTCCGCGCCGGCGTGCGCGCGTCCTCGTGGGCGCGGTCGTGAACTCGCAAAACCGTTCTATGGTGCGCGCAGCATCTCTTCTTTTGGGCCCTGGCCAGATTCCCTAGGGAAGCGCTTTTTGAGGTCCCTTTTGCCCCAGGCCTCTGCCTCTGAAGCAGGAGCCTGAGCTCTGGGGTCCTCCACCTCGTCCCCACACTCCTCCCCAACTCCAGGGCTAGGGACCCGTAAGGCTGTGGTGCTCTGCCCGGCAGGGGCGGGCTGGGCTGAAAGGCTCCCAGCCCCTGCCGGCTGGCGCCCCCCCCCCCCGCCCCAGCCCCTTAGGCTCCAGTCCTGCGGGAGAAGGCGGGTGCCCTTCTGCACACTTTAGGCGTGAGTGCACAAGCACGTGGCATATCCGTGGAGGTGTGTGCACACGGGTATCCAGGCATGTGTGCGCCTACTGGTCTCCGCACAGTGGGAACGCCCAAGCATATACATGTACCTGGGGAAACAGGCATGTGTAGGACATGACCACTCCTGGGCAGGCCTACCATCGCCATCTCCGGATGGTGGCCAAACCCTCAAGCACTCAGCAGAGTTTCAACTGTGGTTTTTAGCCACCGCCCAGGACGCGGGAGGGGATGACAGGGCACCCCCCACCCCAGATCACAAGATTGTTTGCATATGGTTTACATTCAGCCCGGGCCCTGGAGGTGGAGGGGGGGGGTCCCCTGGGTCCCAAGACAAGCTGCCCCTCACAGGCTCTCAGGGCCCAGGGGACAGGGGGTGGAGCCAGCTGCACAGCCCTGTGCTGGGGCAGGAAGCGAGAGTGGGGAGGGGGGAGGCCACAGCCGGGGGAGGCAAGGCAAGGCGGGTGCAGGGCGCAGGACGTGTGGGGAGGGAGGGAGGTGCCACACTCGAGCCCTGAGGCCCTGCTGGCCCCTGGGCGCAGGCCCAGCTCCAGCCCCCAGGGATGGACCTCGTGGACCCCGACATCTTTAATAGGGACCCCCGGGATCACTATGACTTGCTGCAGCGGCTGGGTGGCGGCACCTATGGAGAAGTCTTCAAGGTGAGGACACCCCTCCTTCTCCATCACCCTCGGACCAGCGAGCCCTGGGGATGAGGCCCGAGAGGGGAAGGGGATGAGCGAGGATCCCAGTCCTTGGCTGTGGCTCAGGGATGCTGAGCAGGAACTCAGGCGAATGGAGCCTGCCTGACTGCCAACTTCCCCTTTACAAGGCTCGAGACAAGGTGACGGGGGACCTGGTGGCAGTGAAGATGGTGAAGATGGAGCCTGGTGAGGACACGGGCGCTCGCTCCCCCTACCCAGACCCCTCCGCTCGGGGCGCCGGATCGCCTCCTCCATTCGCCCTACCCGCAGCAGCCTTTTCTTTCCTGTTCCTCCTCACAGACGATGATGTTTCCACACTTCAGAAGGAAATCCTCATCTTGAAAACTTGCCGGCATGCCAACATCGTGGCCTACCATGGGAGTTATCTCTGGTGATGAGGCTCAAACCTGCCCCGGGGCCATGCCCAGCCCCCAGCCCAGAACCCCCTTTCCTGACCTCCAGTTCTGGGCGCCCATTTTAAACTGGGGTCCTCCCAACTTGATCCCCAGTCTGAAGTCCCCCTTTTCTGACCAGAGTCTTCTCTGATATAATCAGCAGTCCAGGACTCCCCTTTCTGAGCAGGGATTCCCAAAAGCAATCCCTTCGTAGTAACCAAACCTGAAAGCAAGTCCTCTAAAATTAATCTTTCTTAATCCTGCCTTTCAGGCCCCCCATTTCCATTCTCTGCTCCTTTAATTCTCTAAATCCCCGGACCCCTAAATTAATATCCCAGATACCCCAGACCTGGCACCCTGGGTCCCTTTGTCCACCCAAATCTGCCCCCGTCTTTGGAGATATCTGCCCTGTCTTCTGGGTTAGCGTCGGTTAGCAGAATTAGGAGTCCTCCTGGGTTAGGAGTCCAAAGACCTGGGTTCGAGTCCAGTTGACCTGTAACATTCATTTCCTCTCTGGGCCTCAGCTTTCCCACCTGTAAAATGGAAGTGGGGTGGTCTCACTCTGGTGGGCAAGGGGAGGCAGATGACCGCTGTTACGTTAAAGTTCCTGTTGAGGTGGAACAAGACAGACTGTGAGCCGGGGTCGACCCGCAAGTGATGATTGATTACTGCTGTTATTACTACTCTTGAACTGTAGGCTTCAGAAATTCTGGATATGCATGGAATTCTGCGGGGCTGGTTCTCTCCAGGACATCTACCAAGGTGAGAAGGGCAAGGCGGATCCAGGCAGCACCCCCTCCTCGGCCCCTCCTGTCTCTCCGGGGTTGTGTCTTCTGGGACCGTCTTTCTGGTCCACATTTCCTGCGAGGAGCCGGTCTGGGCCCAGGTCTGGCCGGGTTGCTTCTGGGAATACTGTTGCTAGTGGGCCTTGGGCCCTTCCCTCCAGCCCTTGACGGTCTAGCCCTGATCTCTGCATACAGTCATCCCCTCTGCGTTCCCCTCCCATCTTCCTCTGTCTGCATTTTCTCACTAATGTGTCCGTTCAGTGTTTGAGAATTTCTGCATTTTTGGCCCATAGCCGGGTCCACATTTTCATCGACTGAGTGAATGAATTCCTGACTCTCTCTTCCTTTCTCTCTCTCTCTCTCAGGCTGCTTCTTGCTCTTTTGGAAAATCTGAGGATGGGGATGGGATGGACCTCTGATCACCTCTCGATTTCTCATGGCCACCTCTGTCTTCAGCCTCCTCTCTGTCTCCGTGAATTCCAGATCTCAAATGTCAAAGAAAAAGTCCAGATTAGGTCACCAGCGGGGAAACTGAGGCCCTCAGAGAGGAAGTGGCTCACCCAGCCAGTCTACCAGACCTGGTCTCTGACCCCTTCTGTCTCTTGGCTCTCCATCGTTCCCTCTCTACCTCTATGTCTCTCTCTCTCTCTCTCTCTCTCTGTTTGTCTTTCTTTGGGCTTTTGGGTCTCAATTTGAATCTGTTCCCGTTTCTCTGTCTTTCTGTTTCTCTCTCATTATCTGTGTGTGTGTCGGTGTCCATGTTCCTCTGCCTTTCCTCATTTTGCAAACTCCCACCGCCCCCTGCTCAGGAACCTCCCTCAAAGAGAAGTCTGAGCTCCCCAGGGTGACCCGCACCTGCAACCAAGCTGCCAGACTTCACCTCCTACCACTTTTCTCTCCCACCCCCACTCTGCTCTGCCCACTTTGCTGCTTTCCAAACCCACCAGGCCCTCTCCGCCACTGGGCCTTTGCACTGGCTCTTCTGTTCCCCTCCAAGCTGGACTGATCATCTCTTCATCCTGCCACCTTCTCAGAGTAGAGTAGACTTCCCCGACCACCCGGTAAAATGTCATACCCCCTTCCCACACATATTTCCTGTTACTCTTTCTCGCTTTAGTTTTCTTCTTGCTGTTTATTAGCATCTCAGGGGCTATGCTATAGTTATCTTCTTTACTGTCCGTTGCCCCGACTGGAATGTTCTCTCCACACGGGCAGGGATCTCTGTCTCTTTTGTCCACAGCTGTCTCCCCAGTGCCCACCACAGTGCCTGGCACCCAGTAGACACCGTAAATATCTGTTGAATGAATTGAATGAATCTGTCTCCCTCTGGCCTCTGGTGCCCTGCATTGGTGGCTGACTCTCCCTCCGCCTCCCCCTCCCACTTGTCTCATGTCCTTCCCCCTCCCTGTGTGGCACCGTCTCAGCCAGTGTGGGTGGGGGCCAGGGTCTCCCAGAGCCAGGTTTCCTGGTTCCCACCCAACGCCACCGGTGTGACCTTTGCAGTGACAGGCCCCCTATCAGAGCTCCAGATTAGCTATGTCTGCCGGGAAGTGCTCCAGGTGAGGAGAGAATGTTTGGGGTCAGGGCAGGGCCCCCCCCCTCCCCGCTGCAGCCCCTTGGCACTCACAGCCCCCATGTCCACCCTTCTCCGCAGGGACTTGCCTATCTGCACTCACAGAAGAAGATACACCGGGACATCAAGGTGGTCGGGGACAGAAAAGTGGCCTTGGTGGGGGGTGGGGGAGATGGAAGGGGTGTTTGGAGGACTTGGGGTCGTGTGGAGCTGTGGGGTTGGGAAGGGCCACGGGCTGGAGGCAGCGTTGGGCTGGCGGGTGTCTCTGACAGCCTCTAACTTCCCCCTCTCCCCCCCAGGGAGCCAACATCCTCATCAATGACGCTGGGGAGGTCAAACTGGGTGAGTGTGGTGGGTGGTGCTGGGGAAAGGACTGGCGGGGGGCCAAGGGAATAGGGCACCCCAGGTCACTAGGTCTCTCTCTCTCGGCCTCCAGCTGACTTTGGTATCTCGGCCCAGATTGGGGCCACGCTGGCTCGCCGCCTCTCCTTCATCGGGACGCCCTACTGGTGAGGGATCCCTGGCGGGCAGCGGGGGGTGCAGTGGAGGAGCAGGGGCCGTCCCCACCTGGGTCACTGGGAATCTCCTTCCTGGCCCCTTTTCCTGCCTCGACCTTTCCCCGTTGAACATTCTGCTTACTTTTTGGCTCTCTCTTGAGTTTTCCTTTTGCCTGTGTCTCTTTGTGTTGATGTTTCTTCTGATCGGTCTGTCTCTGTCTCGACCTCCCTGTGTCTGTCTTTATTTCCGTCTGTCCCTTCACCTTGACGTTTCTGTGCATTTGGCTCTCTCTGTGCCCCATTCCCCTCTCTCCGTCTCTCTCCTGTCCCCCACCCCCACACCAAGGGGACACCCCCTTCCCCTCCTGGTGTCACCCCGGCTCTCTGAGGGTCTCTGCTCCCCAGGATGGCTCCAGAAGTGGCGGCCGTGGCTCTGAAAGGGGGCTACAACGAGCTGTGTGACATCTGGTCCCTGGGCATCACAGCCATCGAGCTGGCCGAGCTGCAGCCGCCGCTGTTTGACGTACACCCCCTGAGGTAGCCAGGCCTGCTCGGTACCCCCAGTACTCCCCAACCCTGACCCTGAGCACCGCCCCCTCATCTACAGGACACACCCCTTCCTCACAGCTCAATCCGAGACACCCCCCCAAGGATCCTCTCAACCCAGAAAGCCTTTCCTTCAGCCCTCCACAACGGGGACCCCCAGGGACGGCTATCTGGAGGCTCCCGTCATAGGTGCTGTAGCTGTCGCGTGACAGACAGAGTCCCCCGGAAGTGGCATCCCAGCGCACTGTAAAACCTGAGCCCCATTCTGGTTCTGTCCCTAGTTTTCCTCTCTGCTGACCTCAGTGATGTGAGGGACCCCTCGAGCCATGAGGTCCGACGCGTGCCCCCCATCGGGAGTCTGAACATCGTGTTCTCTCCTTACTCTTCTAGAGTTCTCTTCCTCATGACGAAGAGTGGCTACCAGCCCCCCAGGCTAAAAGAAAAAGGCAAATGGTAGGACGCAGAGAGGGAGGGCAGAGCCAGGACTGAGGGTCTGATGGGAGAGTTTCTGGTCTCCTCACCCCAGAACTTGGCTTCTTCCTCCCAAGGTCGGCTGCCTTCCACAACTTTGTCAAAGTCACCCTCACCAAGAACCCCAAGAAACGGCCCGGCGCCACCAAGATGCTCAGTGTAAACCAGCCCTCCCTTCCCTGACTCTTACCCCAGAATTCCCCCAGGACCCCAAGATTCTCCAAACTGTACCCCAGGCCTTCTGCCAAGATACCCTGGGTTGTTAAAACTCACAAATTTCCCAGGGTCTCCAGGCCCATTCCTGGGTATATACTCTAGAATTCCAGGGGAAGCCCAGTCCCCTCTAAGACACCTCTGGAATTCTCCATTTGCCCCTGCAGGGAATTATAGATTCTTCTAATCCCTCCCAACCCCTTAAAATTGCCCAGTCTCAGTTCCCCAGAGTTCCCTGTCTTCCCTGTCGGTTGGCACCTTCCCCACTAGACTCCCTTAGACGGAGGCCCCTGTCCCAGCTTCTCCCTGACACCAGCCCTCTTCTGTCCGCTGACCCCCTCCTCCCCTCTCTAGCATCAGCTGGTGTCCCAGCCCAGGCTAAATAGAGGCCTGATCCTAGATCTTCTTGACAAACTGAGGAATCCAGGGAAGGGGGCCCCTGTGGTCGAGATTGAAGATGAAGAGCCTGAGGTGAGGTCGCCCTTAGCCACCAAAGTCATGGAACCTCCCAGACTTGGCTCAGGCTGTGCCCCCTGCCTGGAGCGCCTTCCCGCTGCCTCTCTCCAAAGGAAAAAGGGGCGGAGCGAGGCACGGCTTGACACAGGGCTAGGGGCACAGAGGGGTGCGAGAGAGCCAGAGGCTCCCAGCTGGGCCCACAGGGTGGTGGGGTGCCTGACCGCCGTGGCCCTGACCTGCCCCTCTGCCCAGGCGCCCCCTGCCGTCCCTCGGCGGATCCGGTCCACCCACCGATCCAGCTCTTTAGGGATCCCAGATGCTGACTGTTGTCGTGAGTAGAGAATCCTGAAGCTTGGGGATCCCTGACCCTATAATAGATCCAAGACCCCTCCCCCACCCCGTGGTTCTGCCAGAGACCCTCAGTACCATCTGATCTCATGATTGACTCCAGAGACCTTTACCACTGCCACCCAGACCCTCAGAGACCCTCGTCACTCTCAGACCCTACAAGAGACTCTAGAAAACCTCATCACCACCTGACCTACAAAATGACTACAGAGGGCGCCTGGGTGGCTCAGTGGGTTAAAGCCTCTGCCTTCAGGTCGGGTCATGATCTCAGGGTCCTGGGATCGAGGCCCGCATCGGGCTCCCCGCTTGGCGGGGAGCCTGCTTCCTCCTCTCTCTCTGCCTGCCTCTCTGCCTACTTGTGATCTCACTCTCTGTCAAGTAAATAAATAAAAAAAAAAATCTTAAAAAAAAATGACTACAGAGACCCCCTCACTTCTCTGACCTGCAGACAGACCCCATAACTTCCCATAACACCAGGACCCCCAAAGAGCCCTCCGAAATCTCTGTCGCATCCCCAATACCCAAATGGACCCTGGAAACAAGCACTTAATGACTTTGAGCCCCCACCTCCCTGGTCCCAAACCCTGAACACCCCCTTGAAAGCAAGACCCTTCCCCCATGGGACAACTCCAGTCCTAAGATCTTGAACCCTGCCCCCCCCTTCATCTCCTCAGCTCACTGTGTTACCCTCCCCCCTTCCAGGGCGGCACATGGAATTCCGGAAGCTCAGAGCCATGGAGTCCAGACCCATAGCCCACACGGTGAGCGGCCTCCCCTTGCCCTGGTCCGGGAGACGCCCCCCGCTCCCGCCCTGGGCACAGCTGACCCCTGCCTATCCCACAGGCCCACCTGCAGCCCCCTGGAGACTTCAGGAGCAGCAGCCCAAGGTCAGGGACCCTTGGCCAGGCGGGGAGGGGGCTGGGACACGTGGGGGAAGCGCCCGATGGTCATGCCTGGTCATTTCTCAGGAGGCAGCTGTCGGAGTCCGACGATGACTACGACGACGTGGACATGTAAGAGAGGCCTGGCCCCCCCGCCCTCGCCTGCCCCATCTTCCTACAGCCGCAGTCTTCCTTCCATCCCAACCCCGACCTCAGCCCCTGCTGGCCTTCTGCCACTCATCCCCGGGCACCTGACTAGACCCTTAATACCGTCTCCCCCTGCACCCCCCGACCCTCCTACACCCCCTCTCTGGCCCAGCCCCCAC
>LNAC01000161.1:1739177-1759482 GCA_002007465.1 Ailurus styani
GGGGGCTGATTTTTCCCCCACCCTGTCTCAGAACCCTCACTCTGGAACCCAACCCCCCGGGAGCCTGATCAGCCCCCACTGTTACCCCCCAAGAAGGAAAAAATGAAGAGAAGGGTGAGCAGGCCGTGCTGAGGACTCACACCCCTGAGGGGCTGGGATGCCTGGGTGTGGATGGGCTGCGGGGATGGGCAGAGTGACAGTGATGGGAGGTGACATTCGCTGGGCCGGGGCTCGAGGCGGGATGCTGACCGCATGTCCTTCCGTGTCAGCCTTCGCGGATGCAGGTACAGACCACAGAGACAGGCGCTGCCCCCATTTCACAGATGGGGAAACAGAGGCAGAGAGGGATACGTAGCTCGCAGAGGTGATAAAGCTTTGAGGAGGCAGAGGCGGGATTCGAGAGTTGGCTGTCTTGGGTCCGAGTCTTAACCACTGCACCTTCCTGTCCCCTCCGTCCTTTTTCTGGATCTGCTGTCCTGCCTAGGGATGTGCCCTTCTCGTGAAGTTGTTCAACGGCTGCCCCCTCCGGATCCACAGCACGGCTGCCTGGACACACCCCTCCACCAAGGGTGGGCTCTCAGAGGGTCTCCGAGAGCAGGGGGGATGGGGAGGGATCCGAACGGAGGCACTGAGGCAGGAGCAGGGCGGGGCAGAGCTGAGGCAGGACCAAAGCCTGGGGTGACAGATGGGGTTTGTGGATCAGAGATGGGTAGAGTGAAGATTTGAGGGTAAAAACTAGGAAAATAAGTTTAGGGGCCAGGAATGTCAGAGAGAACAGAGAGGTCCGAGTTTGGGGTCTAAGATGTGGGACCGTTGGACCCCATTAACCTCAGTGAGAGGTTAATGGTAGAGAGGCTGGGATCAGCGTTTTGGGGTTTGGGAGTTTGGGGGATGGGAACACAGAAAGGGAAGAGTTTGGGGATGAAAGCTGTAGAGACAAGGTCAGTGAGGGGTCATTGTTAAACAGCACTAGGGGCGCCTGGCTGGCTCGGTCGGTGGAGCAGGTGACCCTTGATCTCAGGGTTGTAAGTTCAAGCCCCATGTTGGGTGTAGAGATTACTTAAAAATAAAATGTTACAAAAAATTACTAAATCTCATTAAAGAAAATACAGCATGAGAATTTGAGGGGGACACACTGGACAGAAAAAGCCACCTTTCAGAGGGCCTGAGTTTGAGGTTCAGTGTTGAGACAGGATTAACATTTGGGGATCAGAACTGGGAAGACAGAAGAACAGAACTTAGAGGGCTATTTGGGGAAGCATGACTAATTTGGGGGTCAAAAGTGAGGGGGTGGGGGTCAGGGTTTGCAGGATTTTGGGGCCCAAGCATGAGAGGTAGGTGAGAATGAGACCAGCTCAGGGGACGGGTTAGGGTGTGAGTTCACATTTGGGGAAACAGAGGCTGCGAGTGTCAGTATGGGAGTCAGGGAGAACTGAGGGTCAGGGCTGGGGGACAGAATACCAGTGTTTGGGGTCAGACAGGTGGGGGTCTGGGAGGCCCCCCCAGGGTGAGGTAGGTCCCACTGTCCTTGTGTCTGTCCCCATAGACCAGCACCTGCTCCTGGGGGCAGAGGAAGGCATTTTCATCCTGAACCGGAATGATCAGGAGGCCACGCTGGAGATGGTGAGCACAGAGCTGGGGGGCCAAGGGTGAGGGGCGGAGTTGGGGGTTGCTGGGGTCTAATGGGAGCCATCTCCCCCATTCTCTGCAGCTGTTTCCCAGCCGGACTACCTGGGTGTACTCCATCAACAATGTCCTCATGTCTCTCTCAGGTCTGTCTGTGGGTTAGGTGGGAGGAGGGGGGTCAGAAGTTAAGGGGTTGAGAGCCAGGAGGTTGGGAAGTAGGTGGGCACAGCTGGAAAAAAAACCAAAAAAACATACGCTCCCCCTTCAAAGAGCCCACAGTTAAAATCCCCAGCCACTTTTTCACTGGGGGACTTGCTCTCTGAGCCTCAGTTTCCCTACCTGTAAAATGGGGTTCACAATAGTCCACCTCCAGTCAGTTTTGAGGTGAGGTCTACAGGGAGTCTTTACATTTCCTTCATGTTCAGATGCCAATGAGAACTTACTCCACACTTTACTAAAATAGAGTGAGCGAGAAGTTATAGATTAAAATTATGTGTTACTGTTTTATAAACATTTTTGTAAAAGAATTTCCTGTGTGTGTGTGTGTGTGTGTGTGTGTAAAAGAATTTCTAACCTGTGGGGAAACACCAAGCCAAATAGGCTGCATGAGTTAGTTAATATCACACTTTAGGAGATTGTGATGACACACTTTAGGAGAATTTCTAGATCAGTGTCCTCTTAAACTTAGCAATGTGTGTAACTTCATCTGAGTGGTTAAGTGCCTGCCTATAGGTACTCATGTGGCTCCAAGCTCAGGAGGATAGGGAACATATTTAACTTATTGTTTGCCAGAGCCCAGCACAGTGCCTGGCCTACAGT
Source organism: Ailurus styani (assembly GCA_002007465.1). Lineage (NCBI taxonomy): Eukaryota > Metazoa > Chordata > Mammalia > Carnivora > Ailuridae > Ailurus > Ailurus styani. The sequence goes on from LNAC01000161.1 coordinate 1,741,623, forward strand.
GGACATTTAAAATACATCGAGTGAAAAAGGAATAAAAAAATGCTTGAAACTTGGAGCCTTGCGATTGGGAGTTTCAAAGGGATGGGGCCGGGCGAAGGGAAAGGGAAAGGTGGGAGTGTCTGGTGGCCTGTAACTGCCTGCTTCCCCCCTACACACACCCGCACTGCAGGAAAGACCCCCCACCTGTATTCTCATAGCATCCTGGGCCTGCTGGAACGGAAGGAGACCAGAGCAGGAAGCCCCATCGCTCACATTAGCCCCCATCGGCTATTGGCGAGGTACAGCCCCCCAGTGGCACCAGACCCCTGGGATCGCCCCCTTCCTGCCGTCCCTCTGCATTTACGCCTGCCTTCTTGTGCAGGAAAAACATGGTCTCCACCAAGATCCAGGACACCAAAGGGTGCCGAGCTTGCTGCGTGGGTGAGAGAGAATCCCTGGGTGCACCTGAAGGGGGTGGCGCAGGGCTTGGGCTGCATCTACCCGAGAGTTAAGGCCGGCTGTCCAGAGTCCGGGGAAAGATGTGTGCCCTTTTCGGGGGTGGGGGTGGGGGGCGGGGAAGGGGAGAGAGGATTGACCCTAACCCATCCCTACCCACCTCCACAGCGGAGGGTGCGAGCTCGGGGGGCCCGTTCCTGTGCGGGGCATTGGAGACGTCCGTGGTCCTGCTTCAGTGGTACCAGCCCATGAACAAGTTCCTGCTGGTTCGGGTAGGGGGCCTGCAGAGGCTCGGGACTCCCACGGGTTCTGCTGCTGCCCTAGAGCTTCGAGAAGCCCGGCTTGCACCCGAGGCCCCGCCCACCTGCGGGAGGCGCCCCCCTCGGGGCCTCTCTCTCGGGACGGCTTCCTGATCCTTGAGCTCCGCCTCTCACCCGCAGGCCCTATGTCCCACCAGGAGACCCCACTCAGATCCTTTGAGTCCAAGGAGACTTTGCTGCCTTTGAGTTTGGCCCTCCGGGGGCCCTGCCTTTCTGTCATGAAGGCGGCACCACCCTAACAGAAGCCACGCCAACTCTAAGGCCACGTCTGTCCATTTCTAAGGAGGCATCACCTCACTCCCCTGGAGTTTCTAGACGGCATCCCTCCTAGCCGAGGGTCCAGGAAACCCTTGGGAAGCCCCCTGCGGGCTCGCCTCCGAGGCCCCGCCCCCGGGCCCCGCCCCTCGCCTCCTCTGAGCCCGCCCCTCCCTGTGCGGCCTGCAGCAGGTGCTGTTCCCGCTCCCGACGCCCCTTCCAGTGTTCGCGCTACTGACCGGGCCAGGCTCCGAGCTGCCCGCCGTCTGCATCGGCGTGAGCCCGGGACAGCCGGCGAAGTCGGTGCTCTTCCACACCGTGCGCTTCGGCGCGCTCTCCTGCTGGCTGGGCGAGATGAGCACAGGTGAGTGGGGCGGGCTCGCTGGGGCCGGGGCTGCTGGGAGGGGTGGGGCTGGGCGGCTGGGCGGTGCTTTAGCCCTGAGGTGTGATTGGGAAAGGGGTTGAACCTGGGGCGAGGGGAAGAGCGGTGGGTCTATACAGACAACTGCGGAGAGTGAGGACCAGTCGGGCCGCGGGGATGGGCGGGGCTTAGCCTGCCGGCTTGGGAATGGAGGGGTGCCGAGTGCAGGAAGGCAGAACCCAGCGGAATGGGTTTTTGAACCTCTTCCTGTCAAACAGAGCACAGGGGACCGGTACAGGTGACCCAGGTGGAGGAAGACAAGGTGATGGTGTTGATGGACGGTAAGGACCCTCCTCCCTCTCTTTCCTCCACTGTTCCTGGATCTCCGCCTCGCAGACCCTGTGCTGCTCAGAAATGCTGAACCCCTCTAGGCCTTGCCTGCCTCCTGGTTTGCTTCTCAATGAATGTACTGTCCAGTCCCTCAGCAGCCCGTCCGTCCGTGCTTCGCCCTTAAAACCCGCCCTCTACCCTCTTCTAGGGTCTCTGAAGCTGGTGACCCCCGAGGGAGCCCCAGTCCGGGGGCTTCGAACTCCGGAGATCCCCATGACTGAGGCGGTGGAAGCCGTGGGTAGGTGCAGGGACGGGAGGGCCCCCGGCTCCGAGTGGAGGCTCGGTGACACCCAAAGGTAACGGGCGCTGCTTTCCTCCAGCTATGGTCGGGGGTCGGCTCCAGGCCTTTTGGAAGCATGGAGTGCAGGTGTGGGCTCCAGGCTCGGACCAGGTAAGCGTCTCCATCTGAAGGCCCTCCACCCGGCCCCTCCCCCGTGGGTCTTCCAGTTCCTCAGATGGACCCGGAGGACTGAGTCAGGGTGTGTGGGGCCCTGACGAGAAGCTTCCTCCGGTCTCAGTGCAGACAGGTCCTCTTCTATATCCCAGGGTCTCTTGGGTCCAGAGCTCATTCCGGGTCGCTGTGTGATCTTGGGCAAGAGATTCTGCTTCTCTCTGAGCCTCAGTCTCCAACTATAAAATGGGGCTCACTAGAGAGAGATGTGCGTGGTTAGGAGCATGAACAGACTGCTGGGGTTGGAATCTGGCTGGTTGGCCTTAAGCAACTGACTTCACCTTCTCATGCCGTACTTTCCTCAGCTGGAGAATGGAGCGAAAAATGGTCCTTAGCTCATAGAACCCTGTGTGTCAGATGCTGCCCCTATATGTTTGTATTTTATTAATCTTCTCGAGCACCCATCAGGAAGGTCCTGTGATTTCACAAGTTAGTAATCTGAGGCTCAGAGAGGTAAAGTAACTTGGTTGGTTGGGTCACAGAACTGGTGAATGGTGTTAGCAAGAATGAGTATTTCTGGACCTAAGACTAGAAGTTCAGGGACCCCCCCCCCCATTCTCTTTAGGGGAGAGGGGAAGAGTCTTCTAGATACTGACACACACACACCTTTTCCTCAGCTGTTGCAGGAGCTGAGAGACCCCACCCTCACCTTCCGTCTGCTTGGCTCCCCCAGGTATGGACGTGGGGAAGGGGACACAGAACCTGGGAGGGGGGCCTCTGATGTGGACAGGTGTCTTGAGATGTTTCCAGCCACCTGTATCTTTGGCATAGACATTCTCTCTCCAGGTCTCCTGCTTCTGACTCTGCCCCTTACAGTCCATTCCCCTGCAGCAGCCAAGGGGACATTTTTGTTTTTTAATTTTTATTTTCACTGTTTATCTTGGTGTAACTTTAGACTCACAGAGAAGTTGCAAAAATAAATTTAAAAAATAATTTTAAATTCTTGTATCCCCTCCATTCATCCAGATTCCTCAGATGTTAACTTTTTGGTTGTTTTGGAGGGGTTTTGTGTGTGTTTTGTTTTTACCACATTTGCTTGACCTTCCTCTTTCATATGCATATAATTTTTCCTGACTGTTTGGGTGTGAATTGTCTCCTAAAGCAAAGACCTACTCGTGCAGACCACAGTGCAGCTGCCGAAATGAGGGAACTAGCACAACTCAGCACGACCTTCTAGTCCACACACCTGTTCAGGTCTCACCAGTTGGCCCAATGATGCTTTTTTTAAAAAAAAGATTTTACGTATTTGAGAGTGAGCAAAGGAGAGAGAGCATGAGTGGGGTGAGGGGCAGAGGGAGAAGCAGACTCCCCACTGAGCGAGAAGCCCGACGACATGGGGCTCCATCCTGGGACTCGGGGATCATGACCTGAGCCACCCAGGTGCCTCCCAATGATACTGTTTATAACCAAAAAATAATATGTTTTTTTTTTCTTCTGGCCCAGGATGATAGGCTGCATGTAGGAGTCGTTTCTTTCCTCTTTGGCCTAGGACAATTCTTCGGGCTCTCTTTGTTTTTCAGGACCTTGATACTTTTGTAGAGTACAGGAAGGTTGTTTTCCAGAATGTCCTTCAGTTGGGTTTGAGGGTTCCAGGTTAAGCATTTTGGGCAGGAATACCGCAGATGTGATGGCGTGTCCTTCTCAGTGCATCCTATCAGGATGTCATGTCACTTTGTCCCATTACCCGACAATCTTTGAGCCTTTGGGTAGAGTGGAGTCAGCCTGGTTTCTCCACTATAAAGTTACCTTTTGCATTAATAAGTATCTTTGGGGGTGATTTGTTGAGAGTGTGTAAATATTACTGTTTCTCATCAGACTTTCACCTTCTGGTTTTAGCATCTATTGGTGATTTCTGCCTGAATATATCATGAGGATAGTTACTAAATGGTGAATGTCTATTTCTGCACTTATTAGTTGGTATGCTACTGTGGGGACGATCTGTCCCTTCTCCGCCATGTGTGTGTATTTCAGCACAGCCTCGTGGATTGGCAGTGGACTTCCATTTTATTCTGGGGATTATAATCTATTACTATCACTATTGACTTTGAGACAGAAGAACTCCCACATTTAACCAGTGAGAGCCCCTTCAGGGATCTCTCATGACCTTTTGACATGCCAGAGAGGCCTTTTAAAATCTAAGTCCCATTGCGTCACACGCGCCCCCCCATTGCGTCCCCCCCCCCCCCCCCCCCACCGTTTTAAAACTCCTGTGGCCTCAAGATAAGTACCCAGTCCTGGCCACAGCCCACAAGACTTTGACTTCTGCAGCCAAGTCCCAAGCTCTCTCCCACCTCAGAGTCTTTGTCCAGGCTGTTCTCTGCCCAGAACACCCTTCCCCGACCTTTCACCAATTCTCTCCTGAGCCTTTTTGAGGCTCCACCATCTATTGTTTTTATTTTCTTAAAGATTTTATTTATTTGAGAGAGAGAGAAAGAGAGAGAAGGAGCAGTGGGGAGGGGCAGAGGGAGAAAGAGAGAGAGCAAAGCAGACTCCCCGCTGAACAGGAAGCCTGATCTGGGGCTTGACCCCAGGACCCAGAGGTCATGACTAGAGCTGAAGGCAGATGTTTAACCGACTGAGCCACCCAGGCAACCCTCCACCATCTGTTCTTTGGGCCACGTTGGCTGACCCTTTGGGAGAGGTTTCCATGCTATTTTGCACTCATGTAATTCACTGACTCGTGGTGGGCTCCCATTCTAGATTGTTCTCCCGTCCTCAAGGGCTGAGACCATGTCTGCTCTCACTGTAATAGCCCAGCCCTCTGCTGGCAAGCCACTATTAGGTCCTTTGTGAATGAACGGATGAACTGACTTCTCTCCTCCTTCCCCAGGCCTGTGGTAGTGGAGACACGCCCAGCAGATGACCCCACTGCCCCCAGCAACCTCTACATCCAGGAATGAGTCCGTAGGGGGGTGTTGGGAACCACTCCCTGCACCCCCGTCCACAATGGACATACATTAGTGGTCATGACATGCACATGTCTCCCAATAAACATGACTCCAGCCTCTGCTGTCCTTTTGTTCTTCTGGAGGGGAGAGGGGTCGGGCGGAATTCCTGGATGCCCACCCATGCCCCTAAATGCCAATAACCCAACACAGTGATGTCAGGGGTATAGCACAGACTTTACTTCTCCAGTACATGGTCACCTGTCCCCCAGCTGCCTTTGGGGGAGGGTTTTTGGGCTAAGGGACTTGTGAGAATAAGGCACTTGAGGTGGGGGGTGAAGGGCCAGCTGGGGGTCTCAGCTAAGCTGGTCCTCGTACTGCTTGCGGAAACAATCGCCAGCTGGGAAGAAATCCCAACATCTCTCTTGGTACATCTTCCAGACATAAGACTCCTAGGGTTGGGGCATGGGGAAGAATTGGTTGGTCACATCTTCAAACGCTCATGCTGACATGAGCTTCTTACTGCCACCTGCTGCTTGACCATGTGGTTAAAACACTCCATGTCCCTGCCCGCGGCCCTCCCATTAACACCCCCTTACCTGGCCGGTGTGCTCTGTCTCGTCCTTATTTATCAGGTACATCAGGAAGAACCTGAGGGTGGGAGGGCAGGGGAGATAGGTCAGGACTACCCTTTCTCCTGATTGGCTGGCTGGGAAGCCACCCACCGGATACCGCACCTAACTGGCCAATGCCCAGGGCCACGCCCCTCACAGGCGGCCACGCCCCACCCCCTGATTGGCCAACGGGCCCATGCTCACATGTAATTGGCCAGGTTGTGCTCCTCTAGTGTGTGGGTCTCGAACCCGTGTGGTGTCGTATCAAAGTAATCGCTGCCAATGCCGCAGATGAAACACTTGGTCTATGGGTGACAGGGGACGTCAGAATCCGAACCCCTTCAATGCCCCCCCCCGGGGTTCCCTCTGCGTCACTCCCAGACTCGACCTACCTCCATATCTTCCTTCACTTGCTCTTGTTGGTCTCGGAGCTCACCAAAAGCGTCAATGATCAGACCTGTGGCAGCAGGTGTGAGTCAGTGCCCAGCCTCTGACCCAGCTCAGACTCCTCCCTCTTCTGACTACCCACCTCTGAGCCTTGCCTCCCATCCCCCATCTCCCTCATCTCACCCTGCTTCCTAAAGATAACAACACCTAGCGTTTATTGAGCACTTTTTATGAGCAAAATACCTAGGAATTGACTTAATTCTCACAGTAACCCTGAGAGGTAAGGATCGTTAATAGCCTCATCTGCAGAGGGAGAAACTGAGGCCCAGAGAGGTGACTTGTCTAAAGTCTCACAGTAGGAAGAGGCAGAGCCAGGATATGAATCCAGGCCAACTACACTCTTTTTTTTTTTTTTTTTAGATTTTATTTACTTATTTGAAGACAGAGAGAGATTACAAGTAGGCAGAGAGGCAGGCAGAGAGAGAGATGAGGAAGCAGGCTCCCCACTGAGCAGGAAGCCTGACGCGGGGCTTGCTCCCAGGACCCTGAGATCATGACCCGAGCTGAAGGCAGAGGCTTTAACCCACTGAGCCACCCAGGCACCCCGCCAACTACACTCTTAAAGGAGCCAGCCTGCCCCCACCCTCACAACCCTGACCAGCACTGACCCTGGATGATGGCCAGCAGGATGACAATGACAAAGAAGAAGAAGGTGATGTCGAAGACCACTCGGTACAGCTCATATTCATCGCCTGCTGGGTCCTCAATCTCATCCCCGATGCCCCCACCGGCTCGGACACCCACATACATGTGAAACAGGTAACACTGTTGGGGGGAGGGAGGTTACAAGCATACTGGTCATGCATTTTATCATTCGACATTCTCCGAGTACCTCCAGGGCCCTGGACTGAGGGGATAGGCAGACACAGCGGGGACTGAGCCAGCTCTGGGCCCTGCCCTCCCAGGGCTCACAAACGTGGCATCAGATAGTGACAGCCCAGAAATGATCATGGCTGTGATAGGGAGGACACAGGCAGAGGGGGCAGAGCCAGGGCGGGGGAAGCACAGGGTGATCAGGGAGAAATGGGGGGAGAACAGGAAGCTTTGAAGCTTCAAAAGCCTGACTCAGGGCAATCAGGCTGGACTTCCCTACAAGAGGGGACATGTGAGAGCTGGAACTTGAAGGAGGTGTTAGGTGGGAGAAAGTGTTCCAGGCAGAGAAAACCACATGTGTTACATCACTGCTGGGGAGCAAAGAATACATTTTGCTCCCAGGAGGAACTGAAAGAGGTTCAGTGAGGCTAGAAAATAGAGCTCCAGTAAGCAAGAGCAGGGAAAAAAATGAGGCCGGCAGATGGTTGGGGAGGGCTTCCTGTAGGAGGCAGCATTTAAGTTCAACGGTGACGTGTCAAGTGAGAGAGGGGCATGGACATGGGGCCTGTGGGGGAAGAGGGAGAGAACATCAGATGCAAAGGGTTTGGGTGGGAGGAAACACATGGTCTTAGGGGAACCGAAAGAGGACAGGCAGCCAGGGAGCAAAAAGCAAGAGAGACTGTGGTTAGACTCAGGCAAAGCTGGCTTTTCCCTGGCATTGTGAGCCAAGGTGAGGGATTCAATTTTATCACACAGTACTGGAGAGCTTACAGGAAGGTTCTGAGAGAGGAGGGGGAGGGGGGCACAGTCTGCCTGGCACTTGGGAAAGATTTTCCACTTGTTCTTTCTGTGTCCCCAGGAAGTGAGAGAACCCTGTGTCTCAGTTAAGAGCTAAGGCTGGTGACTGTGGTGGGAACAGGGCTATGTGGGCAAGACTAGGTCTGGTGGGGCCTCGAATGTCAGGCTGAGGGGCTGGACTGGGTCCTGAGAGCATGGCGCCAAGACATCTTGTGCAATAGCCCTGAGCTCATTCTTCTCCACTGTGGCCCGTGCCTCCATAGGGCCAGCTCAGTCTGGGTTATGACCACCATTATCAGAATGAAAGAGAACGTATAAACAAGCATGGCATCCTGATACTTTGGGTGACGTTTTTATATTTCTGTCTTTCTTTCTTTCTTTTTTTTTAAAGTAACCTTTGCACCCAACCTGGGGCTCGAACTTACAACCCTGAGATCAAGAATCGCATACTCACTTCACCTACTGAGCCGCCCCTGGGTGAAACTTTCACGGATCACGATGAGAGTAGCTAACACCTACATAATCATTAATACACTCCAGGCGCCATTGTAAGACTTTTGAGGGAGCTCCACGGAGTCCTGAAATCAGCCCTTGGCTGTAGGCACGGTTATGACACACTGATTTTACGGGGAGGACACCAGAGCGCGGGGAGGTTGAGTAGACCACCCCAAATCTCACGGCTCGTGAGCGACAGGGCCAAGACACGGAAGCATCTTTCCAGTAATAATAGCTTTAAAGGCTCAAATAACATGACAACGGCGGCGAGTGCTTACTGAGCACTGACTGTGTGTCTGGCGCTGTTTAAAGGCCCTCACGGTAAGTCTACGAGGTGGGTTCTCCTACTAACCCCCTTGACAGACGGGACCACTAAGGGTCAGACAGTCAGTAACGGGCCCTCGAGTGCCGGGGGGAGGGACTCACCGTCATCATGTCGTCACACTTCATGTCAGGCTCGTCCTCATCCTCACTCTTGTTGTAGAACTTGCGGAAGAAGTTGAAGGCCACCACGGTGTAGAGGTAGACCACCACCGCCAGGAGGCCCACGGTCATCACCAGCTGGGGGGGCGTGGGGAGGCCTGTCAGCCCCAGGCCCAGCCTCCCCGGTCTCCATGCCCCCCCCCCCACTGTCAGCCAATGTGGCCCTCCCTGCCGGGGCCCACCCCCCACACCCACCCTGGCTCAGCCCGCCCAACCCCTCCCATCCCCACCCACTCAGACTTCCAGCTCAGCCCACCAGGCTCACACCCCTCAGTCAGGTCCTCCCCACACCTGCTTCCCATTGTGGGTGACGGAGGAGAGGATGGTTCGCAGCGTCTTGACCCCCATAGCAATGTCCAGGAGGTGGGCAGCGAAGAAGAAGTTGTTGTAGTGCCCCAGGAGGGACATCACCATGTACCAGCCCAGGTACAGGAAAGACTGTGGGCACACAGGGTCAGGGGTCAGGGAGCATGTGGGACTCATGGGAAGCACTCGGGGGCCAGGAAGCCCTCATGAGGGTCAAGGGGCATCTGAGGGCTTAGGGAGCACTGTGGCAACAGGGGGCCCTGGAATACTTGAGAGGGATGGGAGTGCTCTGGGGGTCAGGGTGCCATTTCTGCCTAGGGAGCATTTGGAGTATCGGGAGCACTCTGGGGGAGAGCCATTCCCAGGAGATGCTGGGGAGCCCTCTGCTGAAGGACACAGTCTGAGAATTCAAGAGCACCTGAGGAACAAGGGGCCTCAGGGGGCAGGGGGCTTCATAGGCCCAGAGGTTCGCAGGGGCTCAGGAGTCAGGCCCTGTCAGGGGTACTGGCGGGTGGTGGCCCCAGCCCCCCAAAAGCCCTTCTACAGTTCCTCCCCCACCGATGGGCCCCTCCTCACATTGTCTGTGAAGATGACCCCAAACTTCCAGATCTGGTACTTGACGTCAATGGACATGAGCCTGTGCAGGGCGGGAGGAAGAGGGATGGCCGGATGCCTGACCCTCAGAGCCTGGCCATCTTCCCTGGCCACCCCAGGCCCATGCAGGCTGGTCCCCGACTCACCAGGTGAGCAGCCCCGGTGGCGGGTCGGGCTTTCGCTCGTTGTGGGCTGTGATCTCCAGCGTGGCCAGATCCATACCCAGCAGCTCCGCGATCCGCTCCCGCCCATAGATGTCCCCATGCTTGTCCAGGACCTGCGCAGGGGAGCGTGGGGCCACGGGGACACGGCTGGAGTCGGGGAGGGCCACAGCCTGCATGGGGGGAGGCTGGGGACACTCTGAACTTTGCGTGAGAAATTAGGGGTGCATTTTTCTGGAGAGAAGGGCCAGAGCTTTCTTCAGATCCCCAGGGGGAGGGTCCAAGAGTGATAAAGTTTCAGTTGATTCACTAGCCAAATTCATAGGGATAATTTCTTATGCTCAGATTGGTAGTCAAGGAACCTTATATAATTGGGCCTCTGTCATCTGTGAACTTATCTTCCCCTACTCACCGCCCCCCCCCCACCATTCACTCTGCTCCAGCCACACAGACACAGAGACCTCCTCACAGCTCCTTGAATACACCAGACACATTGCTGCCTCAGGGCCTTTGCATCGGCTGTTCCTCCTGCCTAGGACACTCCCCCTAGATTTCTACCTGAGTCACCCCTTCCCTTCATTAACTAGTGTGTCCTTTCCTGCTTACTCCCTGCCAACACACACACACACACACACACACACACACACACACACACACACACACACTTCCCTCTTCACTTTTTTTCTTATGCAACACTTATCACCACCTAAACCCTATAAAGGTGCTCAGCATCTGTCTTGCCAGCCCAAGTGCTGTGTTTACGGCTGGACTCCAACCTCCTAAAGCAATTCCGGGCACAGCGGGTGTTCGATAAATGTTTGTTGAGTGAACGAAGGATCTAGTTTTCCTTGGTGCCAGATACTACTCATGCAGGAGGCCATATAATTTTTACAACCACCCGTGGGGTCAGCCCTTTTACAACGACCTCACTTCGAATCTGAGGGAAACCGAGCCACAGAAAGGCCGACACAGCTAGAAGCAGAAGAGCAGGCAGTCCAGCTCCACAGTCTGTGCACTTAAAAAACAGTACGCTTCACTTCCTCCCTCTTAACTAATACTTATTGGGTCCTCATTCTGGGCCAGGCACTCCGCTACCTTCATTCCACGTATCATGTCATCACAGAGGGAGGTGGGATTATTGTGCCCATTTCCAGATGGGCAGACTGAGGTGCTCCTCAGGCAGCCAAAGCCCATTGCCCAGGGTCACACATAAAGGGACTGGCTGTCAGGGCTGGGATATCCAGGTGGCAGCAGGAGACCCCGCCCGGGAGGCCATGCCACCTCCCCATCCACGTCCTCACCTTCCGCTTGACAAACTTGTCCCAGTAGTTGCTGGGGAAAGACCTGCCAAGAGAGAGAGAGAGAGACACCCCGAGGTGTTAGGGTGGGAAGGGCCAAGAACCACCAGGCAGGTCAGGGTGGGCGGAAGTTCTGATGCTGTTCATACAGGGGGCCCCGCAGAGCAGGGCTGCGTCCCCCTGGGAGTCGGGCTCTAGAGACCTCATGCCAGGTCTCTAGACATTTGCCCCGGGCCATCCATTACCCCAGTGCTATGTGGGTGGAGCCCGTGGGAGGCGGCGGGCTTGCATGCCCGGGATGTGCAGAAGACACAGAGTGGCCCTCCGTTTGGATGCTCATTGGATGATGATTGTGGCCCGTTAGTTGCCAGTTTTCAGATTCACAGTCTGATACCCTAAACTCCTGCCAAGGTGGGGAATGAGTTTTGTTGGGTTTGGCGGAGAAGGTTACCATGAATCCACAAGCTCAGACCTATCTGATGTGCTTCGATCTATGGTACTTCCTCTCCTTACTGAGGCTCAAACTGCCCCTGATTTGTCCAGCGGGAGCCCCTCCTGGATGCCGCTCTGCACCGGGCACATCCTTGCTCCCTGACATAAGGTGACCCGGGCAGGCTGCATGTCCCCGCCCCAGCTGCTTCTCCGAGGAGCTTGGATCCTTTTTGTGGGAAATGGTATTTAGAGGTCAAGGTCTTGGGCAGACACAACTCTAAACAGATGTTTCTGGGGCACCTCAGTGGCTCAGTCAGTTAAGCATCCAATTCTTGGTTTGGGCTCAGGTCATGATCTCAGGGACATGGGATCAAGCCCTGCATGGGGCTCTGAGCTTGTCCCTCTCCCTCCTCCTTTGCCCCTCCCACCTCTCTGATAAATAAATAAAATCTTAAAAAAATAAAAACAAATAAACAGATGTTTCTCCCTGACTTTCTCTGTGAAGCATGTGTACTTGAACGTGTAGACGTTAGATGTGCCTTTGATGGTGACAATGAGAGCAGAGGATGTCCTCGGTGTGGCTTCTCTCCTCTCCTCGCACCACCTCTCCTGGGCAGGACCCCATCATAAAATAACTTCCAACACTTATCCAGGACTCACTGTGCCCCAGAAACTACATGAACTCGTTTCTTCATTACAAGATCCTCAGTGCTGTTATTTACCCTCCTTTCACAGATTTGGAAATGGAGGCATGGAGAGACTGAGTGACTTGACTGAGAATTCCCAGCTGGGGTGTGGCCAACCTAGGCTTTGAACCTGATCTGTTCTGGAGTTCTTATTCTAGAGATGATGAGGCCCCCCTGTATGAACACATGAAATGGGACTTGATGGCGGGGGTGAGGGGTTGGGGACAGAGGAGGCTGGGAGTTCAATTTAGGGGTCCCACCACATTGCTCTCACACACCCTCATTCCCTCTCTGAGGTCAATTTATTTATTTTTATTTTTTTTAAAGATTTTATTTATTTATTTGACACACAGAGAGAGATCACAAGTAGTCAGAGGCAGGCAGAGAGTGAGGAGGAAGCAGACTCCCTGCTGAGCAGGGAGCCCCATGCGGGGCCTCGATCCCAGGACCCTGAGATCATGACAGGAGCCGAAGGCAGAGGCTGTAACCCACCGAGCCACCCAGGCGCCCCTCTGAGGTCAACTTAAAAACCAAATGATTTCCTGTTGCCTACTCGTGGCAGCTGGATAAGAATCACATGTGGGGGTTTAAAGGCAGGTTCCTGGGCCCCACCCCGGAATCCCTGAACCGGAATCTCTGGGGTCTGGGCCCCAGGGGTCTCCATGTGTCACCAGCGCCCCCACAGGTACTTTAACACATGTGAAATGTGTTCATATTACGGAGGAGAAGACTGAGGCTTTGGGAAACTGAGTCAGGGCCAGCAGTCACCGGAACCTCAGGCTTCTGAAGCCCAGGCCTGGCCTGCAGTGAAAGCCCAGCTCTGTCCCCCCACCCACCCCGAGGTGGGGGCCCAGGCCTTACGGCGTGTTCAGCACCAGCCGGTCCCACTGGCCCTTCACATCATCATCCTCAGGCTGCTCTGTGATGTAGAGGCCGTCAAACTCCAGCTTTCGGGCCAGCTCCTTCTCCCGTTTAAAGATCACCAGGGGCACCTGGATTGTGCAGGGAGGCACAGGGGTGGGCATCAGGCACCAGAGGAGGAGAGCACAGCCTCGGAGGGAGCCAGGAGATCTTGCCGGCACCATGGTGAGACCCCATGTCTGGGGAGTTTCCCCAGAGCAATCAGGGCAGTCACAGAGAAAGGTGGGGAGATGAGTCAGGGCTGGGATGGGAGCAAGTCAGGAGAGCCCAGAAGTGGTGCTTGAAGGAGCCTGGGGCTTCCCCAAGGGAGGGGGGTTGAATAAAACAGAGGCAGGCGGAAGGAGCTGGAAATGAGGCAAAGCATTCCAGGCAGAGGGAACAGCATATGCAAAAGTTCTGAGCCAAAAGAACTCTATTCCTCCAACAGCAAAGTACCAAGATTGGCTCAAACAGACCCCTTGGAACCAAATTGCGGGTCTCCTAACATGCCTTCTGGGGCATCAGAAACCTCAGGCACTGTTATGTCAGAATCCCCACAGACCCCCACGAGCCTTCATTCACCAACTGATCAGTACACAGAAGATAATAGTCACTGTGACAGTCTGTCTCTTGGCCCAGAAATTAACATGATCCCAGGCCCTGGCTCCTCAGTTGTGACCCACATTAGTTCCTAGTTTGAATACTGTCCTTGCTGAAGACCCCAACCCTGTACCCAGCCCCCCAGCCCTTACTCCTGTTCCAGGCCCCCTCTGTCCCAACCACCGTGGGAGAGCCCCCCGCCCTAGACCCTCGCAGCCAGTGGCCCAGCGCCTCTCCCTGCCCAACGAGACCCCACCCCAGAACCGCCGTCATGACCCACCTTGAGACAGTTGTAACCAATGATGCACAGGAAGGCCACCAGCGTGTGGAGCAGGCTCAGACAGCGCAAGGCAGGCTCCATGTAGCCCGTGCTCTCCTCCAGGAAGTAGTACACCATGTTCTCGTCCTCGTCGCCCTCCGCTTCCTCGCCGGCCCCCGAGCCCCAGCCAGAGCCGCCACCGGACCCTGCACCTGACAGGTCCCCAGCTGCTGAGCCCCCCATGTCGTCCTCCCCTGGCGGAGAGTCGGAGACCTGAGGGGGAACAGAGGTCGGTCAGGGCCTGCCACACCCAGAAGCCACGAACACAATTGACAGCCTCCATTCCAGAAGCTGGGGCGGCGGGGAACACAATTAGATACAACTTTGGTGAGACTGTCAATCGAAGATGAGGGGTGGGCCCGCAACCCTGGCTAGCAAATCAGACTCTGTCCTGGGAATCTGACTACTGAACTGACAGGAAGTCTTTCCAGCTGATTCTCCTTGACGGCAGAGCCTTAAAGAGAATGACCACCAATATTAACACAAATACTAAAATCAGGCATAGCAGACGTTTACACAGCACTTTCTATATGCCAAGTACTGTTCTAAGTGCTTTACACATGCTAATGCTCTTGCAATCCCCACAACCCTGAAAGGAAGATACTGTCAGTGTCCTATTTTACAGATGAGGAAACTGAGGGGGCAGTGACATTAAGGCCCTTGCCTAACATCATACAGCCAGTGGGTGGTGGAGCCGGGATTCGATCCCACAGGTGCCAGCTAGACCGCTTCTCTGTTCTGTTAATATGAATCTCTGGTAAGACTCCAAGGGCTCTTTTGTCTCTCAGGAGGCCTGGTTCTGAGCCCTTTCCTTCCATTCCACGAGCTTCCCATTTCCTCCTCCCTGCAGATTTCTCTTTAGCTTATGAGAAAGCAAAGAAGCTTCACGGAGTCAATGCACGTCACAGGGAGGCCAAGGCCTGTGCATAGGGCCACGGGGCTGGCGAGTGGCCAAGCTGAGCATGGAAGCCCACACTGGTTCCCTGCTCTAACTCCTGCAGCCGGTCAAGCATCTGTCCTAGATGCACCCAGATACCCACACACGGTCCCAGGGTGGGGGGGGGGACCCAAGATCCAGTGTCCAGCCGGCACCTCCCCGGCACCCCCCATCCAACACCTTGTCCCAGGGGGCCCTGGCAACCTGGTAGGGGTTGAGCAGCCCCGCCCCCCAGCAGAGATAAACACCTATCCTCCGGGCCCCCTGTGACCAGCACCTTATAAAACAGCAAGATGAAGTTGATGGCAAAGGCCAAGAAGAGCGCAAGGAATCGCAGGGTATAGAAGTTCCGGGAGAGGTAGTTCTAAGATGAGGAGAGAAAGGGAAAGAGCTCACAGTCACCTTCTTCACTGGAGAATTTGTCCCATCATCCTCCCAACAATCCAAAATCTGGTCCCACAACCTCCCAGTTATTGAGTGTTTACTGTATACCAGGACGTGCCCTAAGAGCTTCATACACACGGCCGCATGTGGCTCTCACCACACCCCCATGAAGCGAGCACGGCTGGTCTGTCCATTTTACAGATAAGAACACCGGGGTTCGGGGAGGAAAGAGGTCTTGCTCAGGGTCACACAGCCAAGAAGGGGCAGACCTGAGGTTTGAGGCCAGGCACCTAACTTCCAGGGTCCACACTCCCAACCGCACTGGTATGGTGCTTCCTGTGTGAGGCTGCCCCTTCTGCTTTACCCCAGACAGAGGACACTTACTTCCAGCTGTCCCTCCCTCATTCTTCCCACACATCCTTGCCGGACCACCTTCCCCCCAACAGGTTTCCTTCAGCCCCTCATGTCAGGTTGGTCCTGGAGAGGAGGCAGGATGGGCGGAGCCCTGAGCCCTGCCCTCCCAAAGTCCCTCCCTTCTTTCTGGCTTGAATGAGGACATGAGTTCTCCCCCCAGCCTTGGACAGGAGGGGCCGGGACTGGTGCAGTGGCTCCGACCCAAAGGCTGAGAGCCAAAAAACAGGCCACGGTGGGAGGGACAGAAGCATGGCCTCGGCTGGATTTAGCTCTGGAGAGCACATGGGGGTGGAAAGCTGAGGCAGGTGGCCCTAGATGAGCAAAGGTATGGGGGATGGCATAAAGATCTGGAGTGGGGAGAGGCCGAGAAGCCGAGTGGAGGGCCACCTAAGATCCTGCCCTGTGACCAGGTCCTGACTCCGTCTGGGGGCATCTGTGCCCTCAGGCCAGCCTGGCTTCTTCGGAGCCTTAAGCCTGGAACAGGTGAGCTCCAGAACAGGGTGAGGAAGAGAGGGGCTGTGAAGGCATCATGGAGTGTCCCTGGAAGAGGAGGTGTCAGCAAGCCCTTGTGGGGTCCTCACCAAGAACTTCACCCTCTGCACTTCCAGTTCTCCCCAGAATTCCAAGCCCCCGCCTCCAGCCTCCTCCTTCTTTGGAGGGGGTGGAGGAGGTGCTGTCTTCTTGGGGGGCTCTGGTGGGGGTTCGGGGACTTCTTCCTTCTCCCCATTCTCAGCACTGCAGGGCAGGACACAGAAAGAGTGAGGAGGTGCCTGGGCAATCCATCCATTTATCCATTCATTCATTCAAAGCTGTGCACTGGGGGGCCCACGCCATGCTCGGCCCAGGTCTGGACGGTGCTGGGGATACAGTGCTGAGTCACTGCCTCCACGGGGCTCAGTCCGGTGGGGGTACGGACTGGTCACCAGGCAGTGGCAGCCCAGAGTGGTCAGGGCTCGGGTGGAGGACACTTAGGGGGTTGTGGGAGCTCCAGAAACACCTCTTCCACTTGGTGGCGGGGTGTGTGTGTCAAGGTAAGCTTCCTGGAAAAGGAGGTATGTGAGCCCAAATGGGAAGAAGGAAGACAGAGACAAGCATGGGAGAAAGTGCTCCAAGCGGAGGGAACAGCCCACAGGAAGGCTTGGAGGTAAAAGAGGAGCATTCACGGCCCCACTCCCTTTGACCGAGCCCCTCCTCTGGGTGCCAGCCTGGTCTGTGTGAGGCTGAGGACACAGGGTGAACTCAGGAGGCTCCAGGTCCAGGAGGAGGCAATGATAGGGGCCGGGCCCCTCGGACTCCAAGGCCACTCACTCAGCTTTCTCGGGTTCGGGCTCGGGCTCGGGCTCTGGTTCTGGAAGCAGCTCCTCTTCCTCTCCATCCACCTGGGAGCAGGGCAAGCATCAGGGACGAGCCGCTACCCCAAGCGCCTCTCAGAGCGCCTCTGCCTGCCTGTTCCTCTCGGGGTCCCTTCTCCTGGGCAACCCACGTTTGCCTCTCCTCCCTTCGGAAGTGGGATTATGAGTCTCGTTTCACAGAGGAGAAGCTGAGGATCAGCGAGGTGGGGCGCCTTGCCGAAGCACCGTTCAGAGTCAGGCTGACTCCAAGTGCAGCTCTTGTGCCCCAGGGCTTCCGGGCACCAGGGCCCGAGGCCGAGGGCTCCTTAATTCCTCGCAGCCACCTGTGTATCTCTGCCAGCGTCCCCGACCCCGTCCCTGGCTGTTCTAGCTACCGGTCCCCTTTCCCCTCTACTTAGGTTCCAGGGCCTCTCCTCTCTCTGGCTGCAGATATCTTGCCCTCTCCTGGAAATACTGCCGGTTTCAGGGTCTCCATCTCGGAGGCCACTTCTCCGTGTGTGCCCCCCCCCCCGTCTATGTCTCTCCGGTTTGTCTCTGCGGGCCTCTCTCTCACACTCTGCTCTGTCTCTCACAGTCTCCCTCCCCGTCTGGTCCTCCTCCCTCTTACGCTCAAGGTCTCCCGAACCCCAGAGCACCCCCACCCCCCCGCGGGCCCTCTCACCCCCAGCTTCCTCTTGATGATGGGGGAGCCCTCGGGCGTGGGCGGCTCCGCCGGCGTCGTGTCGCCCAT
>LNAC01000161.1:1760325-1790914 GCA_002007465.1 Ailurus styani
CCCCGCGTCGCGGCTGCGGAGACGGGG
This sequence comes from Ailurus styani, assembly GCA_002007465.1. NCBI lineage: Eukaryota > Metazoa > Chordata > Mammalia > Carnivora > Ailuridae > Ailurus > Ailurus styani. Next base: position 1,760,353 of record LNAC01000161.1, read on the forward strand.
GGCCTAGCAAGCCAGGTCCTCAGGGAGCCGCAGCCCAGAGGTGGCAGGCGGACGGCTGGATTCCCCACCATAGGGCTCCAGAACCGAGGCTATTCCCTCCCCTGGGAGATGGAGCTCGGTGGGGGAGGCCGAAGGTTCTGCAGCCGGCCAGCCTGCCTGGGTTCCAACCCTGATTCTGCCACTGACCAGCTGGGGGATTTAGACGTAACTCTCCGGGCCTNCCCCCCCCCCCCCCGCCCCCGAAAACCGGGGGATACTAATAGGACCTCAGTTACAGGGTTGGTGTGAGGATTCAGTGAGTTCAGAGATGCCGAGGGATCAGGACAGTGCCCGGTGCCTAATAAAGGCCACAGAGCACTCGCAGTTACCAGAAGGCTGCGGAGTACTGGAGGTCCACGCTGCAGACATGGCCTCGAGCAGGAGAAAGTGGGAATGGGAGGGGGGAACAGGCAGAACTGGTGTTCCCAGGAATTAAGAGAAAGAGTGTGCATGTGGGGAGCCCGTGAGAAGGCGAGGTGGGGGGAGCTCCCACAGCTTGTACAAGAGTGTGAAGGGCCCACACTGTACTGGGCTTCCAGCCGGTGAAGGGATGTGGCAGACATCCTGCGTGCAAGGATGGTGCAACCGTTTTTATGCCAGATCGGTGAGGGTGGGGCAGATGCAGTCGGGCCCTGAGGATACAGCTGAAATGTGCAAAATCTTGAGCGGTTCTGTGGAATGAGGGGTCCGACGTGCAAGAGCCTCATGAGAGGGCACCAGCCACTAGTCAGGTGGCGGTATGGGAGGATGTGGGAAGGGGAGGATGTCACCGTGGGGGGCTCTGGTGTCCATGCTGGACATGGGCACACAGGGCGCCCATGCGACGGCCTGGGGCCCAGACTGGAGGGGAGCGTTAGTGCAGGAGGGGCCTACAATTCATAGTGTTGGTGTCCGTGAGGCAGGCATGAGAGTGCAAGGGGGCCCCAGGGGTCAATGCAATAAGGCCCAGAATGTGAGGACAGGGTTCAGTGTGGGACAACAACCCAAGTGTGCTGGAGCCAAGTGTCACTGAGGGACCCAGTTGTTGAGGGGGTGATGGGAGTGCAAGGCTCATGGGCTACAAGTGTGAGATGGAAAAGGGTGTGCAAGAGCAAGTGGGAGGAATGTGCAGGGGAGGAGCAAAGGGGAAGTGTGAGTGTAGGGGGAGTGCAAGAGAACAGGGAATGGGGGCCACATGCAAGCTAAGTGTGAGGTAGGCTGGGGGCCTGACAGAGCCACATGAGTGTACCCTTGGGGCAAGTGGGTGTGTAAGGGGCATTCAGACATTTGTGGGTGGGTAGGAGAGGCTGAGATAGGCCACATCGGGCCACAGATAGGCCTGGCCACCAAGGACACTCGGGCTCATGGGGGTGAGCTGGAGGGTGGTCCAAGTGTGGATGGGCGATCAAGGGCGTGCCTCAGAGGGCATGCGGGGCATGAATAAGTGAGGGATGGGCAACCATATGGTGTGCAGGGACTGTATCCTTAGGGTGAGTGTGTAAGAGGTGTGCACCCACACGTGCACCCCAAATAAGTGGATATAATGTGCTGGGACCTCAGAGAGCATTTGGGGGCACACTTGGTGACTGGTGAGAGGCAAGCCAGCATAGCAAGGTACCCCAGAGCCCCCACGGTGAGTGTGCAAAAGAGAGGGGATGAGTAGGCCAGGGCCCAGAGAGGGCACACCAGGGGCTGCTGGGAACACAAGCAAGGAAGACATAATCATCTATAACCACCATGTTCCAGTACGTGACGGCGTGGGTGTGACTAGAACTCTAAGGACATGCTGGAGCTCCCAGAGTGAGCGTGCAAGTGGCAGGCATGGTGTTCAAGCAGCCAGTGGGGGCACAGCGACGCTGCTGCACGTGCAATGCATCTCTGGGCTAAATCTGCAAGAGGTGGGCAGGGGAGACCCGGGGGGCGTGCAAGGGTACTGCAGGGCCCATGGCATGGGTGCAAAAGGGTGGGCATGGGCCGCCCCTGTGGGGGTCCGAGTGCGCGAGGAGCACGTGCGGGGGCCGGGGGAGGCGAGCGTGCAGGTGCGCAAGCCGGCCCACCTGGGGCATCTCCCACTGCGTGCGGTTGGTCTCCGAGATCTCGAAGTAGATGCGCTCGATGCGGCGCGAGGCGCCCATGATCTCGATGCGGCCCAGGTAGGGCCGGAAGTACTCGAGGATGCTCTCCGCCAGCTCGAGGAAGTTGCGCAGGCGCGGGTCGTGGGGCACGTGCTCCGACAGGTTGGTCAGCAGCACGGCCACGTTGAAGCCGATGTCACGGGCTGGCTCCTGGAAGCGGTTGGCGAACTCCTCACAGTTGATCATCTCGTTCTCGTCCGCTTCGGAGCAGGAGAGCAGGAACTGGATCTCTGGGCCCGTGAACTGCTTCTGGCTGTCCATAGCCTGGGGGCGGGAAGGGGTGAACGGGAGAGGTCAGAGGCCTGGCCCGGGGAGCCTCGGGGCTTTTCTTAAATACAGTTATGGACTTTGCATGAAGACAGAAAATTCCAGAATCCTAACCAGCACCCAAGGCTGAAACCCCACAGGCTGGCACAGATGGGGTTGTACCAGCTATCAAAATACCAGAATGCTGCATTTCCACAAAGCTGAGCCAACATCCACTATAAGATACTTTCCTTTTTCAGAGCTGGTAAGAGGGGAATTGATGCAACTCAGCAGCTGGGCTGAATAGTAAAGAAATGCTGCCGCAGGCTCTCCGCAGGCCCTGCGTGCCTGCTGTCTAGCCTCCCTGCTTGACGGCACCTATGGCCTGTCCCAGAGGGGGCAGGGACCCTGTGGCTGTAGGCAGGGTCTGTCCAGTTGGGATCAGGAACTGGAAGAGAATGGAGCCGTGGCATTGCTCTCCCTGACTTCCTCCCTGAGCTGGCCATGTCCTTCCCTCAAAAGTCAGACCTACAGTCCTGCCCACCCAGCTTCTTGTGTCTCCAAGTTAGATAACTACCCTCTTCTCCAGGACAGCACCCCCGCCCCCGCCGTAGGGCCGTGATACATGTCACCCCCCACAAAGCTCCCCCAAGGCTCGTTTGGGCTGCCCCCACCCCTTTCCTGCAAGTGCATCATTGACACTCGACACAGTGGAGGGCTCTGAATTTCAACTGGAAACAGTCACACGCCCACCACCCCAGAATTAAATGCTCATATATGTGGACATATATGTGGACATATTTTTTCAAATACTACATATTAAGAACTAAAACATTACAGGTATGATTGGAGCCTTCTGTGCATTCTTGTCCCATTCCCCCCAACTCCATGCCACCTCCACCTTCTCCCAAAGTAACTACTATCCTGGCGTTGATCTATCCTTCCAAAACACGTCTCAATACTTCTACTACCTATATCCTGGCATTTTCTCACAAAAATACATAGTATCCCGTGTGTTTTATTTTTATTTAAAGAATTGCTATTATAATCGTATAATTTGAAACTTGTTTTCACTCAACTATGTTTTCAAGATCTACCCATGTTGATATATGGATCAAACAAATTCATTTTTACTGCTGTGTAGTATTTTTAATAAATGTAACACCATATATCCTCCCGATAGTGGACATTTAGGTGGTTTCCAGCTTTGTGCTTTACAGACAACACTTTCCTTGAACAGTCTTGTGCTGATCTGTGCACTTTTGGCAAGAAGTTCTCTAGAGCAGTTTTTCAAATGTTTTGACTGCACTTACAGTAAGAATGCATTTTGCAGTTTGACTCCAGAGAAAGGGGTTCATGATAAAATTCTGACTTTCGCTATGCAACACTCTCTGCAGTGTTTTATTCCATTGTATTTTTAAAGATGCCGGTCATGACTTAACGAAATTAATTTCATGACCCACAGATGAATTGCACCATCTGAGAAATGCTGCTCTAGGGTATGAACAGAAGTGAAATCTTCTGGCTCCAAAAAGTGCTTTGTAGCCAAGAACTTTGCAAAAATGCTTTCTAAATGAGTAACCCGCTTTGCAAATCATGAAGGGCTCTAGAAACCACAGAGTGTGGAGACATAATCACACAGGAACTCCTCACCATCTACCCTTGCTGCACCAACCTCCCTTCTCCACTTATGATGTGGTGTGTCACTGCCCCTCTTAAAAGACCACCTCCCTATGGAAAGGCTTAGAACTCCATCCCCTCCATTCAGTCTTGGACTCTGCTCTTGTGATTTGCAGCTCTCTCTTTGTCATCATCCATTTGCCCACTCCCCTTCTTTTGAAATACCTCTTTCTCTGATTGCTATCAGCTTCTTATGCTGGACTCCTCCTTTATTCCAGACTTCTAAAGATCGGGAGCACCAGGCCTAGAATCTGCACCCCTTTCTTGAGGTACACACTCTCCATGGAGATATCACTGAGGCCCAAGGCTCTGAACACTGTCCCACACCAAGGGTTGTCCAGTTTACATCTCAGCCCTAACTTCTCCCCAGAATTCAGACACTTAACAGCCAAAGCCCCTACATGACATCTTTTCATGGATCTCTACCCCAAATTGGAAACAGTCCAAACTGAACTTTTGATTTCAAAACCTCTCCTCCCACTGTCTTAGCCATCTCAGGAATAGCATCGCTCTCCACCCAGCTGCTTAAGCCAAAACCTTTGAGTCATCCTTTATTCCTCTTTTTTATCTCACCACCCACACCCGATTCATCAGCAAATCTGTCAGCTCTGCTTTCACAGATCTAGAACCCACATACATCTGCCCCCATGATGGTTCCACCCTGGTTTTTGTCCCGCACTGTCTCCCACTGGACTCTCACAGCAACTTCTTCCCTGTTCTCCCTGCTCCCCCTCAATCCCCAGCCAGAAGACCCTATAAACATCTAAGGACACACCTCTCCCTGCTGAGAATCGTCCCTTGCCTCCATCTCATTCAGCTTAAAAATTCGAGTCTTCCCTGCACCCAACCAGGCCCTGCACGTGTGCTGTGTCCCTCCCCTCTTGCACTCTACCGCTTCCGTTTTCCCCATCAATAGCCCTCTCCAGTCATACTGGCCCCCTTGCCACCCCTCTGATTCCCACCTTTCCACATTTAGACTTGCTGCCCCCTCTGTCTGGGATGCCACAATGTCCCCCACCTCCACATGGTACATTTCAGCTCTCCACGTCAATGCTCTTTTCTGGAAAGGCCTCCCCCATCCACCCCCCTTTTGAAAGGACTTATTCCACCCATGCTCTCTCACATGCCACCCCTCTCATTTCCTTCAGACTACAGATAATCACCTGAAATTATTTTGTTTAGTTTTTCGTTGTTGTTGTTTTTAGAGAGGGAGGAGGAGGGGCAGAGAGAGAATCTTGAGCAAGCTCCATGCCCAGTGCTGCGGGGCTCAGCCTCATCTCCCACCCCAATATCATGACCTGAGCTGAAATCGAGAGTCAGACACTTAACCGACTGAGCCACCCAGGTGCCCCCATTTGGTTATTTTCATCTGCCCCTTCCCACTGGGCTGTCCGCTCTGAGGGTGAGGCTTCGGTCTGTTCTGCTTGCTGCTACACACAGCAGATGGTCAGGACACATCTGTCAAATAAATTAAGCATCTTGAAAGCAGAAAAGACTTTGTCCCTTTGTTACAATTTTTGAAAATTAAAAAGTCCTTTTAAAAATCCTCAACTTGCCTTTTAAACCATAAAGAAATCAAAAACCATGTTGTGAAATATGTATTTGTAAAGCGTCTGGGGATCCTATGAAGCTTTGTGTTTAGGAAACCATACGCTCTTTGACAAATGGTCCCTTGAAATGAGAGTATTAACAAAAATGAGCATATCATCATTTGCCATCACTTGTGCATGAATGTGTCTGGGTATTGAACATAAGTAGCTGCTGACCTCACCAAAGGAGAGAGAACAGGGAAGGATTTGCCTTCTGATGAATGTAGGCAGCGCCACAGAGGATATGCCAATGAAACAAACAGACACACAAACCCGAGCCTGCATCTGACAGGCTTCTTGACCGGAAGTCTCAGTTTACAGGAAACACAGGGGAAGGAGGAACGTGCTACATGACACTACAAGGTTGTCTCAGCCAGATGGAAACTGTGGGAAATGCTACAAACAGCACAGGCACTTTCCAATGAGAGTCGGGGGCCACTTGGGGCTGTTGAGCCCTTGAATCAGGGCAGGTGCCAATTGAGATTTACATACCGGATTTCAAAGACTTAACATGAAAAAAGGATGTAAGATATGGAATAGTATTTTTTATATTGATTACATATTGAAATAATACTTTGAATCTATGAGTTTTAAATAAAATATATTGTTGAAAATGACCTCATGCACGTGTGTTTTACTTTTTAAAAGTAAGGGTACTAAAAACATTTAAATTATGCATGTTGCTCACATTGTATTTCTAATTTTTTTTTAAGATTTTATTTATTTAGTTGACACAGAGAGAGAAAGATAGAAAGAGAGGGAACAAAAGCAGGGGGAGTGGGAGAGAGAGAAGCAGGCTTCCTGCCGAACAGAACCCTGGGATCATGACCTGAGTTGAAGGCAGACACCTAACAACTGAGTCACCCAGGTGCCCTTGCTTTTCTAACTTTTTTAAAAGAAAGTCTACCCCCACCATGGGGCTTAAACTCGCAACCTGAGATCAGGAGTTGCATGTTCTACCAACTGAGCCAGCTAGGCGCCTTGCTCATACTGTGCAAGAGAGTGCTTCTCTCTATCAGAGTGCTCCTCTATGGGGCCAAACACCTGAGTCTCCAGCAGATCAATTACAAGGAAAAGGAAAAGTGCTGGAGGGGAAGCAGTAGATACAAAGAGGTTTAAAGTGGGAGCCTGGGTGGCTCAGTGGGTTAAAGCCTCTGCTTTCGGCTCAGGTCATGATCTCAGCGTCCTGGGATCGAGGCCCGCATCGGCTCTCTGCTCAGCAGGGAGCCTGCTTCCCAATCTCCCTGTCTCTCTGCCTGCCTCTCTGCCTACTTGTAATCTCTCTCTCTCTGTGTCAAATAAATAAAATCTTTAAAACAAAACAAAACAAACAAAGAGGTTTAAAGAAATATCAACCAGTTGCAATGGGTGGAACTTGTTTATTTTTTTAAACATATTTTTAAGATTTTTTTTAAAGATTTATTTATTTTAAAGATTTTATTTATTCATGAGAGAGAGGGTGTGTGTGTGGGGTGAAGAGCAGAGGGAGAGGGACAAGCAGACTCAGTGCTGAGTGTGGAGCCCAATGCAGGCCTCCATCCCAAGTCCCTGAGATCATGACCTGAGCTGAAGTCAAGAGTCAGCTGCTCAATCGACTGAACCACCCAGGTGCCCCCAGGAAACATTTTTTAAAGGATATGTGATATTTATGAGATTTGGAAATGTGAACAATGACTAGACATTTGATGATTTAAAGAATTGTGGATATTTTTTGTTTTGTTTTTTTATTCCCATTTTTGGTTAGGAATGCTAATGACATTATGGTTTGTTATTATAAAAGGAAAAGTAAAGCTCCTTACAATAGAAAAGTTTTGTTTTTTTTTTAATTTTATCCATTTATTTGAGAGAGAGAGTGAGCGTAAGCAGGGGGAGGGGCAGAGGGAGAAGCAGACTCCCTACTGAGCAGGGAGCCCAACATGGGAGTCTATCCCAGGACCCCTGAGATCATGACCTGAGCTGAAGCCGGATGCCAAACCAACTGAGCCACCCAGGAAAAGCCCCAAAAGGAAAGTCTTTTAAGACCATCTATTATACAATTCCATTTATACAAAGTGTCCAGAATAGGCAAATCTATAGAGACAGAAAGTAGATTAGCAGTTGCCGGGGGCCTGGGTGAGGGAAATGGGAAGTGACTGCTAAAGGGTACAGGGTTTCTTTTTTGGGGTGATTAAAATGTTCTAAAATTAGATTGTAGTTATGGTTGCACAATTCTGTGAATATGCCAAAAAAAAAAACCCTTTGAGTTGTACATTTTATTTTATTTTATTTTTTTAAAGATTTTTTTATTTATTCATTTGACACAGAGAGAGAGATTACAAGTAGGCAGAGAGGCAGGCAGAGAGAGAGGAGGAAGCAGGCTCCCTGCTGAGCAGAGAGCCCGATGTGGGCCTCGATCCCAGGACCCTGGGATCATGACCTGAGCCGAAGGCAGCGGCTTTAACCCACTGAGCCACCCAGGCACCCGAGTTGTACATTTTAAATGGATAAACTTATGAGATATACCCAGAAATATTTGCAGACTATAAAAGTAATAATAATAGGGAAAACCTCAAAACAATACTGACCAAGAATAAGTTAGTAGCCTGAAATGTGTCTTCAGCCACCAGAGAGGGCTTTCCAAACTGTAGTAGATGTTTTGGAATCTGCAAAGTACTTACTTATCAATGAAGACATGCCTTGCAAAGTGTGAACTCTGTCAACCACAAAGAACTTGGGAAACCAGACAATGCTATGCTTTTAAAATGCAGATCTATGTATGAACAGAAATTTAGAAATGAACATCTGGAGAGATGTACACCAAAGTGGCTGTCTGTGGCAGTCTGTGGAAAGGTGGGATGACCACAGGATTGGGGGTGGGGGCCAAAAGTGACCTCAACCACAGTGGTAAGTTCTGAGTTTCTTTACAAGAAGAATGTATTCTTGTATTACCTATTTCATTAAAAATGAGTAAGATATTTTAAGTGATTTTCTACTTGAAAATCAAGGTACTCCGGATAGCCAAAAATATATATAATAACACCATAAATGAAGTCAAAAGATAAATGACAAACTAAGAAAAACAGGTGCAACTCCTATCAGCCTAATACATAAAAAGCTCTTAGAAATCAAGAAGAAAAATACCAACAGCCCAATAGAAAAATAAGCCAAGGACATGGTCAGTTCACTGAACAGGTAATACAAAAGAAAGAATAGAAAAAGATTCTTCACTGCACCCATACCAGGGGGAATGTGGACTTAAACTGCACAGCAATATTGTTTTTCACCTATCAGATTGGCAAAAGTCCAAATATTTGACAATGCGGTCTGGTGGCGAGGCTGTGGGGAAACAGGCACTCTCACATGCTGCTAATGAGAGGGAAGAACAGAGGGCAAATCTTTCCCAAATGACAAATGCATTTACTCTTTAATCGAGAAATCCTGCTTTTACAAGTATATTCTTAGATATAACTGCACATAAAGAATGACATTATGTACAAGGGTATTCGATGTAGCCAGCATTGCTAGTGGTCCAAAAGGAGCCTTCCTCACCTCACTTATTCCCACCTGCTGGAAATTTGCAGTACAAATTTACAATATCTGTGTTATCAACTGTACCTTTGTACAGTGGGACAACTTGCACAACTGTCCATGAGTTGTAAAAGCAAAAGACTAGGAGTGAAGCAAGTGTCTGTCAACCAAGAATAATCAAAGAAACCATAATATATACATAAAATGGAATACTGGGCACCTGTACAGAAAGAATGAGGTCACTCTCTGATCTCCAGAATATATTATTAAGTGATATAGACCAGTGTATGTAGTTCACTGCCTGTTATAATCTAGAAGAAAAAAAACAAACTCAGAAACAACGATGTAAGGATACAAAGGAAACTAATGTTACTCACAGCAGCGGGGAGGTCGGGGGAGGGGGAAAGTAGGCTGAGAAAACAGTGGGAGTGAGACTTCCCACTTCATACCTTGTTACATTTTTGCTGTTTAAATCATGTGAATGTATTCTTTGTTCCGAAATAAAACTAGCATACTTTTCAGGTTACAGATTGTAACTTTGTGACACAGAGATACTGAGCTACAAAATGTGGTGTAAGTGACATTAAACCTTGTTATGTGTGAAGCTCTGGTCAGGAGGGATCTTTACCCATTTCATTTTTAAAATTCATCTTATAACTCAAGGTTCGTACCCACTTACCAACCTCTCCCTATTTCTTCCACCCCTGAGCCCTTCACACCATTCATTTTTCTATTCTCTGTTTCTACCAGTTCAGGGTTTTTTGTTTTTTTGGGTTTTTTTTGTTTTTTGTTTTTTGTTTTTTTTTAAGATTTCACATGTAAGTGATGCCATGAACCATTTGTCTTTCCGTTTCTGGCTTATTTCACTTAGCACAATGCCCTCTGGATTCATCCATGTTGTTGCAAATGAAAAGATTTCCTTTTTTTTAAAGGCAGAATAATAACAGCCCATTATATATCACATTCCTAGGTTCGTTCCATACCTTGGCTATTGTGAGTAATGCTGTGAACATGGGAGCACAGTATCTCTTCGAGACAATGGTTTTGATACCTTTGGATACATACCCAGAAGCAGCACTGCTGGGCCTATGGCAGTTCTATTTTTAATTTCATTTCCTAGTTCTAATTTAATTACCTTTTAATTTATTTTTTAAGGGAAAAAATGTGGTTTTCCTTAGTGGCCACACCATTACACATTCCCACCGACAGCACACAAGGGTTCCTTTTTCTCTCTCTCTTCGCCCACACTTATTATCTCTTGCCTTTTTCATAATAGCCATCCTCACAGGTGTGAGGTGGTATCTCATTGTGGGCATGGTTTGCATTTTCCCTGATCATGAGTGATGTGGAGTATCTTACATTTACTTATATTTTAAGGAGGCTCCACATCCAGTGTAGAGCCCAACATGGGGCTCGAACTCACGACCCTGGATCGAGACCTGAACGGAGATCAAGATGCTGACACTTAAGCGACAGAGCCACTCAGGCACCCCTCGAGCACCTCATCATGTACCTGTTGGCCATTTGTATGTCTTCTGAAAAATATATATTCAGATCCTCTGCCCATTTAAAAATTAGGTTAGGGATGCCTGGGTGGCTCAGTTGGTTAAGCAACTGCCTTCGGCTCAGGTCATGATCCCAGGGTCCTGGGATTGAGTCCCACCTCGGGATCCTTGCTCGGCAAGGAGACTGCTTCTCCCTCTGCCTCTACCTGCCACTCTGCTGGCTTGTGCTATCTCTCTCTCTGACAAATAAATAAATAAAATCCTTAAAAATAAATAAAAATAAAAATTGGGTTATTTGGTTTTTGTTTTTGTTTTGTTGTTTTTCTGTTGAGTTGTGTAAGTTCCTTGCCATATTAGCTCTTTACTGTATCTGTGGTTTGCAAATATTTTCTCCCATTCCATAAACTGCCTTTTAATTTTGCTGATGGTTTCCTTTCCTGAGAAGAATCATTTAAAAGTTATGAATGAAGTGTATTTTATCTCCTACATGGTGATTTTTGGTTCCCTGGCTGATTGAGATTCTCTCCCTAAGCTGCCAGGCTCAGAGAGTTGGGCTGGGACTTCCAGCCAGGGCCTGGAACCCAGGGAAATGTCACTATTTATGGGACTAGATCAATGGCTGAGTCTGGAGGTGGTGCACTCTGGGGCTAGGCTTCCTGAGTTCTAATTCAAGCTTTGTTGCTTATTAGCTGTGTGACCCTGAGTAGGACACTTCACCTTCCTGTGCCTCAGTTTCCACTTCTGTCAATGAGAATAAAAAATAGGGATGCCTGGGTGGCTCAGTGACTTAAGCATCTGCCTTCAGCTTGGGCCATGATCCTGGGGTCCTGAGATCGAGTCCTGGATCAGGCTCCCTGCTCAGTGGAGAGCCTGCTTCTCCCTCTGCCTGCTGCTCCCCCTGCTTGTGCTCTCTCTCTCTGACAAATAAGTAAAATCTTAAAAAAGAGAGAGAGAGAGAGAGAGACTAAAAAATAGTCCTTACCACTTATGGTTGTTGTAAGGACTATGTGACCCAATGCATTTATGCATGGGAACCTGGCACAGAGTGAGAACACGGTAACTATCAGCTCTTCTGGAAGGCGGCCAGCACGAGGGAAGAGGCGGGGAAAGGTGGGCAGGGAAGGTGGGGCTCTCAAGAGTATGCGGCACAGATGCCCAGGGAAGCAGGTATCGCAGAGGGGAGGAAATGGCCGACAGTGGCCAATGCCATGAAAATAACAGAAAATTCAGGGGTGAAGATGTCACTGACCATCTTGGTCAGGGTAGTTTCAGGAGCATGACAGGGACCAAAGCCAGCAACCCTGACTGAGTCGGGGAGGGGGTGGGAGGTGAGAAAGGAGTGAGCAGAGGTTGGCAGCCCTTGGAAGTCACGGCTGAGAAGAGGGAGAGATGCGGGGAGACTCTCAGGACACCTGGGAGGCCGGGGACACTTTAACTCAGCAGACCCTGAATGTTTAAATGTTTTTTAAAATGTTTATTAAAGGGGCTAGCCCTAGATTAAAATAAGAAGGCATGAGACTACGCTGATATATAAAAATAAATGGATGGATATGTAGAGCAAAATGGTACCTAATAAAGGGAAAGGGTATGGTGAGGTTAGGAAACTTCCATATGTTGGGGTGCCTGGGTGGCTCAGTTGGTTAAGCATTCGACTCTTGATTTCCACTCAGGTCATGATCTCAGGGTCATGAGATCGAGCCCCATGTCAGGCTATGCACTTGGTTTGGAGTCTGCCTGGGATTCTCTCTCTCCCTTGGCCACTACCCCCTCCCCCTCTCTCTAAAAAAAAAAAAAAAGTTTTAAAAAATTTAAAAAAGAAAAAAACAAAACAAAAGAAAACCACCATTTGTCAACTACCACAGTAATCATCGTTTCAGGCAGAATCAGCAATAGACACTAAGCCGAGAGGGTGAACGGGATATTTACATCGTAGCAAAGCACGTCCTCACAAGACATGAAAGGGAATGACGGTACCTGTGCAGCGAGGACCCTGGTCTCCTGAACCAAGCGAGCTGAGCTAAAGCCAACAGTGACAGGAAGACTCTCCCGACAGAACGCACTGAGGACACATCACTTCTACCACACTCCTGCCTAAGACATCCAACCTGAATCGACTGGGAAAGACTCAGGCAAACTCACATTCTGGAACATTCTCTAAAAAACTGGTCTCTATTCTTCATAAATGTCAAGGTCATGAAAGACAAGGACAGAAACATTCTCTAAAAAATTGCTTTCTATTCTTCAAAAATGTCAAGGTCACGAAGGACAAGGACAGACCAACAGGAGGCCAAAGAGACAGGATATCTAAACGTGGTCCCTGGGCGCCTGAGTGGCTCAGTGGGTTAAAGCCTCTGCCTTTGGCTCAGGTCATGATCTCAGGGTCCTGGGATCGAGGCCTGAGTTGGGCTCCCTGCTTAGCAGGAAGCCTGCTTCCTTCTCTCTCTCTGCCTGCCTCTCTGCCTACTTGTGATCTCTCTCTTTCTGTCAAATCAATCAATCAATCTTAAAAATAAATAAATAAATAAACGTGGTCCCTGACCCCTGGATGGGGTCCTCAGCAGGAAAAACAATTTCTTCACTGAGTGAGAACTGAATTAAGGTCTGTAGCTGGCCGAGTCGTACTGATGCTAATTTCTTGATTTGCATAATTGTTCTGGGGTTATGTGAGAGAATGAAGATGTTCTCGGAAGATACACACTGAAGAATTTAGAAGAAAAAGAGAATCATGAGAGAGCAAATGTGGTAAAAAGTGAACATTTGGGCGTAAAAAGGTGATCAGAAATTCGATGTAGTGTTCTTGCAGCTTCTCTGTAGGTCAGAAGTTATTTCCAAAGAAACAGCTAACAAAAGAGTGAGGGGAAAGATCCGGCAGGAATAATTGTAGGGCGCGCGTCTTGAGTGCCCCTGCATTCCAGGAACGGCCCCCACACTGTCCGCCTCGCAGCGGTCCTGTGAGGCAGTGAATGTAACTATCCTAGTCCCATGTCACAGAGGGGGAAACTGAGGCTCAGAGCAGCCGAGTGACGTAGCTGGGGTTCCGTAGGGAGAGAGGGCAGAGCTGGGGTAGGAGGACTGACAGAGACAGATGAGGGGGCTCCTGGATAAAGCTGCTTCCTGCACTTCCCTCCTAAAAGTCTCATTATTTGACCTGTAGTGGTCATCAGTGATCGCCTCCCCATCAGACTCTAAGTCCCGTGAAGGCAGGGCTGTGTCTGTCTCGGTCATTGCTGGTCGTGGCACCAGCAGAGGGCCCAGTATGGAGAAGAAATCCAATAAACGTTTCTCAACTGAATAACCATTATCGATAACGATGATAATATTATGACTAGGAATAATGATAACGGAAATAAAGGTTCTCATCTGTGTTCATGCACTTCGCCTTCAAAACAACCCCAAAGACTATGTTATCTCCATTTTACAGGTAAGGAAGCCGAGGCTCACAGGGAAGTCTCTTGCCACTTGGCACCCCATCCATCTGCCTTCTAGCACCCACCTTCTGGAAGTCCTTCTTGGAGATGAGGCCACGGGGATCAGTAACATAGTCCTGGAAGGCCTCCGAGCCCACGATGTCCTTGAGTTTCAGGAACATGTCAAAGAACTTGAGGATCATCTCCACATTGGACGAAGATTCCACGAGCATGTCCACCATCTGCCGGGCAATCATGCCGTTCACGACGTTCCCTGTGGGCAGGGAACCGATCAGTATGGCCTGGAGGGTGCCTGCTTTCTGGACCCTCACCAAGCTGGCCTCCTTCCCCAGCTCGGGAGCCACCAGGTTTCCCCACGATGCTGGTGGAAGCTTCCCTGGCTGGCGCCCACGCCCCCCCACCCCCAGAGGGCACGGCTCATTTCCTGTCCGGCATCAGCACCCTCTGTGAACCTGGCCGGTACACCTCCCTGGGGGCTGGGGGGAGTCACCAAGAGAGATACCAGTGCCAGAAGCTACCAGCAGTTCCTGATGCCATGCCCGGTACTGGGTTGGCACGCTTTCGTCCCTCTAGAGGAGGCATGGGGGAAGAGGCTGGGACTCAGAGAAAGCCACATAGCCGGTTACATAGCCGGCAAGGGGGTGAGGAGGCTTTGAAGCCAGAGCTGCATGACCTCAGAGTTCACACACCTAAGCCTTCCTCTAGTTCCCTGAGGCCAAGCAGGTCCAGAGAGGGGTGAGGTAGGGCCAAAGTTAAGACAGTAGGGAGAAGTGGAGACTGTGGAGACCTCACTGGCTCCAACTGCTTTTAGCACATTTCACTTTTTATTTATTTATATAGATTTTATTTTTTTAAATATTTACTTCTTTACTTGGGGGGGAGGGGCAGATGGAGAGGGAGAGAATTTCCAGCAGACTCCCTGCTGAGCACAGAGCCCAATGTCAGGCTCCATCCCACGACCCTGCGATCATGACCTAGGCCGAACTCAAGAGCTGGACGCGTCACCGACTGAGCCACTCAAGTGCCCCATGTTGTCTTATTAATTAGCAAAAAATTATGGTCGTTTTAAGGTATTAAGTTTTGAGGACATTCATCAGGCAGCAAAAGCTAACTGATACATCTGACAAAGAAATACGTGAATAACTATGAGGTACGTAAACTTTAAAAAGCACCGGGGCCACCCACCTTATCAAGATTTCTCTGGGGAGTCAATGACCTGAGGCATGGACAGGCAGGGCCTGGCATATAGTGGTGCTCAGTATGTGTTTGCTGAGCTCGCTACTGGGACTCCTTCACCAACCCGTTCGATCCTGATACGACGTCCAGTGAAGGTGAAGGTTAGGGTTTCCTGGGTCTCAGAGGGCCATTCCCTGCTTGTCTGCCCCTTTGTGCCCTCCCCACACCCCACGTGCTGGGAGTTTACCTTCAAGTAGTGACAGCAACATCACAACCATGTCCTTCTGCAGGTCCAGCAGCTCCTTCAGCAGCTCGATCTGGCTGGAGTCCTAGAGACCCCACACGCCAGTTACGTGACGACTGGTCTCTGCAGGGACACCTACCCGACCTCCAGCTGCTTCTGCCCCTCCTGGCCCACCCTGCCAGGCCTAAGACCCCTCCTTGCTCCCCTCTTACCTCCGAGGGGACCCGAGTCCAGACATGTTCCTCGGAAGCAGGGGAAGGGGCAAAGAGACAAGATTGTGGGGGTGGGGTTGGCACTATGGGGGAAGCAGGCTCCACAGGTGACATGTGGGGCCAAGAGCTGGCGGCCAAGAGGGACTGGGAGGGCAGAAGCTTATGGGGGGGGTGCTTGACATAGGTTTGTGGAATGAATGTGCGATGGAAAAAGCGAGGCGCTGCTGAGTTCTTGAGAAAGGCTGGAGGACTCAGCCACGTGCCTTTTGGCAAACAATCTGGGGAGAATGTGGGGGTGCAGTGCCTCCCCTGTCACAGTGCCTCATGGAGGGCCTACATAAGCTTCCTATATGGTCAGAGTTCTGTCTCATGGTCCGTAATTGTATTAGGCTGAGTTACATAAAACTGACAATATGCCAGCATTTTTGACTCACCAAGTGGTCATCTCACATGATTCTACCTAATACAATGGAAGAGGGGGAAGGATACTGGATAAATGGCAGGTAAGGTTCCTCTACCCCAGTGCTCCTTCTCAAGTTGCTGCTTCTTGTTCCAAAGAATTCTGACTGTAAGATCCCAACATACCAGAATCTTAAGATCCTAAAGTGGATGGGAGCCTGTGGTGTGTGTCTGCACGTAACGTCTGAGCCAGCACCCTGCTTCGCATGACAATTGCACTCTCAGATCAAGTGGGGCTAACCCCACTTTCCTGGTTTCAGGGGAGGGTGCATGACCAGATCTGGCCAATCAGAGCTCTCTTACCCCTGGCCACTGGTGACTGGTTCAGGGATGAGCATGTGACCCAATAGCATGTGGCATGAGCATGTGGCATTTATGACATTCGGGAGGGGGACGGTACAGCCTTGACTATGTTTACCAGACAGAAGCAGAGCCAACAGACAAGGTGTTCCACGAGACACTGACCAGAGACACCAATCAGAGAAGATTGCAAGCTTCCATAAAGAAGGGGTCCTCTGCCCTCTGGAACAGTTAGTGGGGGTGCAGCGGACCCTGGGGCACTGTTTTAATAGCCAGTGTGAGAGCCTGCTTGAGAATAAAGCCAGAGAGAAGACAGACCCTCCTGCTAACGTTACTCTAGGCCCTGGATCTCTGATGTGAACTGATGAATTCTTTTTCCCCGCCTTAAACCACCACTTTGCATTGGATTTCCAGCCCATGCAACCTAGCCCTAGTCCGTGGCTAATGAATTAACACTGCAGGGTTTGGAACTCTACACTAAAACACCAATATTCTCTAGACTTTTAAGATCACGCCAACAACACAACTTCGGCTGCACTGACACTGAGGAATTGCATTCCAAGTTCAACTCCTTTCAAAAAAGTCCGATGACACCAGACAGGATTTCTGCCAGTCTCTGAGGCACCTTTGAGTAACTAGATCAAGCCTCCCCTTCCTCCAGACGCTTCCTGCTCGGACAGGAGAATACAGTATGCAGAATAGTGCCATCTGCTGGAAAGCTGTGGCATTTATGACGTTCGGGAGGGGGACGGTACAGCCTTGACTATGTTTACCAGACAGAAGCAGAGCCAACAGACAAGGTGTTCCACGAGACACTGACCAGGCTGCAAAGTGGCGGGGGCGGGTAGGGAAAGGGGAGCACAGGATTCTAGAAATGGGAGAAGGACGCGACAGGGACCTTACATCATGGGTGCCCGAGATGGGCGTCATCTGCCGCAAGCAGAATAAAGAAACAAAGCACTCCTTCAGCGCCAATCCCTGACCTAGAAAGCGGCGCCCTTTCTACCCCCGGGGGTGTCAGAATCTGAGAGAACCTCTTCGGAGAGAAAAGAACACCAACCAATCATAGAGGAACCCCCGCCCGGAGGGGGCGGGGCCTGCACATCAGACCAATGGAAGTGTGGGTGGGAAGCCAGCCGATTGGTGGTGGCAGAGGGGGAGGCGGGGGCGTGCAGAGTCAGTCCGGGAGGACGATGGACTTGGCCACCCGAGGGAACTCATCTGGAACATGCCAGGAGGCTTGGGTGCGAAACTGACTTGGAAATGGGCCACTTGGGGGATGCCCGGAAACAGCTGGATGAAGAAGAGAGGGGCCCGAACCTGAGCGAGCTTCATCATCATGTGGGCAAACACGTGCAGGAATCCCACCACCGCGTCCCAGAGGCGGCTGTGCGCCAGGCTCTGCTGGTTCCCGGTGCAGGGGCCCTGGGGGACAAAGGGCTGCAGTGAGCGCCCTGCAGGGCGCGGGGTCTGGGGGTGGGGGGCACCTCGCCCCACGCCAGCGGGCAGGCCCTACCTGAATGTACTCGGTGAGGCTGTTGAACACCTGTTTAGCAACCGACATGGCCTTGGAGAAGTTCCTCTTGCCCTGCTCCTCAATGACATCCTTGCCGGAGTAGTACCAGTAGAAGTCACTGATGGACTCCTGGGGGGCCGACCGGGTGTGAAGGGGGTGCTGGGCCAACAGGGGCCCTGCATTCCCTGAACCAGGTCGCACCTGGATGGCCTCACGGCCTCACCTGCAGCCTCAGGAGGTAGTCCACCGTGCAGATGATGATGTTAATAGTGGTTGTGTTTCCCGTTTGTGTCCGTAGGTAGTTCTGGAAATCTAGGGAGATGAAAAGTCATACATTTGAGAGTCTACCATGTGCAATCAGTGTTTATTGAGTGCCTGCTGTATGCCAAAGGCATATGATCATCATCGTTAGTTTATTTAGTCTTTATTGAGTACCTACTGTGTGTCAGAGGAAGGTGAGGATCATTTATTCATTTTTGTAGTAACCATTTATCGAGGGCCTACTACATGCCAGATATGGTAAATGGTCAGTCATTTATTCATTCCCCCCCCCCAAAATATGTTTCTTGAGCACCTACAGTGTGGCAGGGGAAAACAGAGATTCAATCTTCCATTTGTTTCCAAAAATTTTTATTGAATGCCTACTACGTGATGGGGGAGATGGAAGATTATTTATTCATTTATCCAACAAATATTTATTAAGCGTATATGATATGCTACTGTAAGATGAAGATTGGCCACTTATTCTTTGGTACTAAAAGTTTATTAAGCATTTACTATGCCTAAATAGGTACATTTACAGCTTCCCTCTCCTATAAAGAGCTCTGTCAACTGAGAACACGGCCACAGACGTATATAATAGACAAACCTTTTGTCTATTTTGAATTGTACCAAATACTCAAGACATGCAAAGCATATGAGATTTGAAAGCTATTTCAAATATTTATTTGATTGGGCTGGCTAATGAACCCACAAATTTATGCAGATGACTGGATTGCAAATTCGGTAGAGGAGAGGAATTCCACCCATTAAAACGTTGTTTCCAAGAAATCAGAGATCCAGGGAATAAAATTCATTTAAAACTCCAAAGACTGGGTGCCTGGGTGGCTCAGTGGGTTAAAGCCTCTGCTTTCGGCTCAGGTCATGATCTCAGCATCCTGGGATCGAGGCCCGCATCGGGCTCTCTGCTCAGCAGGGAGTCTGCTTCCTCCTCTCCCTGTCTCTCTGCCTGCCTCTCTGCCTACTTGTAATCTCTCTCTCTGTGTCAAATAAATAAATAAAATCTTAAAAAAAAAAAAAAACTCCAAAGACTGATTCCACCTTAGTTACAATGAAAGAGAGAAAATCCTTGTCCCATGGCACATCAGTATTTCATAAACTTTGAAGAAGAATGAGCTGTGGAAATAAGAGCTTTTGAGAACACAAAGCAATGGATCATGCTTTATCCACTATCCAACAGAGGAGAATGAAGAGGAAAGAAATTTACAAGTGGTTTCACCGTAATGAACACCAGCCAAATGGGGTGCAGGTTCTGTGGAAGTTAGATTTGTGATTACTCCCACTGTTGTGATGAAGGTTAGTTTCTGGGCAGTCTGTGGTTTCACAATCCCCTGCTATGTGTTATAACCACAACCTTGAGACTGTGCATATTTGTTATAGGAAACGGCCTTGGGTAGAATATTTGTCGTATGGAATTCTGACTGTCCCTTTAATGTTGTGAGCTACGTGGGCCACACAGGGTTATATGTTTGTTTGCTTAGTGCTGTGTTTCCTTAGCTTGCTGTGTCATCCTTGATCTGCTGAAACTATGCCAGGATGAAAGTTGGGGAAACTCTTGTTTGAGTTGGGAAAGAATCTATAAGGCCTTCCTCCTGACAAACTATTTTATAAGCAAATTAAGAAGTGATTCTAATAAACTCATTTGAAAACACCATGCGATTTACCCCCCCTCTGCAGAACCAAAGTATAGAAATCTACCACATTCATGTAACTTTGGCCAGCTGCTGCAAGACACCTGTGGGGGAACATGGCGTGTGGCTAGGTGCTCATCTGGTGCTTACACTGATTTGGGGGCAAACTGGTTTTGGGGGATTTGGATTGGCTAGAGGAGGTTCTAGTGAAGTGAAGTGGCTAGATGGCAGAAATTTGAGGGAGATTTAGGAAGGTGGGAGGACAGGGCTTGATAACGGCTGAAAAGGAAGGATGAAGGACAGTCGGGTCAAGGATGGGTGGTGAGGCCACCACCGATAAGGGGTGAGGGACCGAGAGATGAACTCAGGCAACCCTTGCAGACTGACCCCAAACCTTGGCCTCCTGTCCACTCACCCTTCCACCCACTCCTCCTTCTCACCATTGTTGTGCCCCTCGCAGAGCAGTTGTAGGAATCGGAACAGATCTTGGGTGAATTCATCATCTGCCATGACCTTCTCTCCTGGGGGGGGGGCGGGGGGGGAAGAAGGGGACAGGGCCCAGAAGGGGTGAGACGCGCCAAGACAGAGCACTCGCATGCACATGGCCCTTGCACACTCCACACGCATGCACAAAGCACGGGGACACGGGGAGGAGCAGCTGCCACTTTGAAGAGGCTGTGAGGGCCACCAGCATCCACGACACCAGGGAGACCCAGCTTCAGAGTCGCCATTAGAGGAAGACCCGGGGGGCCCTGCGTCATGAAGCTGGGGCCTCAAGCTTCTTTCTAAACATCACTGTCTCTCTGATGTCACCACGTGTATGACGTGGGGAATGTCTGCCAACCCAGCAGAGGTTCAGGCAGCTGGTGTCTCCCTTGGCCTCCATCCAGGGCCTGGGGCGGGGGGCGGGGCAGGGTTAATGGATTATGGGGATTGGAGTCACTTTCCCGCAAAGGCTCTGAGCAGGAGGGGATTGGACAGGGAATGGGATCAAAAGCCAGCCAATTGGCTTAGATGCCTTGAACGCAGCCAATCCAGGAGATGCAGGGGAGAGGCATGTAAACATGGGCCAATCCGAATGGGCATCTGAAAGAAGCCAGTCACTGCGGGTTCTAGGGGAGGTAAGAGAGAGAGAGGGAGGCCAGACAGGAATGGGCCAACCAGAGCAGGCGCAGAGGAGGCACGCGCACCAATCAGAGTGGATGCTGGGAGCAACCACTCCGGTTGGCGGATGGGAACCGCAGACTTGACCAATCTGGGGTCGCGAGCGCAGAGAGCAGGGTAGGTGGGAGTGGGGATTACCCCACCCCGGGACTGCGAATCTGGGTCTAGAAGTCTGAGAACGTCTAGCTGGAAAGGGATCTTTGCCATCTTCTCTAGCTTCTGTTTTACACAGGGGAAACAGGCTTATAGAAGGTAAGAGACTTTCACAGTCTCCAGTTGTTGTTAGTGGCTAATCTGGGACCCAAGTCTTGGTCTCCGGCTCAAGACTTTCTGCGGGCATGGCGCACCACTGAAGGGTTCCTCCCTCCCTGGATGTCCCAGATCCTCAGCCCCCAGGTGGAGAGGGCGGCTGGGGGTTAGAAGGGAGGGGTGCAGTAGCACAGCAAGGGGAACGGGCTGGGGGAATTACCGTTCTGGCGGTTGATGACTGGGGCAGCCAACAGGATGGGAGGAGGAAGCAGGAGAAAAGAGGGAAAAAGAGACAGGAAGGAGACAGAGAGATAGACACAGAAAAACAGTGACACAGTCAGGAACGAAGACATCAACACGGAGAGAGGAATGACCACAGAGGATCCGAGCGGTAAGGAGACAGAGTAGGAAATGGGGTGGGGGGGGGGGTAAAAGCGGAGGACAGAAAGAAGAGGGAAGAGAAAGAGATGGACAGGTAGAGGTGGAGAGGCAGGAGGCGAGGATCAGGGCAGAAAAGTTAGACACGTCACAACACGGCAAAGAGGAGACTCAATTAACCCGGATTAGGGGCATTAATGAGAACAGCAATCAGGGTGGGAGACTTGGGGCATGTGGAGGGTCCGGTCCATCTGGTGATGCTGGGGGTGTGGCGGAGGAGAACACAGGATGGAAGGACAGCCAGGGGTGGGACCCTGAGGAGGGAGACCCTGGAGGAATGTGGGGGCAGGATTGGGGACCACCGCACGGGGGGGGTACTTGGGGATGGTCGTAGGGTGGGGGGTGTCTTGGAGGAAGGGAGCCCTGGCAATGTGGGCGAGGGGGCGATCCGGAAGGAAGAGGATGTCCCAGGAGAGGGAAGCCCAAGAGAGGGCCTCACCAGTTCCATCCTCGTTCACCATGCCCAGCCCCTCTGCCTTGTTCTGTCTCTCGAAGGCGTTGAGATCCAGGACGCTGGAAGAAGGAAAGGAAAGATGGGGCAGATGGGCTAAGCCCTCTGCCCCACTCTTCAGAGTCCCGAAGCCACTAGTTTGGACAGAGAGCTGCAGTAAAGCGTGCATGAGCTGAAATCAAGATGCACAAACAGAATTGGGAGAAGCCATGTGCCAGCCGCTCTCAAGCAAGGTGGGGCTGGAATGACATATGTACAAGCTGGAATCAGGAGAAAACAGAAACCCTCAGCCAAAGCTTCAGGGGGTGGGGAGGGAAAGTCAGTGGGCAGTAGTAGTCACATGAATGGGGGCCCTCAGACAGAGCCCTGACTCCTTGCTGCCTGAGTGCCCCTTGAATTCACTATAAGCTTCTGGTTCCAGCTGTCCATTCTTAAAGCCTCTTACTATTGTGATAATCGCCTCCCCGGTATTTGAGCTCATTGGAGTGGGTCTGTGTTCCTGGAGGGGCGGGGTCCCAGCCACACCAAAGGCGCTTAATGTCTGCTAGACCCTACCTGCACGTTTGCATCAGCGCCTGGATACTCTGGAAGAAGCCCACTTCCTTCTTGTCCTTCAGATAATCCAGCATTTTCTAGAGAGGGGGTGGGAGTGGCGGGGGAAGTGGGAGTCACACGGGAGCCTCCAGCCCTCTTAGCCTTCCTCCCAGGTCCCTTGTCCTGTTACCTGCTGCACATCCGCATTGCCTCCGTTTAGGATGGAGATGCCCAGCTTCAGGGTGGAGGACACCATGGCGCCCGTCTCTCCTGGAGCAGGTGGGGGTGGGGCAAAGACGGACCGCTCAGTCTGAGAGCCGTGTTCTCCCCTCAACCAGAAGACAGCCGCCCCAGGGTATGCAGGAGAAGGGGCTGGGGTCGCGTGCCATAGTGAAGGAAGAGCGAGAAATTGCAAGGCGAGTGGGACATGCAAGGGCTGGCGTGCGAGGCACAGGCAGGGTGGGAGAGTGAGTCCCCAGGAAATGGGGGCCTAGGGGGAGCGGGGACGGGCTGCATGTGCCCAGGAGGAGTGCCTGCGGGAAGGCACCTTTGCAAGCACTGATCATCTGGAGAACCATCTCGGCGGCTCCCCGGTTGTGCAGCCTTGCCTGCTGGTACAGCAGCCTCTGCTTCTCCATCTCTTTCTCCTGCAGCGGAGCCAGGCCCGCGGGGCCCAGTGAGTCTGGGCTCAGCAGCCCAGCCTTTTCCCCATCACAGCCTCATCCCTCAGCCCTCCCCTCCCTGCTCCAACCACATCTGCTGGCTCATTCCTTTAATTGTGAGCTCTCTCTGTTCCCTGGCAGAGTCCCCTGAAGCCTATCATTTGTCTCGTGCTCAGAGCAGGGGACCAGACATGGAGCAATGGGCCTGTGGACCTCCAAGGGGTCAAAAGATAAAATCTAGGAGGTCGGGGCACCTGGGTGGCTCTGTCGGTTAAGTGTCTGCCTTTGGCTCAGGTCATGATCCCAGGGTCCTGGGATTGAGGCCGGCATCAGGCTCGACACTCAGTGGGGAGTCTGTTTCTTCCTCTCCCCCACTCCCCCACTCATGCTTCCCCAAAATAAACATATAAAATCTTAAAAAAACCAAAAACATGATTCTAAGAAAGGCTTCACCAGGGCCTAAAAGGGACTCAGGCACCAAAAAGGTTAAGAAACTCAGGGAAATGCTTGCTGACTGCCTTAATGATGAATAGATGGGTTACCAGCTCTTTGTCACTGCCTGGCCTTTGCACATGCTGTTCCCTCTACCTGGAACACCTTTCTCCTTTTCTTCATCTGGGACACTCCTTTCATCCTCCTGCTCAGACATCCCCTCCTCTGAGAAGCCCTCTGTGACACCCTTCCCTGCCCAGGCTGGGTCAGCTCTTTGCTTGGGCTTCCGCAGCCGCCTGAGCTCCCCCACCCCGACCTGTGTCCCCTGAGCTTCTCTGGACCCCCCGGTATCCCCCACCCTGCCCTGCCCACTCTGCCTGAGCTTCCCTTATCACCACGGTGAATATTCTTTACTGTTGCTGTCTGGTCGATGTATCTGTCTCTCCCCAGTCCACTGACAGTCATGACTGTGTCCCCAACATGACCCAGCGCAGGGCTGGGCCCAGAGCACTACTCTGTGAACACAGCCTGAATGAACAGGGAATGACTGAAGCCAGGGCTCCTTAGCCCTTTCTTCAGGGACCTCCTGACCCCACCTACCTCAAAGGACACCTCCACTTCTTCCTCGTCCGCTTCGCCATTCTCCCCTCCCTCCTCCAGGTGGCAGCTCTGGGGATGGGGCATGAGTTAGGGAGATCGCCTCCTTCACCCCGAGCCCGCTCAGTGGGCAGGCATTGCAGCCGGGGAGAAGGGAACCTGCCCGGCACAGGGCCAGGGCCTCACCTTTGCCATGATATCGGCATACGCCATGTACAGGTAATCCTCGTCCAGTTTGCTGAGGAAGTAAGCGGGGGAGATGGTCAGGGCCCAGCGGAGAGGACCCCCATCCTGTAACCGCTTCCAGTTTCCCTTTGGAGACCCATCCCTCCCCATGCTCGGGCTATGCGGTTGGGGGGGCCCCACCATCTACTGCCAGAGGGGGCATGTGATCAAGGTTGAGCCAGTCAGCACGTTTAATAGGCCTGGCCCCAGTAATAGGGCCAAGGTGGTCCTGTGCTTCATGCAGGGCCCACTGGAAGTCATTCTGGAAGGCATGCTGGAGCAACCTGGAGAGGTGCTCCCTTTCCACTGGGGTTGTGAAAATAGTGTGTTTTGATGCTGGAGCAAGCATCCTGCGGTTGGCTCATTTGACAGCTATGACCAACCACCCTCTTGGGCCATAATAATAATAATAATAGAAGTAGTGACCAACACCTATTGAATGTTTATTCTAGGTCAGTCTCTGTTCTAAGTGCTTTCTATATGTCTTAACAAATTAGTCCTCACGATAACCCTATTATTGTAAGACAGGATTAGACAGGTAGATCATCACTAGCCTCATTTTACAGATAAGTCAGCTGAAGCACAAAGATCCTTCTTGGCCAAGTCCCACAGCTTATGCTGTGATTCAAGCCTGTATAATCTAACTCCAGAGTTCTGGCTTTCCAAAGGATGGAAAACAGGATGCTGGGGGTCCCAGTCTCCCCTGTAGCTGGGGGTGGCCTGATGTCAGAATTGTGGCCAATGAGGGCGCCTGGGTGGCGCAGTGGGTTAAAGCCTCTGCCTTCAGCTCAGGTCATGATCTCAGGGTCCTGGGATTGAGCCCTGCATCGGGCTCTCTGCTCGGCAGAGAGCCTGCTTCCTCCTCTCTCTCTGCCTGCCTGACTACTTGTGATCTCTCTCTCTCTCTCTGTCAAATAAATAAATAAAATCTTAAAAAAAAAAAGAGAGAGAATTGTGGCCAATGAGATCTGTGCAGAGGCCTGCCAAGGAGAGTGGCCCTTTTTGGATAAAAAGATCTCCATCTTGCTGGGCGGCTGGGGAAGGGGGCGGCCTTTCTCCTTTCTGTCCAGCATGTGGTCCTGTCTGGAAATTAAGCAATCCATCTTATTGAAAATTTGTTATAATATGCTGATTTCCTTCTCATAATTTACTGATTTTATTTGAGCAAGACAAAGCTTCGATGGATACCGCCTATGATATGAGCTCTTTGGAAGAGATGGCTTGCAAAGCCCTCAGCCTACAAAACTGGACACGGTGGTCCTGTCTGACCAGGGAAAGGAACACTGAAGGATCAGCTGTGGGGCTCCCCCAGGATGCAGAGGGTCCTTGTTGGGGAACAGGGAGGTTGGAGGGGCCCGGAGGATGCAGATCCCTTCCCAGGACACAGGAAAGGTCCTCACCTCTTTTCAGTGAGGGCGGTGCGGCTGAAGTGAAGGACCAGCTGATGCAGGGGGTCAGGCTTCTTCTCTTCCACCTCCTCCTCCTCCTCCTCCTGCTCCCCAGCTTTCTGGTGGAGGGGTGGGGCTTGGGAAAGGGGTTTCTAGAGTCCCCTCCTGTCTCCCCCTGCCACAGCCCTGCTGGGCTAGATATTTTTCCCTGCCCGGACACGTTGCATCCCCCCTTGTCTCTTCCCAAGCCTGGGGCCGCCTTTCCCTTACCCCTCAATGTGAAGGGCGACCCCTGGAAGTGGGCTGCCCCAAGCTAGCCCCCCGCCCTCCGCACTATCCAGCCCCGCCCCCTCCACGCCCCTCCACTCCCCGGCAGGCCCCGCCCAGCTCACTGAAAGGTCGTCAATCATGCGGTCTTCAAAACTGTGGTCTTCAGTCAGGATCCACGCGGCCTTGTAGCTCTCCAGGAACATGTTACAGGCCCGGTGCCTGTCGGGGAAAGGCGTGCGGCGTCCCCAAGACCGCGGCCCGCGCCACGCGTCAGCTGTCCTCCCATACATCTACCTTCCCCAACCAGACCCCATCGTGGGGGCGCCGCCTCCTCAGCCACCCCTTCTCCACCGCCCCCAAGCCTCCCTCCTCCCTGGGGGTCTTACGTGGGCAGGTTGTACAGGGGGGTCATGCGGAAACAGGCAACGACCGCCCTCCGGCGCTGCTTGGACAAGAGCTTGTGCCACACGGCCTTCTTGGATTTGTAAGGGTGCTCGATCTGGGGGGCGGCCATCTGTCACGTCCCCAAACTCTGCCCCGGACCTGATCCCCACTCCCAGCCCCGGAGCGAAACTGCCCATCTATGTCCAGGCCCAAATTCAGGCCGACCCACGGGGCCGGAGGAACACGCTGGCTGCACCAACTGAGTCAAGGCTGCAACCGGAGTTTTTCTTCCAGACCACCCTGTCTTTCCTAGGCGCACCCACAGGGGCCGGGTCATTAGCCAGGCCCGCCACCATCCCAAGAGCCACCCACCGCCCTGCCCAGAGTCAAGGCGTCTTGAATCCAGGCCCCACTCTAGACCCCAGATTCTGTCTCTAGCCCCACCCCTCGGCCCAAGATTTGAGCACCAGGTCCTGCCCCAGATCCAAGTTTCCATTCTAAGCCTCGGGTTAAACTCCAGGCTCCACCCAAGCCCCCCCCGCCCCGCCCAGAGACCCAAAGTTCCTCCCCCGACCCCGCCCACAGACCCAAGGTCCCGCCCAGAGACCCACGCTTCAGCCACCCCTCCGGCCCCAGCCACCTGCTCTAGGTGGTAGAGCACCGCAGACACTTCCTGAACTCTGCGCACGATCTTCTCAGGGTCATCGGCGTCCTCCTCGCGGCCTGGGACGCCCCGGTACAGGGCCATCTGCCAGCGCAAAGAAGGGGAACCTTCGACCTGAGGGGAGGAAGGACAGGCAGTGGGCATGAGGGCCCCTCCCAGGCTGGCTCCCCGCTCCCCAGCCAGGCTTGTGCGAGGTGGGGTCCTTTGGCTGCCCCCGCCCCCCTTTTGGTGCTGTGACGATTCTGTGGGTGAATACAAGTTAAGGTCCCTCTTTCAATGCCTGGTACAGAACAAGTGTACTTGGCTTTCACAGCTGCAATTATCCTAAACATGCCCCTTTCGCTTGCAGATTAAAAAAGGTACCTTTCCCTGAAGGTGAAGGTTGTTTTGCAGATATTCCCGGACCTCCTCGTCTGTGTCTTTCTGGGGAGACATGGCCAGGCTGGGTCACACTGACGGCCCAGCGTCCTCCTTAACCCACATCCCTTTCCTTTCCAGGCCCATCACCCAGCAGCTGGTGTGTGTGCGGGGGTGGTGGGGGGATTCTGGGAGAAACGGAAAGGGTCCAAAGGTCAGGAATGGTCAGAAGGGAGTCCTAGAGGCCACAGGTGCACCTTGAAGAGACCGTAAGGTTAGAGGGGTCTCAGAGTGTGAAAGGAGGTAGGGAGTGATGAATGTTCTCAAAGGTCAAATAAGGCCACCGATGGATGACTGGGGGTCGGAGGAGGGTCAAAGTGGGGCTGGGAATTGGGAAGGGAGTTTTTGAAGATCAGAGGAGGTGAGGGAGTTGTAAGGGAAATGGCTACATCAGCAGAAGTCATGAGGGATCAGGTAGATCCAGTCACTGGTGGGATTTCTGTGGAAGCCAAAGGAGGGGTCAGTAGGGGGGATTCCTGAGATCCCCAGGAGAGAGGGACCCTCAAAGACCAAGTTGAGGGGTCCTGGAGGGCTCTTTGGGTCCTTGGCAAGACCCAACGGGTCCTAGGAGGAGCCTGAGGTCCTGAGGGAAGGAGTCTTTAGAGTTCCAGGAAAGGAGGTGTTTGTGATACCAGGGGGAGTCAGTGGTCTTCAAGGCCCCAGAGGGGTTAATAGGCTGTCAGGGAGCTTGGCAGGGTCCTGGGGGGCATTCTTAGGATCCCTGTGGTTGACAAGCATGGGTGTTGTTATCCCATACAAAGGGTAAGTGGGATCCTGGGGGGCCTCCTTGGGTCTCAGAGGGCTTAAGAGGGTTGGGGGAGGGGGGTGGGATCAGCTGATCTCGGGAATCCTGATGCATCAGAGGCCTAGGTGTGGTTCTGGGGAAGGGGCCAATCCTGGGGGCCTACTTAGGATCACAGAGTGCCCACTGGAACCCAAGTCTTTGGGGGCTCTGTTGGGTATCAACAGAGTCCAGACGATGGGGCTGCCAGGGCCCTGAAGGAAAGAGGTGATGAGGGGGAGAGCCCAGTAGGGAAACCCAGAGGTTCAGGGGAGAGCCAGTGGGATCATGGGGGACTCGATGGATCCCAAGGAGTTTTGGGAGGTGTTGGTGGAGAACTCAGAGCTCTGAGTCTCAGGAGGGCTCATGGTGTCTCAGTGGGGCCCTCAGGGTCCTAGTAAGTTAGGCNCGTGGCGCGGGGGGGGGGGGGGCGGGAAGGGGCAGTGTTCAGTAAGGTCCCTGAAGGCTCACTGTGATCCTTGGGCCCCAGGGGTCTTAATGATAATCCTGAGTTTCAGTGGGGTTCCAGTTAGGGTCCTCAGGTCCCAGGGTTCTGGAAGTATCCTGAGAGGGGTCCTCAGCATCCTGGGGGAAGACTTGGGACATCCTTGGGGACCCCATGAGTCCTCAGGGTCCTGGAGAAAGACTCATTAGGGTTCTAAGAGGGGGCTCCCAGTGGGATCCTGAGGGTTCAGGAGGGTCCCAGGGGTTTGGTGGGGTGCAGGGTTAGGGGCTAGCAAGTTCCCGTCAGGGGGTGGTCCAGGCACCAGGGCATAGCGGTTCTTGGCCTGTGTGATGAGTTCCTGGTCCGTGGGCGCACACATGTTCAGGCCAATGGGCAGCATCTTCTTGAGCATGGCGACAATCAGGGACGTCTGCACAGAGTACCGGTCCCCTCGGCGCTTCTTCTTGGTGCGTTCTTGGTCTGAGCCACCTGACTGTGGGGACAGGGGGCTCAGCACCAGCCCAACTGCCAGCCTGGCCCCAGGCCCCAGGCCCCAGGCCCCAGACCCGGCTTCTGCAACTGTCCACCCTCCAGCCCACAGCCTGGGTGCCATGTGTCCCCTCCCCCATCTCAGGGCCCACATCAGTTTCCACCCCAGACCTTGCTGATCTTTCACCTCAGGCCCCCCCAACCCTCATCCTAGATCCTGTCAGACCCAAGCCTCTATCTAGCCCAAATTTCCAACCTTTATCCCAGACCCTTCCAGGTTTTCCCAAATTCCAGGTGTTTCTCCAGAATCTCTTCCAGAAGTCTCTTCCAGAATCCCCTAACGACTTCAGCACCACACCTCCCCTCCCCAACAACATGCACAACCTGACACTTTATATCCCAAGAGTGAGTTCCCAAGAATGAAAGAAAGACGCAGACCCATAAGGAGTCTCAAGAGACAAAAGAAGTTGGAAGAAAAAGAAAGACACTGAGAGACAGAGACAGACAAGGAGACGGGGAAACAGAAGATGGAAGAGAGATCCAGAAAGATCTGGAAGCAGAAACACGGGCCACAGAGTCCCACAGCCGTGTTCTGGAGCCTTGGGTGCAGACCCCGGGCCAAGGCCACCCCAGTCATGCCAAAGAGAAGCCCCAGTGACAAGCCCCAGTGACAAGCTTCCGGCCACATCCACCCCGGCTTGCAGGATGGAGCATGGCCCACGTATGTGCCAAGACACCGCTGAGGCCACATGCAGCATCTTACTGGGTCCTCATAGAGCTCCAGGGCCGAGGGCCACTGGCCAGATGCCAGCCGAGGCTCAAAAAATAAGACTCTTGACTAAGGTCACACAGCCAACTGCCAAGAGTCAGGATCTGAACCCAAGTCGATCTGGTCCCAGAGCCCAAGCCTTAAACCCAACCATGCGCGTGCCTAGCCCACCACATTCCCATTCCCTGTGACCTCAGACCACAGTGCTTTGGGGGAAAGCTCAGAGGTGTGGGTTTTTTTGTTGTTTTTTTTTAGACAGAAGTTAAAAAAAAAAAGTT
>LNAC01000161.1:1806622-1847481 GCA_002007465.1 Ailurus styani
CCCGCCCCCGGCCCCGCCTCACCTGCAGAGCGCCATGAGACAGTCCTCGATGACGTCGCGCTGCGCCTTGGTGAGCGAGCGGCCGCGGGACAGGCGGTACACCGTGTGCAGCATGGAGTCCACCATGATGGCGCGGTGCTCGGTGCCCGCGAAGAGCGGCGCGCACTTGGTGATGAGCGGCAGCACCGCCAGGCACAGGTAGCGGTTCAGCGCCAACGCCATCTCCGTGGTGCTGAAAGTGGCCTGGGGCGCGGGGGGGGGGGCATCAGGCCCGCTTCGCGCTCCCGGGGTGGCCCTCGCTTCGGATACGCCGCCCCGCAACACTGCCCCCCACTGTCTCTATTATTACTTTGAACTATGCAAAATTTCAAACATACAGAAGTGCTGGAACCAATGAACCCTTGTTATCCAGAGTGGACTATCCTGCAGATACCGTTCTGCAAGCTTATTTCCTCTCCAAACTCACCTATTTTTCCTGTAACATATTTATACAGCCCTAGCCACGTACCGCTTCACCAATGGATAATGTAAATATGTATCTCCATTCAGACAAGTGCTTCTGTTTCACATCCCAGGTGGCCAGTTTTACACCCAACAGAATTAACAAGCATGCAAAATTCACAATCAGCTTTCCACAATCGTCTCCAAAATTGCTTTACATTTAGCTGGGATTGTTTGGATCCGGGCACCTGGAAGGCCCCCATACCGTGCGTATCTGGCTGCTGGGTCTCAGGTCTTTTCATCTGTAATTGTTTCCTTTTCCATTCTTTTTAATGCTATTAATTTGCGGGAAAAACTGGATCATTTATCCAATGGAGTTTCCTGTATCTTGGGTTTGGCTGGTCACGTCCTGGTGGTATCCTTAAACTTGTGCCTCTGCCCTTAGTCTTTCTTTTCTTTCCTTCCCTGTGTTTGTTTGTTTCTAAGATTTTTTTTTTTTTTTTAGTTTTTACATAATCTCTACACCCAGCGCAGGGCTCAAACTCACAACCCCAAGATCAAAGCTCACACGCTCCACCAGTGGAGCCAGCCAGGCAGCCCCGCCCTCGGTATTTCTGATACAATGGTAGTTATAGAGTCAAGTTGCAGTGTTCCCTTGTTACCTCTCCCATCTTTTTTTTTTTTTTAAGATTTTATTTATTTATTTATTTGACAGAGAGAGATTACAAGTAGGCAGAGAGAGAGGAGGAAGCAGGCTCCTGCTGAGCAGAGAGGCCGATGCAGGCCTCGATCCCAGGACCCTGAGATCATGACCTGAGCCGAAGGCAGAGGCTTTAACCCACTGAGCCACCCAGGTGCCCTACCTCTCCCATCTTAAGAAGAGTCTTCTCTCGGCCAACGTCACCTGTCTAGCATATCTTCATTCCTCTGCCTCCTCTGTCACCAGCTTGTGTAAAGAATTGTTGACACCCACTCACTCCAATACCTCACCTGCCAGACCCTCGTAAACCCCCTCCAGTAAGGCTCTTCCCCCACTGTCTTAAGTGCTCAGCAAGCTTACCAGTGACCTCCATTTGGCCACACCAGCCATCAGTTCTGTCCTGATCTTACTGGGCTGTGTCCCCTCCTATAATTTAACTGTGTAACTATTACATATCAATATAACTATTATCGTTGCTGTTGTGTACAAGTCTCCTCGGTGCTGAGCCATCATCAAGGATGATTACTTAAATAAGCAAGATAAGATGTGGGGTGCCTGGGTGGCTCAGTCATTAAGCGGCTGCCTTCAGGTCAGGTCATGATCCCAGGGTCTTGGGACTGAGCCCCACATCAGGCTCCCTGTTTGGAGGGAAGCCTGATTCTCCCTCTCCCACTCCCCCTGCTTGCGTTCTCTCTCTCACTGTGTCTATCTCTATCAAATAAATAAATAAAATCTTCAATAAAAAAAGGATGAGATGTTGTAGAGTTCCACCCACCCTCGCCTAGAACCCAGAGTTTATCTTGGTTTTGTTTTCTATCTTGATGAGGTGCGGGGGTGGGTGGGTTAGGATATGTACACAAGCCCAGAACAAACAGAAGCACAGCTGCTGTGGCTGCGCCCCATCTCTCTGGAGGCAGGGAGGGTGGCTACACGGGGCTCACCGTGTCTAGCGAAGCGGCTGCCCGCATATCAGGCAGGAACCCCACGTCCAGCACATGCAGCAAGAAGTCCTGGTTCTCGATGCCGTACACACGGTCCAGGAAAAGCACCATGGACGCCTTGTGGTCCGGGACGAAGGATGCCGACATCTTCGGCTGCACCAGAGCCCCGTCTGTGGGCCAGGAGGGCGGGGGGTCAGGGATGCCCTTCGGACTCCTCTACTCCCTCCACGGCAGCCCTCCCGTGCTGAGTCCTGCCCCCTGTGCACCTTTGCCCAGGGTGGGGATCTGCAGTGGGAGGCTGATGATGCCCACAAGGTCGTCCAGAGGCACGAGGGAGCGCAGGATGGCACGGATCCGCAGGGCCTCTCCCTTGCCGGCTTGGATTAGCTGGAAGAGGGAAGCGGGCACATCATCGGGCCCCTGGGCCCCATTTGCTCATTACTCCATCCGTCCCTTGCTGACCCACTGACAGGTAGAGCGGGAGCCCTCGTGGGGCAAACTCTAGAATTCCCGGCCCCGACTTCTCTGCCCATCCTTCTCCACCGCCGCCCTGACCAGCCCTGGCCCTCATCGCTTGGTCTCCTCCGCTGGTCTGGGAGCTCCGCCAGAACGGGGCCTGGGGCTGTCTTGGTCCCTGGTGTGTCTGTCCCCCGCACTGCCTCGCCTAAGACTACCCACGGGACGGGAGCTCAGTCAGTGCTGCTGAATGCCTGACTGGAGAGGTTCCAGCCTGCACGCCCCTCCCTGTCCCTGGACCTCTAGGTCTCACGTGCATCTCCGGCGCACAGCGTCCTAGCAGGTCAATCAAGGCAGCGTAGAAGGACATGATGGCGTGTCCCAGGTGCACCCGGTTCTCCTCCGGGGGCTCCTCGCCAAAGCTGCGGGGGAAGGGGGGGCGGTGTGGGGGAGGTGGCCAGGGGCTCAGGGAAGGGGGGGCCGTTCTGCTGAGGAGGAGGCGGGAGACTCACTGCTCACGCCGCCGGTCCCTGCGGACGCCTGGGCCGTCCCGCGCCGGGTCCTCAGAGATGCGAATGGCCTCTTCGATGGCAGCCAGCAGCCCTGAGCCGCCCTCACCCCGCAGGGCCGGCCCAAAGCACTCGGGCTTGCGGATGAGCAGCCGCACCACCACGTTGGCGTTCTCCTCCACGCTCTCGCCTGGCGGCCCCGGCGGAGCCAGGAGGTCTCATGAGCCAGGGCCCTGGGACCCCCGCCCTGGCAGGCCAGGACCCAGCACCTCGAGGGTTAATGCCAGGCCCCACCCCCACTGGCCTCGCATCCTGTCGCCCCGCCCGCCTGGGGACCCCCTGCCCAGGCGGGCCCCTGGCTTCCGGTGTGGCCCACACCCCCCAAGGAGGCTTTGGTCAGTGCCCCCTGCCCCCTGCCTTGCCACCGCCAACTCCTGACTCACCGTTGACGAAGACAGCAAAGCGCAGAAAGTCCAGGTAGCGCTCACCACCACACGGGTTCCAGCCGATGTCCGGGTACCCTTTGGCCAGGAGCATGGGGCAGCTCTGAAGGCCACAGCCGGCCAGGTAGGACACCACCTGCAGGTGGAGGGGGCTCAGCAGGAGACCAGACCCATGCCATTTCCTCCCCAAGGCTCACACATCCCTGCCCATCCCTGGAGGTCTGCAACCCTATTCATTTCTGGATGTCTCAGCAAACGGTCATCCTCCTCCTCCACCCTCACCTCCCTCCTGGACCATCGCAGCGACCTCCTTCCTGGGCTCCCTGTTCCAACCCCCTCCCATATGTATCCCCGCCCCCCACAGAAATGTCCCTTCCCTGCGTGGAACTCTCCTGTGGCACCATCTCACTTAGGGTAAGACCCAGGGCCCTCTCAGTGGCCCACTAAGACCCTCTGCACAATCTTCCCTGTCGCCCCCCGCCCTCACTTCCCACCACTAACCCCTTACTCTCTCTGCTCCAACCATTCTGATCTCTTTGCTATTCCTCAAACTCACTTCTGTCTCAGGGCCTTTGCACTGGCTGCTCCCCTGCCCAGAATGCTCTTCCCCTGACGTCCATAGGGCCCCTCCCCTCCTTCAGAGCTTTACCTGAATGTCACCTTCTAAGTGAGGCGATCTCTGATCACATTTGTCCAAACTTGGACACCCTCCTGACACTCGGTATTTCTCTCCCCAGCTCACTTTCTTCATCTTAATGCTCATCACTAGCTAATACACGATGTATTTTACTTGTTTATCTTGTTTATTACCCATCTTCCCAACTAGAATGTCAGCTTTGTGAGGACAAGGATTTTTGCTTGTCTCAATCACTGTCACAGCCCTGCTGCCTGGGACAGGTCCTGGCACATAGTAGGTTCTCAGAAAATAGTTGTTGAATGAGTAATACTATAATAGCAGATAACTCTTATTGAATGCTTATTATTTTATAAATGCTTTCATGGATTAAATCATTTTATCCTGAGGATAACCCTATTCTATTACTATATTCATTGTATAGATGAGGAGACAGGCCCAGAGAATTTAAGTCACTTGTCCAAGGCCACACAGCAAGAGAGCAAGGGGGAGTTAGCCTAAGTTGCTGAACTCCAGACCCCATGCCCTTCGCTGCCACGCAAGAAGCAGGGGGCACAGAGGGCCAAGAAATGCACCAAGGTCATGGAGCTCTGGAAGGGTGAAGCACAGATTTGCACTCGGCCCCATGAATGAGGGACTAGGTCCTGCTCTTTCCCTGCAAATGATTCCCCTTCTGGTTCAATCCTGGACCATCCCATAGAGTGGGTCCCAAGTCAGCAGGTGCCCCAAGGGGCCAGGTAGGGACCAGGCCTCCTGCTCCCACACCTTCTCCAGGTCCTGCTCTTGCAATGCCAAGGCCAGCTCGTTGTTGTCGATGACGGAGGCAGCTGCCACATCCAGAGGCGTGGAGCCCTGCATGCCTGTGAGGGTGAGAGGTGAGGAGAATGCTCTTCAGAGGTGCGTAGTTGACAGTCTCACTGCTGCCTGTCTCACCTCCTCTCGGAAGCCCTCCTTGACCACCCCTTTTACAGCCTAGGTCAGGCGCCTCCTCTGGCCTGACCACTCTGGGCTGTCACTGTCTCCTAAGCCACACCATGAACCCTGTGAGGACAAGGGCCAGGGCTGTCTGGGTATCCCCAGCACTGCTCATCACTGGGCTACAGCCTAGGGGTGGGTTGAGAGTGAGTGTTTGTTGAATGACTGAATGAGTGAGTGAGCCAGCAGAGATGATGCGTGGATGGACAGCCCAGAGTGGGCCGTGGGGGACAGCCCCCAAGCCCAGGCTCAGGGGTTCTCACCCAGACCAATGCCACTGTTCTCAAGCAGGTAGCTCAGGTGGTCGAACATGGAGCGTTGGTTCTGTCGGCTAATGCGACAGAAGTAACAGAGGAAGCGGCAGCAGCTTGTCACCATCTTAGGGAAGCGGATCTCCTGGGCAGGCAGAGTGAGCCAGTGGTTAGTGCCTGCTCCCCCTCCCCCACTGTGCCCCCTGCCCTGAGCTCCTCGGCCCACACAGGCCACTTACCTTGGATTCGCCACCACCACCCCCGAGGACATTCACCATGACCTCCATGACTGTCTCGTGCATGCCCAGGGCCCGCATCAGGTTCGGGTGTTGGTAGAAGACTTTGTTGTTCATGATGTTCCTGTGAACGGGTAGAGTACACGGGGTCGCCAGGGGCCAGGTGGGGCCCAAGCCCAGGGAGAGCCCCCGGACCCCTGGGAGAGTCCACTGGGATAAACAGTCAACATTTACTGAGCTCTTCCTTCATGCCTGGCACCATCCCTCTTTATGGATCTGAACCCACTCAATCTTTATGTCCACTCTGGAAGGCAGGAATTATAATTATCCCTATTTTACAGAAAAGAAAACTGAGGTATAGATCCAAGGTGGGCTCCCCTAGGGTGGAGATCCTTACTACATTGCACGTTGTATTCCCCAAGTGCCTAGAAAGGACTTGGCACAGAGTAGGTGCTCAGTGAATGCTTGCTGAGTGAATGGATGAGGCACCCTTGACACTGAGTGAGTGCTCAGTGTTATCATTACCATTATCAATAGCATTATGATACGCATGAGCCCATGGAAGCCCCATCATGACTCTGTGAGGGCTCTTCCCCAGTTTAGAGATGAACACTGAAGCTCAAAGAGGGTAAATCTTGTGCCAAGAGTTGCAGGTGAGTAAGAGTAAGCTGTTACCCTGGGGGTTGGATGGAGAGGGGAGGGAAGTGGACATGAGCCAGGGAGATGGGCTAGCTATTGGGAGAAGTATATCACCCCAACAATGGGGCAGAAGTGGAGGAAGGAGCATTAACTGCATCCAGGGGACATGAGCCAAGGGGACAAGCTGGAGCTAGGAGGGCGTCCCTCCTTCCTGGGGGATGTGTGAAATCCAGGGAGGGGCAGGGCCTCACCCAATGCTCTGTATCATGAGGTTTTCCTCCTGGGGACCCATCTGCACGATCAGCAGGGACCGGATCTGGCCGAGGCACTCGAGCAAGCTCATGGTATCGTCCATGGATGATGGGGAGATGGTGTATGCCCGGGGCAGGGCACGCAGCAGCTCCCCGAGCCCATCGTACTGCCGGTGCAGCAGGCTGAACATGGCCCGTACGAGCTCGGGGCTCTGCACGAAGTCCTCCTGAGCCCAACGCACCACTGTGTGGGACACCAGCTCCTGCAATGACTCTGGAAAGGGGACATAAGTGTCAAAACACTGCCAGGTCAGGGGCTTGAGCCCAAACAATGCAGAAAGGGCTCCTCTTCCCGGAGGGCTTCTCAGTTACTAACCACCCCGATCCTGGACCTGCCACAGTGGGAAGATTCTGGAAGATTTTTTTTTTTTTGCCCTAAGAGCTTCCCTGTTCTCTTCACCCTAATACCCAGACAGTAAGGGCCCCCTAAAGGTTTCAAGAAGAAAAAGAAAATGTATCACTTCAAAATACCAGAGTACATTATAAGCACCTTTGGAATATATAATGTGCCTTTGAAATCATAATTCCACTTGTTTGGTAAAAATACTGCTGATTTTTCATCAAGATAACAGAGACAAAGAAAACCTGTGGCCTTTGGTATCATTTGGAAATGATGTCAAAATGAACTGTTTTATTTTCCCTGGCCACCTCCCTGGGACTCATATCTCCTACAATCAGCGTCTGTTTCCCTCTCTGCCTCTCATTCTCTCCCAACCTTCTCCTTCCCAGGATTTCAAGGAGAAAAGATAGATGTCTCACATGTTTCAGGGTTAGGAGAAGCCTCCATGCACTGACACTGAATGATGGTGTCAATTCATAACCTTCCAGTGCTATGCAATCTGGCCCTGCCTCTTCTGACCTCATCTTCTGCCCCTCTCCCCTTGTTCACTCTGCTCTAGCCACACTGGCCTCTAAACACACCAAGCATGTTCCTGCCTCGGGGCCTTTGCACTGGCTATTCCCTTGATACCAATTATCTTCCCCAGATCTTTGTGTACCTCACTTCCCAACTCTGACCTCTCCATTTTCATCCCTCTCTCTTCTATCACTCAGCTTTGTACCCCTGGCTACCTGACATGATGGTATATGTATATGTGTATCTGTTATAATATTCTAAACTGGAAGGTAGAGATTGTGACTCTTTCCCCCTACAGTGTTCCCCAGCCCTGCCAACAGTGCCTGCCCCATCCCTGTCCCCTCCCGAAAGTCCCCAGTCCTCACGGGGTTTGCTCTCCTCAGCAGGTGGTTCCTCCTCGGGTTTCTCCTCCTTCTTCTTCACCAGCCGTACTTTCTCCAACAGGCTCATCAGGCGGCTGCCCAGAGTGGCCTCTTCCTCTGGTTCCTCCTCCTCCCCCTCCAGCTGAATTCCTAGAGTTGGTGGAAGGGAGAGGGTGTCATTCATCTGCGTGTTTATTCATCTACTCACTCACTTCTTCATTCATTGGTTCATTCATTCTTCCTTCAGGTGTACGTTCTTGGGTTTTTTGTTTATTTCTCCATATGTTCATATGTTTGTTCATTTCTTCATTCTTTGAAGCATTTTAAATGTCTTTTAAACTAACTATTGTAAATAGGTCCAAAAAACTAAAGGAAACCATGTCTAAAGTATTAAAGAGAAGGATGATGACAGTGACTCCCTGAATAGAGAATAGTAATAGGTAGATCATATAAAAAATAACCATATAGCAATTCTGGGGCTGAAAAGTACAAAAACTGAAATTTTAAAATCACTGGAGGGGTACAACAGCATATTTGAGCTGGTGGGAGAAAGAATCAGTGAACTTGAAGATAGGACAATAGAGGTTATCTGGTCTGAAGAGTAAAAAAGAATGAAGAAAAACTAACAGAACCTCAGAGCCTGTCGGACAACATCAAGTATATAAATATATGCATAATGGGAGTCCCAGAAAGAGAGATGGCAGGGAAAATACTTGGAGAAATAATAGCCCCAAAGTCCCAAATTGGATGTAAAATATTAATTTACACATCCAAGAAATTTAACAAACTCCAAGTAGGATAAAATCAGAGAGCGTCACACCTAGATACACCCCATGCAACTGTTTCAAAGCAAAGGCAAATGGAAAATTTGAAAGTCAGCCAGAGAAAAACCACTAATCACATATAAAAGAATCTCAGTAAGATTATTAACTGACTTATTATCAGAAACAATGGAGGTTATTCATTCATTCCCTCCAATCACCCAACCATCTCTCCATCCAATTTTCAATTATCCGTCTATCCATCCATCACCATCCTTCTCTTTATCCATCTATCCACCCAGCCATCTCGTCACCCATTGCTTTATTCATTCATCTCTCTACCCCCCAATTTACACACTCATTAGTCCCTTGCCTACAGCCATCCATCCATGTATAATCCACTCAGATACCCAAACTTATCTTTCCACTCATCCTTTATCTGTTCACTAATATGCCTGTTCATTCATTCATTCATTCATTCATTCATTCATTCACTCATTCATTCATGTATTCATTCATTCAACCAAAAGTTACACTGCACCAATACTGTACATATTTAAGAACAGGAAATCTTAGGGAAACTTCAAGAGAGGTCTCAAGAGAAAGTTTGGGAGATGGATTCTCTGATCTATCTTACCACAGTGTGCCAGCAAGTCTTGATGAAATTCAAGCAAATCCTGTCGGACCTCTTCAGGGAGAGGACAATCTTCCTCATCCTCACCATCTTTGAAGTGCAATAGCATGTTTATCTAGAGGAAGGTCAAGAGTCAGAATGAGGGTCAGAGGCCCAAGAGCAGAAACTCAGGTCAAGGATCAAAGATCGAATTGTGAGTCCCTGTTTAAGGTCATTAGCTGGTGAAGATTATCTGAGAGATTAGAGTTTTGAAAGGAGTCAGTGTCAGTCTGAAGTGACTGAGAGGTAGAGGTCAGATGGGTTCAAAGAGAAGTACAAGAGTCAGAGGTAATTATATCAATAGGGTCAGAGGTCAAGCATGAGTTTAAAGATGTTGTACCACCACTAGGGGGAGAGGTTAAAGTTGGGGTTTAGACAGTAATGCCAGCTGGGGTCAAGTGTCAGAGTACCTGCTCCTGGGGTGGGGAGCGGAACTCGCGAGTACGTCGGGCAGTCTCAGCTGCAGTCATGGTGAAGGCTTTCATGAGGAGGCCATAGCGGTCCCGCTGGTTGGCCTGGAGCTTGTCCACATAGCGCTCTGCAAAGGCTGCTAGAGATTCCACACGGTGCTGTAGCTCTTGGTCACAGAAATACTCCAGCAGGTGGCACATCTGTGGGAGGATAGCCATGCAGTAGGAATAATGGTGATGAGACCATCCTTGAGACTTTTCTTGCTGCTTCTCCCCTCTCCATGGCCCTGCCCTATCTGCCACCATCATTTCCTGCCTGGATCCTTAAGCCAGCCTTCTCCATGGTCTTATCTCTCCAATCCACCCACCACATGGCAACCAGAGAGATCATCTGAGGTCAGCAGCACTCCAGTCATCTGTGGCACTTCCACAGCTCCCCACTTCCCTGAGACAAAGTCCAGACTCATGCCCCACCAGGTCCTATGTCTCCCAGCCCAGATGGGGGGAGGCTGGAGAACAGGAAGAATCAGCCCACCTGTAACTTCACAGATTCTGGCAACTTCATCTGGAGCAGCCCTTCCTCTAAGCCTTCTTCTTTTTCCCCTTCTGCTGTTTCCTCTTCCTCTTTTTCCTCATCTTCCTTCTCCTGTGCCTCTTCCTCCTCATCCTCCTCCTTCTCCTCTTCATCTTCCTCTTCTTCTTCCTCCTCTTCCTCTTCCTCTTCTTCCTCCGTGAATACTTCAGGTTCAATCATCTTCAAGATCTGTTTCACATCCTCATCAGCAAAGATGCCCATCACCTACAGGACAAAGTCTGGGTCCTTCACTGTGGTCCATAAGACCTCCAAATCGAGTCCCAGCCTCATACTTCCCAAACCTGCTTCTCCTGCATATGTCAGATTCATTCCTGCATGGGCCAGATGTGATTCCTTCTACACAAAGAAACAGTATCCCCCTGTCCTGCTATTAATCCTCCTTAAAATCCCCCAAGTCCACACCCTGTGTACCACCTAACCTGGCCCAGATCACATAACCAAACATGAGCACCTCTCCCTTCACTAGTAAATGTCCTTTCTCCTAAGCTTGAGCATATGTGACTCTGAAACAAGACACACCCTATCCTGATGGGATGCCCTCACAGCTCCCAGTATATGCTAGAACTCAGGAAATATAATGAAGATGCTAACAGATGGAAGGAGAGTGGGTAGAAGAAATGGAAAAACAGGGGAAAGAGAGATGGATACGTGGGGGGAGGGCTATGTGGCTGAATTAATAGATGGAATAGTAGAGGTTTGAAAGGAGAGAAAGTGGTGGGCAGATAATGGCTGGAGAGGTGAAGGTAAAGGTAGAGGAAGAGATGGGTGGATGAACGATGGAATATATAATGTCTGGATAGGTGGGTAGGTGGATGGATGATTTGATAGGTGCCTGAGTATGTAAGTGAGTGGATGGGCAAATAGATAAACGAGTAAATAGCCAGGGGGTGGGGTGCGATGGTTGGATATGGATGGGTGGATAGGTTTGCACATGAAAATCTGGATGGATGGATATATGGATGAGACATTAGATGCATATGTGAATGAAAAGATACATGCAATAAAGGATGAAAAATGGGTGGATGGTGGGTGGATGAATGGATGTAGTTGGATGGATTTGTGTAGGTGGACAGGTGTATATACATATGGATTGAGAGATGCACTGCTGGACAGACAGGCAGGTGGAAAATGAAGGAACAGATGAATCTGTAGATGAGTGGATGGATGGATATGCGGATGAATATATGCACAGGTAGAAGAAGAATGATAACTGGATGTACAAAAGGAAAGACAGATTCATAAATAAATGGCTACGTGGATAAAGGAATACATGGAACAGTAAATGTACTGATACATGAATAAATGGAAGGATGAATGGACAACTAGACTGAAAGTTGGGTGGATGGATGGATGGATGGATATGTGGACAGAGAGTGGAAGGATAAAATGGATGGACTGTGAATGGGAAGACAAGG
Organism: Ailurus styani; assembly: GCA_002007465.1. NCBI lineage: Eukaryota > Metazoa > Chordata > Mammalia > Carnivora > Ailuridae > Ailurus > Ailurus styani. The sequence continues at coordinate 1,818,231 of LNAC01000161.1, forward strand.
GTATGTTTGAATGAATAGATGGGTAGAGGATGGATGGACAGATGAATGATGATTCTTCGGATGGATGAAAAGAAGGGAGAAAAGATTAATAAACTGATTAATAGATGACAGATGAATGGATGGGAAGAAAAGTGAATGAAAGATGAGTAGATGATAGGGGGATACACTGAAAGGTGGAGGATGGAGAGGTGACTGGGGGGTTGGATGCATGAATGAGAGGGGACTGGTGGATGATTGGGGATGCGGAGGAACGGGCCAGAGGGGAGCAGGAGGAAGCCATTACCAGCAGGGTGGACACGAGCTTGAGCACGGGCACAAACTGGAACTCCACAGAGCCCCCGACAGGGTCACGTGCGTGCTGCCCACCATCTCGCACGGCCTCCCCCAGCATCCTCAGTGCTTTATCCCGCAGGGCCTCCAGAGGGATGCTGGGGCTGAGGCGGGCCGGAGCTTCCGCCACTCCAGCAGCCGGCAGGGCGGCCACGAAACACGGGGGTGAGAAATGGTGCGGAGGCCGCAGCGAGGTGGTGACACCAACGCCGGGCAGGCCGTGGCGGCGGGGGCCGTCTTCCGCGCTTCGTCCGGGTGGGAAGAGAGTGATGGCGCGGGTCTCCTCCGTGAGGGGCACGATGTACTCGGACAGCATGGAGCGGCGGCTGCGGCAGGCGCTTTCGAGGTGGATGCTGATGAGCAGGTCGTAGTAGCCGGCCCGCAGCGGCCCGGGCAGGTGCGCGTCCTCCAGCGCGTGCAGCAGCTGCGCCTGGTCCACATGGCTGCACAGCGCATGCGCCACGCGGTTGTTGCCCAGCGCGCACACGGCGCGGTAGAGGCGGAGGGTGTGGGAGTGGAACCGCTGCAAGTCCAGGCGCTCCGACAGCTCCAGGATGTCCATGCATCTGCGGCGGAGATGGGCCGTAGGTGGGGACAGAGCCAGCGGAGGAGGTGGGAGACGGGCACAGACCACAGGGAGGCAAAGAAATGCTTAAGGTGAGTGTCGGCCATCCCAGGAGGGAAACCCAGTGTCCTCCCAGGTCAAGGTTCTGTGAGGTCTACAGGGGGTCTTGTAATAGTTCTGGACGTCCCTAGTGGTCTGGGGGCTCCTTGGGGTATATCTGGCATCCCTGGCATGGTCTGGTTCTCGGGAGTATCTGAGAGTCCATGGAGGGGATCTCGTGACCAGAAGAAACGTCTGGGGGAAGATCTGGGGACTGGAAGATCCCCAAACTGGGACTGAACCTGCCCCTGGCAGGCCTGAGTAACCTGGCTATGTTTGAACACGACTAGAATGTAAACTCCACCAGGGCAGGACATTTCTGCCTTTGGGATTGGTTGTGGGTTTTTTGTTTGTTTTGTTTTGCTATATTCCCAGCACCTAAACAGGACTTAGCACATAGTAAGTGCTCAACAAATACTTGTCAGATGATAGATAGATGGATAGATTGATTGATAGAGTGAGTGAGCATATCTGGGAACCCCGGGGATGAGTCTGAGCCCCCTGAGTTATACGTGAGCATTGCTAGAATGTCCATTCACACGGGTTTGGTGTTTCCAGCCTAAAATGTTGCTGGTCACACAGGAAGAGCTCAGAGATATCTGTTGAGTGAATGAATGAATGAAGAAAGGAAGGAAGGAAGGAAAGATGAAGTATATCAGAGCCTCCTGGGGTGTCTGGGATTGGAGTCTGTTCAAGGTACCTAAGAGCCTTCCTACCATACGTGTGAACACATCTCTACTCTGGGTGTGTCTGGGTCCCTGGGACTGGGTTTGAGATCTCACGGGATACACCCAGAGTCTCCCTGGGTGTGCCTGAGACACCCCAGGGTGCATTATGGCCTGAGTAATGTCCATGTCCTTCTGAGGTGACTTGAAGCTTCTGGAGTTCGTGTGGCTCCTCAGTGTGGATCTGGGCTCCTTGAGACAGGCTTGGAGCCCTGTGGGGTAGGTCTGGGTTCCCTGGAGGTGCGTCTGTGGTCCACTAAGATGGGCCTAAAGCCCTCTGAGGTGGGTCTGGAGTCCCCTAGAGACTTATCTGGGGCTGCCTGAGCTGAGTCAGGGTTCCCTGATGTAGGTCTGCCTGTTGGGGGGTTGGCTGCAGTCTTGGGGTACTGCAGGAAGGGGGCACTGAGAGGGTTCCAGACTCCAGAGGACTTGAAATTGCCATCCCCTTCCCCCCACAAGCCCGGGCTGGCCCTGACCGGTTCTCCTCGGGGATGTGCAAAGCCATCATGGTCAGCGGCTCCTGGCACTGCACGGCCCAGCCCAGCCGCTCGCCTGCACGTCGTGTCTCCACCTGCAGGAAGTGGTTGGGCATACGGCTCCACGAGACGGGCATCAGCATCTGCACCTCTAGCCGAGGTGGGCACTGCGGGGCCGGGTTCTTGCGCTCACTCAGAAACATGGCAGCTGACAGCGGCATGATGTTCTAGGGGCACAGAGGTGTGCTTGGGTCAGGATTCCCAGCTCTCTCTGTCCTGCTCCTCTGCTTCCAGGGAGACCTCCTGGATTGCCCCCCTTTTCAGCCACTCCACCAGCCTGACCTCCCATACCTACTGCATCAGCCTGCCCCATCACTGCAGTCTTACCTTCTGCTTCCCCAGCTCAAACTGGATGACATTCTGGTGGGTGGGCAGGACAAAGACGGCAGGAAACAGCTTCGTGTTGGGCTCCACCTGGCAAGGGAGAAGAGGCCAGGGTGAGGAGGAGGGTGAACTGGAGCTGATATTGACTCTGGATCCTGAGTCTACGGCCATACCACCCTGAACGCGCCCGATCTAGTCTGATCTCGGAAGCTAAGCAGGGTCGGGCCTGGTTAGTACTTGGATGGGAGACTCTGGATCCTGAACTCCGGGGTCAATTGTCCCAGCCTGAGCCTGCTGGTGTCTACAGATCCAAACTCAGGCACCAAAAGTGCTCCAGGGACGCCGAGGTTGTGTTAACTTCCGGGTCATTGTGCATTTCATGCCCTTCACCTGGAATACCGTTTCCGTTTCTCTCCCAAGACTCATTCTTCAAAACCCAGGAAGGTCTTCTGACTGCACTTTCCCTCCAGCCCTTCTGCTCTCTGCAGTGGAACCCACCCAGCCTCCATCACCACGAACACCATCATCTGTGAAGCAGCCTTGCCAAACCTGAATCTAACCACGCCTGTGGACCCATCTGCCATTTGACAGGAAATACAAGGGACAGAGGAAACCATTAAAACAACACCACGGGGATGCATAAGCCAGATGCAGACCGAGAAGCCAGGCCAGCTCTCTTCAGATGGTGGTGGACACATGAATCCCCCAGGATTAAATTTTGGACTCTCATTGGGCAGGTCTAGGGGGAAGCCTGAGAGTCCTCATCTCTAACGAGCCCCCAGGTAATGCAGATCCTGCTGCTCCGAGGACCACGCTTTGAGAAGCAAAGCTTTCCAGGACAGACAGCCTGGTTTCTTCAACAAACACATTTCAGAGAAGAGAGAGATGGAAGGGAAATCTACATATGAGAGACTCAAGGAGCATAGCAACTAACTAAAATATACGACTTTATTTGGATTCCAATTCAAATGAACAAACAGGAAGAAGACATTTTTGAGACAACCAGAGAAATGTGAACATGGACTGGATTAATTAATTAATTAATTAGGAATTACTAGGATTTTTAGTCTTTTTGTTTTGTTTTAGATATGGGTGGTAGAGTGGTTATGCTTTTTAAAAGAACCCTTACTTTCGCAGAGATACATACTGAAAAGAGATGAAACCATATGATATCTGGGGTCTCCAGTGGGTGTGGATGTGAAGGGTAAAGATGACACAAGATCAGCTGTGAGTGGGGAACAGTTAGAGCTGGACAGTGGGGACATGGAGGGCCAGTACACTATCCTATATTTGCCTATTTTTGAAATTCTCCATTTAAAATAAACTTTTATAAAATCCAAGCTGGATGGATTAATGGATGGCTAAGTGGATAAATACGTGATAAAGCCAATGTAGGTGGTGGGTATACGGGTGTTCACTGTATGATTCCTTTAATTTTGTTGTATATCTGAAAGCTTTCATAATAAAATGTTGAAAAGGAAAAGCCGACCTGAGGATTCATCTCAGGGTGTTCCCTGATGGGTGAAAAGTTGGCGATTGGTGTCAGTGGGCCCAAGAGGGACTATGGATCCCTCTCCAGGGTCAAGGCAGTGCTCTGTGACCTTACTGGATGTCAGTTCAGTGGACAGTTAACTAGGTGGTCTCCCAGGGACTTCCCAGGTCTGGCCTTCTCTGGGGTCTGTCCTCAGAGGGGGTCTGGAAGGGTCTTCCCAGCATACTGGGACATGAGAACACTACTGCTACATTGCCGAGGGTGGGACTCACCTGGAAAAAGGTGTTGCTTTCTTTGCCATTGGCGGTAAAGGTCATCAGGCCAGTGGCCAAGTCCACCAGGCAGCCAATGACAAGGTCTGTGTGGCTGATCCGGCCCTGCTGCCCAGAGCTCACGAAGTCCCCGCCCCACACCATGTAGCAGTTGCTGCACTTGAGGCTGGAGAAAACAGCACTGGTCACTGCATGGCTCCTCCGCCAAGGTGTTCTGGACCCTGGACAAACTCCCAGAATACCATGACCTCAGAGCTCCACCCCCAGACTCCCACCACCTGCAGACCTGAGTGCCAAAACCCCAAGCCCCTCAGAGCAAGAGTTCTTAGAAGCTGCCTGGGGGTTCTGGGAGGCAGAGAGGGGAGGGGAGCAGGGAGACAGAACACAGACAGGAGGTAATGTAGAAATGGGAGCATGAGATGAAGAGAAAATGGAAAAGACCAAATAGGAAATGAAGAGGAGGAAAACCCAGAGGAGGAAAGTAAACAGGGAGAGAAAAGGAGAAGAGGGGGAGGGAAGCTGCTGGGGCGAGCCTGGGGAAATCCAGGTCACCTCCCACAGTCCCCACCCCTCCCCGGCACCTGCTGTGGACGTTGCCTTGTTCGTCCCCCATGGTCACTGTCACTGCCCGGACCTTGCTGAGGTCGAAGTTCATGTCGTGCTGATGGTAGTCGGGGGTGACCCAGCCCACCCACACACAGCTGGGCTCCTGGCCAGCGAAGACCCTCACAGAGTAATAGTACTGGAGAGGCAAAGGGGGACCAATAGTCAGTCCAGAAGGTTGGTGACACAGGGCTTCCCTGGGTCTCTCTGGATTCACAGTGTCCTCTGAGAGTTCAACAAGAAATTACTGGATTTGAAACACCGCCCCCCGCCCCCGGTCTATGTCCCTCTATTTCTACTGATATATTTTAGATTCGGGAATCCTCTGGAATTATTTGTAATACTCCCCGAATTTGGGTCCCTCTCCAAATTACAAAGTTATCAATAAATAATAATTAACAAATAGTTCATAAATTAATTTGTTTAACTTAATCACCATCAAGTAGGTACCATTTGTGTCTCCATTTTACTGATGGGAAAACCATAAAACTTCCATAAAGGAGAAGGCATAGAGCAATGAAGTGACTTCCCAGTTAGCACCCATGTAGCCCGTAATCCTAACCATGAGGCTATCTGTCTCAGAAAACATTCCAGATTTGGGAAAACCCCAAACTCTATGGGGGTAATTGTGAATGTTGGTTCCCAACAAATACTAGAATGGCTATTAAATTGGGGATATCAAGGGGTGCCTGGGTGGCTCAGTTGTTAAGCATCTGCCTTCGGCTCAGGTCATGATCCCAGGGTCCTGGGATGGAGCCCCACATTGGGCTCCCTGCTCGGTGGGGTGTCTGCTTCTCCATCTCCCACTCCTCCTGCTTCTGTTCCCTCTCTCACTGTATCTCTGTCAGATAAATAAATAAAATCTTTAAAAAAATGGAAACATCTTTGGGTGCCTGGGTGGCTCAGTGGGTTAAAGCCTCTGTCTTTGGCTCAGGTCATGATCTTAGGGTCCTGGGATGGAGGCCCACATTGGGCTCCCTGCTCAGTGGGGAGCCTGCTTCCTCCTCTCTCCCTGCCTGCCTCTCTGCCTACTTGTGATCTCCCTCTCTGTGTCAAATAAATAAAATAAAATCTTAAAAAAAAAGGAAACATCTTTAATAAATAAATAATAAAAAATAAATAAACACATAAATAAATTTGGGGGTATCAAGTTTATATGGGTGAACCCAAATACTGAGGTATTTCCTCTGGATTCTGGGATCCCTGGGAGTTTTATCAGTGTGCCTATAGCTTCATTGTGTTCCTGCAATTTTTAGGCCCCCTAGCTATATGGATTTAGGGGTTCAAAGGACTAAATCAGTGTGTGCTCTATTTTGTGGCCTTCGGTGTATTATAGGGTTCCAGGTTCCCACCGTGGTGGTATTGAGGATGATCTCAGGGTCATCACGGTTGTCAGCAGGCACGACCTCTCGAGGGAGTCGGGGCAGAGTGGGAGTGGCTGGTGGCTGGGTCATCATGGCGGCCTTCTTGGCCTTGAACAAGAACCTGGTGATGGGGAGGAGAGGCTACTGTAAGAACAAGCTCTCAAGCCCAGCCCCCCAGCCCTCTCCACCACAACACTCATGACCCCCACGTCCCATTTCCAATACTCAAGTCCCTGTCTCTAGAGGGATAAACTTGCAAACTGAGTCAGCATAATCTGTTCTGAAGATGCTGTGCTCTGTGCTGGCAGATGTCCAAATTTAAAGGTGCCTCTGGGGACATGGAGGTTCCCTTTGGGGCATACAGTAGTTCCCCTAAGTCAGCATTTCTTATATGGATGCTATAGGCACTTGGGAAAGGACAGCACTTCATTGTATGATACTGTCTTGTACACCAAAAGCCTGAGTCCCCCAGTAGCATCACCACTGTCCCAACAAATTGATAATCAAAATTGTCCACCATTTCCAAACATCCGCCAAGAGAAACAGAACGACATCCCACTGAAAACCACTGTGATAGTAGGGGAAAGCACATTTAGTTTCAAGTCAGGTTTAATGCCTTTTGAGGGTCTCCTTCCAAGTTAGCTTTCGGAGGGCACATTTGAGACACGGAAATGATCCCAATTTAGAAGACCACTGGTGTTCACTGGGATACCTTGGGGTACAGTCAGCTCTCCCAAGACACTTTAGTCTCTGTCCACTTTAGTGCCCGTGGATAATAAGGTCCATTGGGTGAAACACTTTGGGACGTACCAGGTACCCCAAGGAGAGCGGAGTTCTCCATAGATTTAGTGGGGTACCCCAATTTTACATTCTCCAGGAAACGGGAGCATCCCACGAGATAATGGGGTTCACGTGAGGCAGAATAGGCTCCCTCAGTATTCTGACTCCACTTAACATATATGGGCCCATTGAGGGACACAACGGGGTTTCTCACATTATTGAAGTGGGGTACCCAATTGGGGTTCCCAAACCCTAGCCCAGCCCCACCCTCGACTCACCCTCTCTTCTTGTTCTTCTCTGTGGTAGCATCCTTCTCATTCTCCACCCTGACGGGCTGGGCCTCCCCCCCAGCCTGGGCATTGCCCCCGGGCGCCCCCTCCTTGGCATTTCCTTCTTTGCCCCCCTCAGCCTCGCCCCAGCGCCCAGCTGAGCGCCGCAGGTTTTCATAGTCGGGGTCAGGTTCCGCTGCCCGGGCCTCATCCTCAGCAGGGGGCTGAAGGCCAGGGGACGCGAGGGGGGTGGCCCCTGCAGTGCACCGGAAGTGCTGGTGGAACTGGACCGGAAGGCTAAGCCGGAGGAAGAGCATCTCCACCAGACTGTTCTGGGAGCCCCAGGTGCGGTGGCTCAGGCGCAGGCAGGGCGGTGTGTCCACGGTGCCGTCCACGCGGGCCACCTAAGGGGGAGCGGGAATCTGAGCCAGGCAGGCAGGCTAGACCACTAGTCCTAAACCCGGTCCACATGGAGCGACCATGAGGCCTTGGCACACCTGTGTGAGAATTAGCCAAAGACTCATTCCTCTGAGCAGACAGACTCCCTGAGGGACACACAGCGTGGCTGTAGGGTGCACTCAGCCCTCTGCCGAGCTCTGTCTGGGCACCTCGTGCAGTGCCAGCCCTGGCCAGACTCTGGAATCGCTTGGGGGAACATTCCAAACCTACCTATACACAGGCCTCCCTCCAGACCAAGTCATCCACCCATTCGTCCATTCCACGAATACTTCCTGAGACCCTACTAGGTGCCAGGCACGGTTCCCCAGTGCTGGGAACCCAACAGGGAACAGAACAAAGGCCCTGGCCTCCTGGTCTCTTGGGGAGACTCTCAGGGAGAGGAGTCCAGAAGGCCCACTGTTTTATAAAGGTCCCCCGGATGAATTTTTGCTAAACTTGCTGTATATGGAAATATAACATTCAGAAAAGTGCACAGGTCATAACGCACAACTCGATGAGGTTTTAGAGGGACTTCACCACACAGGTATGCCCAGACGGAGACACAGAACTTGACCAAGCCCCACCCATCCACCCAGGACCCCCTGTGGTGCCCATGTAGTCACCACCCTCTCCGAGACAGTGAGGGATTCTGATGAGGGAAATGTCCCGACCTGGCCTAAACAAGAGGCAGGAGCTGACAGAGGACAGGTGCCGGGGCCGGGTGCTCCAGAAAGACTCTCAGAGGCTTTCTGGAGGCTCCATGAACGATTGGAGTGGCTCCCTTTCCTGTTCTGTCTTCAAAGACCAAATGCCAAGACCTCTGTGCTCCCTGCCAGCCAATGAATTGGCCCCAAAACCGTGCCCGAGATTTGCTGTTCCCAGACTGCAGGGTCTTTTTCTCTGCTCTCCCCCATCTGTTATAAACCCAGTTTCGCTCTGCTGGGCAGTGACAGTGTACCGACCGTCTCCCTCCTGTGATCTGGGTGCAGAGTAACTAAACATCTGAGATATTCTTCGGCAGTCACACCCTCCTGATTTAACACACCACAGATTAGCCCTGCCTGTTCTCAAACTGCTGACAAACCGGAACACACGGGATGTGCCGTTTTGTGTCTGGTTGCTTTCCCTCGGCACGGTGTCTGTGCGATTTCTCCACGTGGTTGCGTGTAGGTTAGTCTATTCATTCTCACTGCTGTCTAGCATTCTGTTCTCTGGGTGGAGAACACATCTGGCAGTAGCAGGAATTAGGAGGTTCAATGTCTGCTCCATCAGCCTCTCCAGCCCCTGGAACCTCTGGTCTTTCTGCCTTCACTGTCACCCCCTATAATCCACTCTCAGTGGGGACCTTCCCAAAACTTTAGACATCAGATCTAAACTGGACATTCCCCTGCTTAAAACCCATCCATTCTTACCTAGTCTTAAAATGCCTCCCCACAAATTATTGATTAATTACAAAGAGAAACATAGTAATTTATGCTAGAGAACCCCGGCAGACTCCACATTAACCAAACAGTCAAAATTAAAGTAATTGGTAATTAGACCTAACGACGCTATGTGCCTCCTGATACCCTGCACCAAGCAGGACTCAGTGTTCTGGTATTGCTGCCAAATACATGTTCCCTGTACCTACTCACAGGGAGACATTCGACAAACCAAAATGAGAGGTAATCTGCGAGATAACTGGTCTGTACTCTTCAAAAATGTTAATGGCAAGAAAGACAAAGACAGACTCAGGAATGTTAGACATTAAAGAATAGAGAGACATCGGGCGCCTGGGTGGCTTAGTCAGTTAAGCATCTGACTCTTGGCTTCTGCTCAGGTCATGATCTCAGGCTTGTGAGATTGAGCCGTGTGGGGTTCCATGCTCAGTTCAGAGTCTGATTGTCCCTCTCCTTCCACTCTGCCCTGGCCCCCACTTGCTCATGCCCCCCCTTAAATAAATAAATAAAATCTTTTTAAAAAAAAATAATAAAGAGACATAACAACTAAATGCAACATATAATCCTAGATTGGATCCTGGACTAGAAAAATAAAAAGATACATTATCACCACAATTAATAAAATCTGAATGTGGATTATGAATTAGGTAATAGTATGTATTAGTGTTGAATTTCCTGATTTTCATGACCAATGTTCATAACTGCAGCTCTGTAAGAGTATAGGCTGTTCTGAAGAAATGCACATGGAAATATTCAGGGATAAAGAGGCACGACGGGGATGCCCGGCTGGCTCAGTTGGTAGAGCATGTGATTATTGATCTCGGGGTCATGAGTTTGAGCCCCATGTTGGGCATAGAGCTTACATAAAAATGTTTTAAAAAGAGGCATGATGTCTCCAACTTATTCAAATGATTCAGAAGGTGGGGGAAGGATTATGTGAGGAGACCTGAATATTATGGACGGGAAAACAGGCTCAGAAGGAGACAGTCACATGCCCGAGGCCACACAGCAAATAAGAAGCCAACCTGGGTGTGGCTGATTCTAAAGTACCCATTGAAGGCACCTGGATGGCTCAGTGGGTTAAGCCTCTGCCTTCAGCTTGGGTTGTGTTCTCAGGGTCCTCGGATCGAGTCCCGCATCGGGCACTCTGCTCAGCAGGGAGCCTGCTTCCTCCTCTCTCTCTGCCTGTCTCTCTGCCTACTTGTGATCTCTCTCTGTCAAATAAATAAATGAAATCTTGAAAAAAAATAAAATAATAAACTACCCACTAAAGCTCAGCCATGTGGGATACAGGCCCTTCCCAGATTAAGAAGGGCTTTTTATGGTTAGAGTCCAATGCTGAGTTTAATCTTGATACAGAAAAGACACTAGAGCCTAAAAACTAGGGTACTCAGAGTAATGAAGAGCTGGTAAAAACAAATAAACCAAAAAAAATATGCATATACAGATAGCAATTAGTAAGGATGATGCCAAAATGTACTGAGAGATTTATATTCTTTTAAACCTTGCCGTAAGATGAGATAGTTCTAAGGACTGGAAATTTCCATCGGGGTCACTCGACCCAGCTCCTCTTTTTTCTCTTCCCCCACTTAATAGGAAAGGCACCTGGAGGTCAGCCAGGTTGGGGTTTGCTGAAGTTATCCTCTACAAGGCAGCCCTGAGAGCCCACTGTTCTTTACATGGTTTGTGGGGTAACATGGAAGGAAAGGAGACACTTGGGGAAGAGAACTGCAGGAAGAATGAGGTTTGGAGGCAGATCAGAGGGACTGAGTAGGGTCAATCCTCACCTCGTAGTGGGGGTGATCGAGGGGCACGGCCTCAAATTGGGGAAGGCTTTTGCTGAACCAGGTGGTGACTGGGCGCTGCATGTTGATGGCGAATGGCTCAAAGCCTTCCTGGAGGCCACAGATGGCGAAGAACCGCAGGGAGCTCACGTCCTGGCCCAGGTTCAGGTGACCCACCTGGCCAGGTCCCAAGCTGCAGACAGGCAGGAAGCCTGGTGGGAGGGGACGGAGGGGCAGGGGTGAGGACAGGTGGGCCAGGCAGGAGCAGGAGGGGAGGAGGGCCGGCGGAAGGAAGGGATGGAAAAGCGGGAGGCTAGGGATGCAGCGTAGGGTCAGGTGAAAGGAAAGAAAACCAGAAAGGGGCCTCGAGGCCAGCCCTCACCATCCCCAATCTCGATTTCCCGGAAGGCCGTCTCAGAGCCTGAGTCGGACATGAGGACCTCGCCATTGAGGGTGAAGATAATGGTGTTCTCTGTGAGGTCGATCATGCAGCCCACGACGTCACCTGGCTGCCACGGGCGCCCAAATGGTTCACTGCCCAAGTGCCATCGCTGGCCCTGTGGGGAGGCGAGGGGAAGACGTGGCAGAGACACGCGGAGAAACGGAGACACACAGAAGCAAGAAGAGACGCGTAAAGTTACATATGAAAGGCATCGGGTCTAGGGCATGGGGGACAGAAGAGGGGTCACCCCCACAGGGTCCCCATCATCTCCCACATTTGTACCCATGATCCTTGGAGTGTAAGGGATAGGGTTTCATGCTCTCCCTTACCACTGATCTCTGTATCCCATCTCTTCTGCCTGAGCTGTCTACTATTTCCATGCCTGGCACTGGGGTTGTGTAGACCACCAGAGCGGTACTGGGGAGTTGGGGGCAGCAGCAAGTGAGAGGGATGGAAAGGAAAAACAAGCCTGCCAATGTCCCCTCTACAGACTCACATAGACCCATATGCCCCCCAGAGTAGATCACTGGGTGATGGGATGGATGAATGGGAAGCAGGGTGTATGGCTGGATGGAAGCATGGAATGGAAGTTGATTCTACGTGGGTCGATACAGGGAAGGAAGAAAGTATAGACAGACAGATGGACGAGTGGGTGGGAGGGTGGATGGATGGGCAAGTGGATGGGTGGAGAAATGGATGATTGATGGATTCATGCATTAAAGGATTTGATCAATAAATGAAATCACAAATTGATTAAATAAGTGAATGGCTGAACTGACAAATAAATGAATAAACAGATGGAACTGTGGATGGTTAAGTGATTATCTGGACAAGATGAGTAGGTGGATGGATAGTTGAATCTGTGGGTAGATGAATGGATGAACAGAAGGATGGCTGGATAGAGAGATGGGTGTTGGATAGGTATGTGCATGGACAAGTACGCCAGGGGGCTCAGTCAGTTAAGCATCTGCCTTCAGCTCAGGTCATGATCTCAGGGTCCTGGGATCGAGCCCCACACTGGGATCCCCACTTAGCAGGGAGTTTGCTTGTTGCTCTCCCTCTGCCCCTTCCCTTGCACACGCTCTCTCTCCCTCAAAAAACTAACTAAGTAAATCTTTGTTTAAAAAAAGATATATGCATGGACAGGGAGGATGGGAAGGATGGAAGGATGGATGGATGGATGGATGGACGGACAGACGGGTGAGTGAGTGGTAAGGCAGATGCAGGGATGAGTGGACAGTGGGGCACAGACAGAGGCAGGGCTGGAGTGTATGAGCTGTGGGAGGGACCACAGGGCCTGGCAGAATGGAGCCCAGGGAGGTACCCACGCGGTGCCCGTTGAAGACATAGGCCAGCTCATCAGCTCCCAGCTCCACGTCAGGCCGCAGGTCGGGCCTCGCCCAGCCCACTCGCATCTCACCCGTGGTGACCGCTTCGAACTCAAAGTACCAGCGTCCGCTCTGCACTGCATAGGACTTCTCTGCCCGGAAGATGCGCACCCGGTCCCAGCGAGACTGGCTCTCCACCTGACCTACAGACCAGGCAGAGTCAGGGGCTGCGTGGGGAGTGGATCCCAAGATACTGAGAGGTTGGTGGGACACACCAGAGAAGTCAAGGGCCTTGGGGGACTGGGGGAAGAGGGATAATTCCTTGGTGTTACAGGAGAAGACCTGGGGACTCTCAGGCTAGTCAAAGAGGTGGGACGGACCTCCTAAGTGAGACCTCCACCCCCACCCCATCTCCTTAGCAGTGAGAACCCTCAGAGAAGAGATGCTTACAGGACAGAAAGTTGGGTCAGTCACCGTCATGGTCTAGGGTTAAGGGTCAAGATTAGGGTCGATGCTTAGATTCAAGGGTTGAGAGCAGGATCAGGGAGAGAGTGTCAGAGTCGGGCTCAGGGGGAGGGTAGAAATTGGGGTTGGGGCCAGGGGTAGAGAAACTGAAGGCTAGGGACCCCAGCTAGGGTGGTTGATGGCAGCTGGGCCTGAAAGTCTGTGATAGGGCAGGGGTCAGGTTACGGGGAGGGGTTACGGGTTCCGAGTTCTCGGTTGGGTGGCTCCATATCTGACCCATAGTCCAGAGTTCAGGGGTTAGGCGGCATAGCTGAGGGGCCGGGACTGGAGTCTGGGGTCTGGGCTGGTGCTTATTGGGCTCCTGATCCGGCAGGGCTCGAGTATGATCAAGGTCAGTGGTCAAGATTGAGTGCAGGACTGGGGTCAGAGTAAGGGTCAGGGTCGTGGGGGTAAAAGGCTCCGGGTTGTCGCCCACTCAGGGGCCGAGTGGGGTCAGAAGTCAGGGCCCAGGCAGCTGGGCTGTGTCAGAGCAGGAGTTAGCATCAGGGGCCTGGAGGTCCACACTCACTGGGCTCCTGGTCAGGCGGCTCGATGTTGTAGCCATAGCCCAGCAGCGTGCGCACAGCCTGGCAGAGGCTGTCCCGGTTGCTGCGTTTGGTGGCCTCGTCCAGCAGGCGGTAGGGCACGAGGCGAGGGTTGCGGCGTGCCGGGATGTCCTGCACCGCGCTGTAGCTCCAGCCCTGGGCCACGCGGTCCCGTGCCCACACGTTGTGCCCATTCTCTGCCAGCCGGTCCACCAGCGTCATCTGCGCCGGCGTCAGCCGCACGTGGCTCAGGTCTAGGGGCGCCGGCTTGTACCCATTGCTCATCATGTACCTGTGAGTGTGGCAGAGCTCGGTGACAGGAGACCCCTCACCCCCAGCCCTGGGCTCTGCGCCACGGGGTCCCTGACTTCTGACACTCACTCCCAGGGTCCTATGATCCTGAGTTCTGAGTTTGGGTATGTCTGACCTTCGATCTCTGACATCGGGGTTCCACTACTACCCTGAATGAGCTTTGAGATAGTTGGCCTCTTAACACAGGATCCTGTGACCCTAGCAAGGGCTTTCACTTCACTGACCTCTGTCCTCTCCGACCCCTGCGTTGTGATTTGGGGAGCCTGATGCTCAACCCTGGAACTCTGACCTCTCACCTCTAACTCTGAGGTTTCTCACCTCTGACCTCGAACCCTATCACTTCAAATTCCTGGCTTTGGGGTCCTTGATCTCTGAACCCTGGCCTCCATCCCCAGGAGCTGTGATCTCTCACCTACAATTTTAGGGTCCCTTACTTAGGACTCCCCACAACTTCTCACCTCTTTCTAATGACCGCCCCACCTCTGACTTGGAGATACTACCTCTGTTCCCTCATTTTCCCTGATTCCGTGGCAGACCCTGACCTTGGGTCCCGACTCATACCCACTCTCCCTCTGGAACTCTCACCTCTGCGATCCTGACCCTCCCCAGGCCACTCACCACTGACTCCAGAGCCCTGACCCTTGACCCCTGGTCCTACGACCTCCACCCTAACCCATGGCCCCTTTTTGTCTGACCTCAGCCTTCCCGCAAGACCCCCTCAACTGCCCCACCCTCACCACATCATCTCCAGCCTCCTACCCTACTCCCCGGATGGGACCCAAGCCACCACACTCACGTCTTGGGGAGTTTGGTCTTCTTCAGGTTGTCCTCCGCCTTCTCATCCGCCATGCCCACGTGGCAGCCCAGCGCCAGCAGAGTCCTGTGGCATGGGGGACAGGGTCACCCCATACTGCCTCCTGGCCCCTGGCCTCCACTCCCTGGGCCCGGCTCCCCACCTCCCCCAGCCCCCTGCCGGCCCTCCCCATCTCCTGCTCTGGTTTCCTGGGTGTCCGTCCCCATCTCTCTGTCTCGGTCTCTGTCTCTCTGGCTCCTGTCTCTCCCTGCTTCTTTGTCTCTGTGTCTCTTCGACCGAGTCCATCTTTTCCTGTCCACTTCCTTCCCTGATTCTGCATCTCTTTCTCTTACTGCCCAGCTCTCTCTATGCCTCTGTCACTTTCTTGCCCTCTGTCAGTCTCTGCCTCACGATCCCTGTCTCTCCTTGCCCTCTTTCTTCCCAGCAGTCAGACCCAGGCCCCTGCTCCCCAGTACCCTCCTCACTTGAGCGTCTCCCCGGACATCTGCAGGTTGTAATTCCTCTCGGGCTCTGGAAGGCTGTGGAAGTCCACAAGACACGGGTGTAGCCTCTTATTGTCATCCCGAACCTGAAGAAACCCCAGTGTCAACTCCTCAGGGTCTCCTTCCCTCTCCCCCTCAACATGCCCATACTGTGACCCCTGACCTCCGGCCCTTTCTTCTGCCACAGGAAACCCAGGAGTCCTTTCCCCCAACCACGGGCCCCACCCTGCTCATTCCTCCAACAGCGAATCTAGCCCGACGCCCTCACGTCACAGGCAGCCCCTCACCGGGCCGTAGGTCCAGCCCTGCTCAATGCGAGTCAGCGCCCAGAGTTCATGGATGTTCTCCGCCAGCTTCTCCCGAATACGCTCCAGATGGGGAGGCAGGACAATCTAGGGGTAGGGTAGGGAACGTTTGTGAGGTCCCTGTGTTCCTTCCAGCCTGCACCATGACCCCTCTTCCCGAGAACATGTACAAGCCCTGGACAGTCAACCAGAACTCTCCTCCTGTTCTGAGCCCTGCTCCTCATCACCTGACCCTGACTCCAGGGTTGACACCCAGCTGAGTAAGGACTTAGAATCACAGAAGTAAGGAATTATCTGGGAACGAGACTATCTCCCCCTGCGGACTGGTTGCTCCGTGAGGACAGGGCCTGAGGCTGCCTCAGTCTCCACCACTTTCCCAGGACTGCCCAGCCCAGAGCCAGGCCCAGAGGAGAGGCCCGGAAGTGGTTGCTGAATGAATGGATGAGTCTCTTTCCTTCTTTGTACAATGAGGATCTGAACAATACTGACCTCATAAGGATTCGGTGATGTAACCTGGATAAACTACTAAACCTTCCGTAGTTTAGGTAAACGCCTGGCACACGGTAGGTGACTAATAGATATTAAGGTCGTTAGTGTTCTTCAGACAAGAAATAATGATGGTTCGGACCAGGGTGGGCTATGGGGAGGAGGAGAGGCGGGGAGGGATGTCCAGGGGGCCAAGTGGATGGCCCATGAGGCTGACAAGCTGTGGGGAGCCGGAGGGAGACATCCAGAAGGAGCCCCACACTCTGGCCTGGCTACAGGGGGATGGCGAGTTCTCCGTGAAATAATATCGGTAGTGCCACCAATAACAGTAACTGTACTGAGTACTATTTACTCAGGACTGTGTCGAGCATGGCACAGACAGTAATTCATCTAACCTTCAGGACCATGCTACCAGATAGGCTCTACCATTATCCCCCTTTCCTCACAGAGGACCAAACTGAGGCCCAGAGGAAGAGAAGGGAGCCCATATACCTACGGTAACACGCTGAAAGTCAGACCCTCGTGGTCAGGTTCTTGAGAACGAACTTCTGTGGCCTCCGATAGGGACATGTCTGGGTGGGACAGTGGGGAGCTCAGGATGAGACAGGAGGCGTGGGAAGGCCCAGATGGAAGAGAGAGATGCCAATAAACTAGTGGGAAAGATCTTAAGCTTTGGTAACAGCACCTGGATTCAAGTCGGCTCTGCGGCTTGCCCCAGTTGGTTACCTGTCAGGCTTCACTTCCCTCAACTATAAATCGGGGACAATAACAGTCTTCTCTGTAGGGGGCTATCCTGAGGACTCCTGGAAACTGGGATTCTGCCGTAAGAGAGTTCTCTGCCTCCACTCTGCCTCATGCTCCCCCTCTGCTAAACAACAAGGTTCCCAACTTCCAACTCAGCTCACAACCCTCCTGACTCCTAAAAGGATCTGCGTCATCAGGAAACCCTTGTGGGCCAGGCAGTACCTGGACAGTGTCCACGGGGCAGGGCACAAAGTCGGTGTGTGAGAGGCAGCGGCTGGGGCCCACCAGGTGGGGCCCTCGAGGCCCCTCCCGCCGATACTCTTTGATAGGCTCCAGATGAAGTCGCTCTCGAGGGAGCACAGCCTCGTGGCATGGGGCATAGCCAGGTGGAGGGAGGAACTTGAATTCGCCATGGCGGCCACCAAGGAGGAACCGCACCCTGAGGGGGAGAGAGGGGTCACTAGTGGGGCAGATTACAGGGAGAATCCGTGCTCAGTGGGGGTGAGGGAGCAATCCTGGGGTCAATGGAAAGTTCTGGGAAAGATCACTGGGCAGTCATGGAGGTCATTTAGAGTCAAAAAGAAAAGTATAACGTCAAAGAGAATGTCTGAGGTAAATGAGAATCACTGGAGAATCAAAAAAGGAAAGTGTGGGGTCATTGGGGATTAATGCAGGGTCATGGGAAAGTCCACTGGAAGAGACCCTGGCTCAACAGAGTTTTGGGGGATATTGGGAGTTTTATGGGAGACCAAGAAGGTCATTTGGAAATCACTGAGAATCTGATATAATGGTGAGATAACCCTAATCACCACTGGGGAGCCCTTTGCAGAGCTCGTGATCATCAGGAAAAAACTGAGTTATTGAGAGGTCTTTGAAAAAATTGGGGTCATTGAGGGATTATGGTCACCGGAGGATTATGGAGCAACCAGATCACTGGGAGATGTCAGGGTCACTGAGAAGTTGTTAAGAGCATGGAGTCGTTGGGAGAGTCCAAGATCATTGGGGGGGTCTTTGGGAGGGTCTGGGGTCACTGGAAGACAACTGTCAGATTCTGGAGTCATTTGGTGGTCACTGGAATGGCATAGAATCATTGGGAGAGCCTGATATCATTTGGGAATTAACTGGGAGAGTCTGGGGCTATTAGGTCATTGTGCAGTCTGGGGGACACTTGAAGGTCACTGGAAGGATATAGGGTTGGGAAGAAGCTGAGGTCATTGGAAGGGTCTGGGTCATTGGGAGGACACCAAAGTGTTTGGAGCCATGTAGAGGTCACTGGGACCTTCACATAAGAATCTGACCAGTCAGTCCTAAGGGTAGGCTACCAGATCCTGGCCTTATAGGAGGCCATGTTGTGACTAGGGAAGCTGTGTTGGAACAGTCCCAGATCTGGGGCTTGGCAAGGGGGCAAGGATAAGTCCTCACTTGACACCAGCCGAGAAGCTGACAACAGGGAAGAAGAGCCCATCCAGGTTGAAGGCCTCAAAGACGCCCTGCACAGGACAGCCATTGATGCGAAAGGAGATGGATGGCACACTGAGGTCCAGGCAGCAGCTGACCACGTCCTCCGGGGCCAGGAGGTGCTGCCCTGGGGAAGTCACCAGGCGTGCCACGTGTCCTGCACCAGAGTCACCAGGGAGGGGTCAGAAGTCAGAGGTCAGAAGTCAATGGTCTCAAGAGACAAGAAGCAGGTATTAGAGGACCCTATGGGATCTAGATCTTGGCAACCCTAAGGTTAAGTGTTCCCATGGAGGGCCCTGGAACTCTGAAATCAGTGGGGAAGTCAAGGTTCCCCTAAGGTTTAGACCCTGAGATTAAAGTCCTCCTGGAGTTAGAATTCTGGAAACTTTGGGGTCAGAAGTCAAAGATCAGAGGTCATAAAAGTCTAGGAAGTTTTCTAGGATCTCTAGGGCCAGAGATCATACAACTCCTGGGGTCAGAGTTCTGGAGGCTATGAGGAAATGGGTTAGGGCCAAGATTCTGGAAGCTTTAGGTCTTGGGAAATTAGGAGTAAGGGGTCAAAAGTTGGCCTATTCTGGAGACCAGGATCCCAAAACCCGAAGATGGGTGGTGAGAAACTTGGGAACTGTGGGGTCAATATTCAGGGATGAGAGCTCCCTGGAAGGGTCCAGGTACCTGTCCAGAGATGCAGCCCGTCAAAGCCGTAGGAATAGAGGTCATCGCCGACCCCATTGCCGCCCCAGCCCTCGCCGCCCCCTGGGTAAGGGCTGTAGCCCTCAGTGAGGGCCCAGCCCACCCGCAGGTGGGTGGCCTGAGCCGTCAGGAATGGAGCCACCTCGTCCACCATCACCTCAAAGTACCATTTGCCATACTGCGTGGTGCCCTCCGCTCGGCCCACAAAGATGTTGGGGCGGATGCTGCAGGAGAGACAGGATAGGAGAGGGAGTGAGGGAAAGATGGGGAGCAGAGCCAGGTTGTTGCAGGGGTGGAGGTGGGAGGGGGGAAAGAGAAGGAGAGATACACACAGGAAAAACAGAAGGCAGAGACATGGCGACAGAGAGAGAAAGGAGACAAAGACAGAAAGAGACCTCAAAAAACAGAAGAGTGGTGCCTGGCTGGCAGTAGAGCGTGCAACTCTTGATCTCAGGGTTTTGAGTTTGAGCACCACATGGGGTGTAGAGATTACTTAGAAATAAAATCTTACCACAAAACGAAACAAAACAAAACAAAACAAAAACAGAGGGGTGCCTGGGTGGCTTAGTTGGTTAAGTGTCTGACTCTTGATGGCGGCTCAGGTCATGATCTCAGGGTCGTGAGATTAAGCCTCAGGTCGGGCTCTGCACTAGGCATGGAGCCTACTGAAAATTCTTTCTCTCCCTCTCTCCTTCTGCCCCTCCACACCCACTCTCTCCTCTCTCTCTCTCAAAACATCAGCAACAACAACAACAAAACAAACCCAGAGATGAGACAGATGGGTGAAAGACAGAAAAAAAGAAATGGAGGAGAAACAGAGACAGACACAGAGAGAAACAGACAGACAGAGGCAAAATGAGCAAACAGAAAAAGAGAAAGAGGGAGGGGAACAGACAGAGGTAGAAATGGACCAGGGAGAGAGGACAAAAGGAGTGGGAGCCAGGGGATGAGCTGGGGAAAGAGCGGACATCTATGAGGCCCGGGTGTCAAGTCCTAGGGTGGGAAGTGTTGGAAGGGACATCCACCTGAATGTAAAGTCTCTGAGTCCGGGAAAGGGTTGAGAGGTTCTGAGATCTGTGGTCAGGGTGAGATCAGGCTGGGGTCAAAGGTTAGGGGCCAGACCTGGTGACATAGTTGATAAGGTTTGTCTGCAGCAGAAGCTCACGGCCAGGGAGCAAGTTCTCAGTAATGAGATCTTGGTTGGAGCGCACGGCCACACCATTGCACACACACAGGGAACACAGCACATCTAGCACCTGGAAGTCAAGGTCAGAGGTCAGGTGGTGAGGCCACCAAGGCAGGGAGTTCACAGAAGGTCTACAGACAGAAGCCAGAAGTTAAGAATAACGTGCCAGGACGGGAGATGGGGATTTTGACTGTGAAAAAGTGGTGAATGTGGGTGACCAGGGCTCACAGAGGAAGCTCAGGGTCAAAGAGAAAGGTCAGGCTGGGGGGGGGCACAGGAGCTGGGAGAAGGTACCAGTAGCATAAGGAAGGAGAGATTAGAGTAAGAGGTGAGGGGTCAGGAGGAGAAAGGAAAGGGTTGGTTAGGGAGAGTATGGGGATCAAGAGAAGATTTTAGATAAGGAGGGGCTGCACACTCGTCGTATCTTTGGGGGCCAGCTGGATAATGTACACAAGTGAGCTGGTTAGAAATCATGCATCGGGAACAGGGAGGACCGTGGCGAACTGGAGAGTATAAACACAGCCACCTAAAGACTATAAAATTAGAAATTAAAAAAAATATTTCAGAGATCTAATGAAGCACATCTGTGGCCCAGAATCCATTTAAGAACTGTAAGTTTGAGACCCTTGTGTTGAGATGGAAGCATGTGCAGAGGAGTCCAAGATGGGGGAGGGAAGTGGAGAATTTCAGGGCATGGGGAAGAGTCAGGGTTCAGAGTGCAGGGCATGAGAGATGCGGGTGAGGGGCCAACCTTGTGGTTCCTCCCGTGCTTGTCCAGGAGGGAGATGATGGACTTGATGTGGTTCTCCTGGATGATGTTCAGCACCTCAGGACTCTCAATCAGGACACAGTACAGCACCTCCAGGATCCCTGTGCAGATGGCAGCATGACAGGTGAGGAGACTGCGGCCTTCCCCTGTCCCAGCCCCTGTCCCCTCCCCCTGGATTCTCCTACCAGAGGAGGCCTCCAACCGATCCAGCTTGCTGACCAGCCAGTCCAGGTTGTTGGAGAAGAGGGCACAGTTGGTACGATTGCCACGGATCAGGGAGGCTGAGGGTGGAAAGAAGGGTCAGACCCAGTGGGACTGAGAACCTGGGGGCTCTAGAGGAAGTCAAGCCTGGGCCCCTTACCCAGGAGTTCATAGAGCAGGTTCACAATCTCTTTCCAAGACTCAGCTGCCTCCTCCCCTGCAAATTCAGCAAAGTGGGCAGCAGTGGTGTAGACATTTAGGCGGTCAATGCAGTTCAGGACCAAGGAGAGCATCCCCTGGAGTGCGGAAAACAGGGTGGGTCACCAGGGGAGTCCCAGGCCCTCCCTTCCTTGCCTTTCTTGGATTTGCAAATTAATTTGACTTCAACAACCAATGACTACGTCCCCAGATCCTATGCCCTTAGCTCCATGTTCCCCTCCACTCCCATCACCCCCCTCTCCTCCCGAGTGCCACATCTGTCCTTGTCCTCTCTGCCACTGTCCCCAACATAATACATTATTATTAACATCAGAACTGACTTTGCGGGCGCCTGAGTGGCTCAGTGGGTTAAAGCCTCTGCCTTCGGCTCAGGTCCTGATTTCAGGGTCCTGGGATGGAGGCCCGCATCGGGCTCCCTGCTCAGTGGGGAGCCTGCTTCCCGCCTCTCTGTCTGCCTGCCTCTCAGCCTACTTGTGATCTCTCTCCCTCTGTCAAATAAATAAATAAAATCTTAAAAAAAAAATGAACTGACTTTGCGCTTTTCCTTCCCAAAGTTGTCTTTCTGTCCCATCCACTTCTAAGCACCCCACTCAGGTCCTATGTGGCCCAGCTCACTCTCCACACCAACCATCAAAGAGATTTTTTTCGCATTTTACATTTTCATCTTTGTTTTCTTTTATCATGAATTATAACAGACATACAGAAAGGCACATAAAACATATACGTCAGTTCTTGTTACTTGGGCTAGTTAGGTTCTTGAAAGTCACCATGAACATGGAGTTAGCAAATATTGAACCAAACAGGGAGTTTCTCTGAGTCACAACATTTTTGTCAAACAATCAATAATATATCCTCTTGTTTTATATGTGTCTGTTTAAAGACACTGATTTAATAATATTGTTGATTCAGTAACATTAAATTCACGGCCAACAGCACTGTAACTCAGGCCTAAACGAAGCTTATCTAATATTTATTTTCTCTGTAAGGCACATCACAGCGTCTTGTGTTCAGGAACACCAGGCGGCCCTCCAGGACTACACTTGGAGGCCACTTTAAACGGCGAAATCAACAACAACAAAAACCACCACAGGGTAGATGGCTTCACTTCATCTCTCTGCGCTTCAGTGACCCATCTGTAACATGGGAATTACGACCCTCATGGGGTTATCAGGATATCATGCATAAGCACCCTCAGCACAAAATAAAGGCTAAATTCCAGGTAACAATAACCACTAACACCTATACAGCGTCTGCTATGTGCTGGCACCAGGCTTGGCATATACTAATTCCACTCCGTAAGTAAGTTTTGTTATTGTTACTATTATCATTTCTGGATCAGCCTGAGAGCCCATGGAGGGGAGAAGGGCCAGTCTTTAGCATTTAAGTGAACATGCTCCCCCATCACCCCGTGGAGACATCAGACCTTCAGACTTTCGTCCAGTCCCCTCCTCCCACCCGACTCGGTCCCCCTCACTCAGACCCGGTGCTGAGTGGAGGCCCTTCCACATCTCTCGCCTTAGTGCTCTCGAGACACACGGCCCCTGACTGCAACTGAGGGCCCTACCTGCGCGGCAGTTCCAGATGCTCAAAGAGCCACCTCTGGCCCTGCCTCTACCGCCATGCCCCACTCTGGTTCGGACCTCCCGACTGCAGGCCGAGCCCCCACAGACACGGCCTCCTGTGTCCTGCAGCCTCATCCTCTGACTTCTTCCCTGGCCTGACAGCCTCCACAGGCCTAGCCTCCGCAGAGGGCTCCGCGTAGACCCCGCCCCCTACCCTGGGTGTAGGAACAAGGCCGGCCCCGCCCCCTTCGCCCAGGTGGCATCTCGCTCTCACAGGCACCGCCCCTGCTCTGCCAACACCCCTGCCCCTCCCTCAAGGCTCCGCCCACCAAAAAATCCCCGCCCCTCCTCAAGGCCCCGCCCCCTCACTGGTCCCCTGCAGCCTCCCACGGCTCCGCAGGCTCTCAGGCTCTCAGACCACTACGTACTTCCCCGGTCCCTCGGGCTCTGTCCTGCCCCGCGCCGCGCCCCGCCCCTCTGACAGGCTCCGCCCCCCGCATCCACGAGCTCCACCCCCTGCCGCGGCCTCACCTCCTCCTGGAAGAGGCTCTGTCGGTTCCGCAGGCTGCGCAGCTTGCTCTGCTTTTCCTCGTGCTGCAGCTCCTCGGAGGGCGGCTCAAAGTAGCCGATGAGGTCTTGCAGGCTCAGGATGACACCCTCGATGGGCAGTGCTGTGCCCGCTGGCGGCCCCGAGCCCCGCGGCTTCCCGCTGAAGCTGTCCAGGCCCCTGGGGGACGGCGCACTTGTCAGCAAAGAGCCCCGAGCGCCCTCCTGCGGCGCTTGCGATTCCTACCCTGGGCCCCCGAAGAACTCTCACCGGCACACCTATTTCACAGCGGGGCGTGGGGGGGTGGGGAAACTGAGACTTGACATTGGTCTGAGGTCACACAGTGGCTAAGGACAGAGCTAGGACTGGGACTCATGCCTATGTAAGGACAGGGGGCCCAGGGGGCCGTGGAAGCAGGTGTCAGGCTGAGGAACTCCAGGATCAATGGTCTGGGTGTCAGGGGGGATCAGGGCTGTGAGATCAAAGTCATGGTTTTCAAGGGCAGATCAGGGGTCAAGTGTGCAGAGATCAGAGGCTTAGAGGTTAGGGAGCCTGTGGATGTTAGGGGTGTGGAAGTCAGGGGTCAGGTGTATGACCACCAGGAACTTGGGGGTCGAGGTGGGGCCTGGTACCGGGGGCAGAGTGGGCAGGTGGCTCACTTGACGAACTGGTTGTACAGGCCAGCAGTGCTGTAAATCATGCGGGCAGCCTGGGACTCCTCTTGCTGGCAGCGGGTCAGTGACAGCGCGTCGTCCATGTGGCCTTCCTGGTGCAGCATGGCCTGGCAGTGGAAGGACAGAGAGGTCAGGCGTGGGCCGTGCCACCAAGGGCGATGCCCCCAGACCTCCATCCAGATTCTAGCCCCACAGCTGCCCCCTGTCCTCCACTGAGTCTCTCTGCCAGACACCGCCTTCTATCCCTCTGCACCTGACTCTTCGTCCATTCTATTTTTTCCCCTCTGTCTCTCCTCTGTCTCTGCCTCTTCCTTTCTCTCTGTCTCTATCCCCCTTTGACTCTGTGTTTGCCTCTCTCTCTCTGACTCTGTCCTGTCTATCTCCAGGCCAGGCCCTCTCCACCTGTACCTACTACTGACTTAACATCCTCCCACCAGAAGGCTCTAACAGCACCCCTGACTCAACATGTCCCAGGCTGAGTGCCTGACCACCTTTCTGTAAGATGAAACCATCTCAGATTCCAGCTTTTGCCCAGGCCAACCTCCCCAGGGCCTAACCCAGTCCCCTGGCTGTAAATACCAGCACTGCTGACAGCTCCCACAGTCCTGCTTGGAGCAGACCTATCTCTACACCATCCCAACAGGTATCCAACTACAAGCCTCGTTTTTTGCAGACGGTGTCTTCCTACTCTTCCAACTCATTCACTCTTTACCGAGGGGCTCTGTTCTAGACACTGGTTTTCTGTCATCCTGAGCTGACACTTGACTGTCCCCGATTCAGTTAATGGCACTTCCGTCCTTCCAGTTGCTCGGGGCAAAAATCATGGCCTCATCCTCAACCCCTGTCCCTCCCACCTTGATATCCAGTCTGTCTGAAAATCCTGTTGGCTCCACCTTCACAGTACAACCAGAATCTGCCACCTTCCCCACTCCACAGCCCCCACCCTGGTCCTGCCACTGTTTTGTCCTACCTGACCATGGCAACAGTCGTCTCCCTGAGCTCCCTCCTCCAGGTCTGCTCCCCGCCCCCATCCCATCTATTCCCACAGGCAGCTAAGGAACCCCATGAACCTGAGTCAGGTCACCTTGCTGGCCTGCTCAAAACTCTCTTGGGGCTCCATCTCACTAAGGGTAAAATCTGGGACCTGCCTCGTGGCCCAGAAGGGCCCATATGATCTGCTCACATCTCCTTTCTGTCCTTATCTTCCAAGACTCGTCCCTCTATCTCTGTGCTCCAAGCCAAACTGGATCTTCTTTCTGGTACCGTTACAAACCAATCTCTGTCCAACCTCAGGGCCTTTGCACATGCTGTGCCCTCTGTCCAGAGTGCCTGCGTACTTCATTAAAGACAGTTTAATCACCATGTCTCAGTATTGGGAGGAGAGGAGACAGGTCTGTATAGCTCGCCTACTTTTCCACATAAACATCCAAAACAATTGGGGTACTCAATAACTTGCCAAATATTATTCTTGGTCTGTTTGTCACTGTCTGTCTCTCTCTGTCTTTTCCATCTCTCCTTCTCTGTCTTTCTCTGTTTTTCTGTTTCCATGTCCTTTTTTAAGATTATTTATTTATTTGAAAGAGACAGAGAGAGCACACACAAAGAGGGAGAGGGAGAAGCAGACTCCCTGCTGAGCAAGAAGCCCAACACTGGCTTGATCCCAGGACCCTGAGATCATGACCTGAGCCGAAGGCAGGCGTTAAGTGACTGAACCACCCAGGTGCCCCTGTTTCCATGTCTTTTTGTCTCTGCCTTTCTCTGTCTCTGTATCTCTCTCCCTCTCCACCTCTCTCTCTGTCTACCCCTCTTTCTTCTTTCCTGTCTCTCTCAATCTCAGTTTCTCTCTCAGTCCTGCCCTTAAACTCCCAACGGCGCATGCATGACACCCCCATCCCCTTCCCACCTCTGCGGGCACCCCCATCCCTTCCCCTCACCGGGCACCCACCTTCTTCTTGAGCACACCAAGCCTCAGGGCCTTGGGGTCTGGGGCGGCATAGGTGAGCCACAGGCCTGAGGCCACATGCTGCACAAAGCACAGTGACTCCCCGTACTTGATCTCAGGGGGACCCATGCCGTCCACATCCCGCTTAGGAGCCATATCCAGCTTCTCCTGCAGGGGCAGCAGGGGCAGGGGACAGAGGTCAGCCTCCTCTGCCTGTGCATTTAATCAGGGAGCCCCCCCCCCCCGCAAGAGCCTGCAGACTGGGGCAGGGGCCAGATTCAGGGCTCCAAATGAGGGAAGGCAGGGCACCCTGGCCCCACCGACCTTGGAGATGCGGAAGCAGAAGGAGGTGGCCTTGGTGTGGGCCTTGCTGGCATCAACCACCACCAGGCCCTGGTCCTCAGTGAGCGCCAGGTACCGCCCAGTGGTGACGTGCCGGATACGGAGCGGCTGGCCCCAGCGCAGGTGGCTCCCACTCCAGCTGTGAAGGGTGAGAGTGTGGAGGGTCAGAGGACTGCCCCAGTCCTCCCATGGACACCACCTTCTTCGTCCAAACCCCATCAAGCCCCCAGCCTTCCTCTGGAGAGGCTGCTCCCCACACTTTTACTGGGGACCCCCGATCTCTCCCTTAGGAATGCCCACCCTCCCCCAAGGCCTTTTCCTCCAGGATTCAAGGACCCTGAGGACCCTCATCGCCTTCTTGGGCTCCCCAGATTTTCCCTTACAACTCTCCAGCAGCTTCTTTCTCAGATCTTCCTTCAAGACCCTCTCTCCCCTCCCAGGCCCCCCCAGGAGCTCTCAGCCCCAAGCCCCCACCTGATTCTCAGCGGCTCCAGTCTCCAGAGGGAGCGGGCATGGGTGCACACAGCTCCCCCCTCATAGTGGACAAGTCTGGGGGCACGAGAGAGAGTGAGGTCAGGGGTTCAGTCACCAGCCCTCCAGAATGTGATCCCCAACCCTACCCATAGGGTGCTATCCCCCCAGCCAACCTCTCCACTCCCCTGTCCTGCCCCAACACCCCAGGGCCTCTTGTCCCCATCCCAGACCTGCGCTGGTCCTCGCTGTCAGCGGGGGAAATGGTTAGACATTCATCCATGTGTCCGTGAAAGAGGCGGAGGACGTGGCCCCCGGTCACATAGCCTGGAGAGGAGCAAGGGAAAGAGGTTGCTGGGGGGCTGGAGCCCTGGAGAGGCCCGGGAGCCAAAGAGGAGTCCAGGGGTCCTGCTTTTACCCTGTGGGAGGCTGGGGCTGGGTTTGGGGACTCTTCAGTTTGAGATCTGGGTTTTGAGATCTAAAGTGGCAGTCTGAGATTTGGGCTAAGTTTGAGGCCTGAAGCGGGGTATGAGATTCAGGGTCGGAGGTGGGGAATCTAAGTTTGGGGGGTCTGAGTGTATAGGGTTGAGGTTGGGGGATTTGTGGATCTGAGTTTGGATTTTTGAGGTTGGGGTCAGGGGTTTGAGTCTAATCTTCCTGGATACTGGGCTCTGAGTTCCAAGGCTTGATTTGGGGCGTGTGGTTAGAGGTACAATGGTTGGTCTGAGGCTGGGGTCTGGGCTTGGAGTGTTGATTTTGGAGGTGTGAGGCTGGTATCTGAGGTTTGGGGTCTGAAGCTAGATCTGAGCTTCGGAGTCAGAAGCCAGTGCATTTGAGATTAAGGCCAGAAGTTTTAGGATCTGTGGTTTGAGTCTCAGCTTGGGTGTGAGGTGTGGGTCATGCTGTGGGGTCCTAGCACGAGGGTCTGAATTTGGAAGATGATTTTAGATATTTGAGGTTAAAACTTGGAGGTCTGAGGTCAGTTGGCTGAGGGTCCGAATTAAGGGTCTTGGTTTGGGTATCTGAGTTTAAATTTGGAGTTCTGAGTGTGGGGAGCTGAGGTCTTCATCTGTGTTTGTCATCTGAGGCTTGGGCATCTGAAAGACAAGCTCCAAATGTAATATTTTCAGCTTTGGATCTGAGTTTAAGGATTTGGGTGACCTCCGTGACCTGAGTTTGGCGTGTGAGATTTGGGGTCTGGATTCAGGTGTCTGACAATGAGTTTGGGGTCTGAGCTCCAGGGTTCTGGATTTGGGGTCAGTTGAACATCTAAATATGAGGGTTATAATGTGCAGATCTAGGTTTGGGGTCTGTGGTTCCGAGGCTCAGTATGGACATGTTTGAGGGACAATGCAAGAAGTCTATTTGGGGGGTCTCGGCTTAGAGGCAGGAGGCCTGGGACCCTCACCCTCTTCGCAGCCAGAGCAGATGGGGTTCATGTTCCACAGTGTCTGCATGAAGGAGGCGTCAACCTGGAGCTCCCCACTGGCCGTGGACAGGTGCTGGGGGCAGCCAGGATGTGGCCGTCAGAAAGGACGGTGGGTGAGCAATAGTTCCAGAGTCAGAGGCCAGAAACCAAAGGCAGAAGCCAGGAAAGCAGCAGACAGGAGACAGAAAATCAGAGATCACACATCAGGAAACCAAGAGCCAACTGGGGGACACGGGGCACCAAAGACCAGAAGTGGATGGAGGTCAGAGGTGAGGAAACTCGGAATGGGGAGTCTGGCCATGGGGGCCAGAGAGCCAGCAAACGGAGGGTGAGGAGGTGCGTGGGGCGGTCCTGGGCCTTGCTCCCCACCCCGGGGGGCAGCAGTAGCTGGGCTGGGGGTGGGATTGCTCACCAGGTAGCGCTCTGAGGAGACACTAACGAGGATGAGGTCATCCCCAACGCGGACCTTCTCTCCTTCCGACCTCTGCTTGGAGGCCGGGTGCATCGTCCACCAACAGGCCTCTCCTGGGGAGCGGGGCGTGCTATCAGAATGAGGGCTACCCAGAATGCCTTTCCCTGATGACTTCCCAGGCACGGAGCCTCCCCAGTCCTCTGTCCCGAATTCCCCTGTCATCTCCTGTTACCTACTCTTTGCCTCCCGTCCTCTGTTCCCGCCCTCCCACCCTCTGCCTAGGGCTACCCCATGCTGGCCCAAGTCGCCCTCCTCCCCCGCCTCCCTGCCCCACCCCCCAGGCCCGCACCCCCTGCACCCCGGC
>LNAC01000161.1:1850298-1877024 GCA_002007465.1 Ailurus styani
CTCAGGTCCCCCGCTCTCCCCCCTCAGACCTCCACTCCCACCTGCCTCAGACCTCCAGCCCCCTTTCCTTCTGAGCCCCTCTCTGTTTTCTCTCCCATCAGCAACAACTCTTCAGACCCAGAGCCCTCTTCTTTGGACCCTAGACTCTGCCCCTTCAGACCCCCCTCCCCACCCCCACTGCCCACAGACCTGGGCGTTGCTGGTGGGCTCCAGGAAGCAGAGGCGGTTGCCGAAGCCCTCGGCGGCCAGGCAGAGCTTGAGTTGCTCCTTGAGCACGGTAGCGCTGCACTGAAGGACCACTTCGTCGTCCTGCGGGACAGGCCGCGGGGTCAGGGCTCCCACAGACGCCGCAGACCGTCACCCCACCCTTCTCCTCACGAAGGAGATGGCAACTGCTGAGACCTACTTCACCAAGTGTCACATGCGGGCCCATGCCGAGGGCTCCACACACTTGTAACATCCCAGGAGACAGATCTTTTAAAATGGGGAAACTGAGGCTCAAGGAGGCAGCAGAGCTTGTCCAAGGCCACACAGCTGACAAGGGGAGGAGCTGGGATTTGAACCCCAGTCCTGCTGGCTCCAGTGATGTCCACAAGGTGAGCCACTGGAGGTGGAAACTATAAGCACCCCAAGTTCAATGGCTTTTAAGCTCAGCCTTCTCTAATTTCTCTTTTGTGTTTCAATAATAGCGATCAATTAAGGAGCCCTTCCTTCCTCCTCCCTCCCTCCCTTCCTTCCTTCCTTCCTTCCTTCCCTCTCTCTCTCTCTTTCATTTAAGTAGGCTCCACACCCAGCATGGACCCCAATGCGGGGCTCAAACACACAATCCCAAGATGAAGACCTGAACTGATACCAAGAGTCACCTCAAGGAGTGCCTTCTAATGACACATGAATGCAATGCCAAGCCCGGACTGGATTCTGGGTGGAAGGAGACAGACTACAAGGGACTCCTGGTGACCACTGGTGAAAGCCCGACCAGGACCATGACAGATAACGACATCAGAGCGATACTACATTTCCTGACGTTGAAGACTGTCCTGTGGTTTTGTAAGAGACTGCCCTCGTTTCTTTGGAAACAGACACTGAAAGTGTTTTAGGACTTGAGAATCATGTCCACAACTTACCCTCAAACAGTTTAGGGGCAAAATGTGCAAAGAGAGAGGGAGGGGGAGAGAGATAAAGCAAATGTCCCAAATCTTAACAAGTGGGGGAAATGACCTAAGGCCACGTGGGAGTTCTTCCAAGTAACCTTGCAACTTTGCTCTAAGCTGGAAACAATTTCAAGATTATAAGCTAAAGTTTTAAGTAAAATGAAGTGTTTTCTATTTGCCGGGGCCCATTCCAAGAACTTAACACACATGAACTCATTACTGAATCCTCTGAGAAAAGTTCTAGGATGTGAACCTGTGGAAACTGATACCCAGAGAGGGCAAGTAACCTCCCTGAGGTCACACAGCTGTCCTATGGCTGAGCTGGGATTGGATCCCAACACCACGGCTCTGTATGCCACACTCTTAGAACACTAGACCACCTCTTCATATATTACTAAAGTAGCCCATATCTCCAGTTATAACTAATATAAATGTGCATGGGAGAATGCCCAATGCTTAGTCAAAAGTGATAGAGACCCCAGCTCTTAACCACTGAGTAATGCAGCTGTTCTTCCCTTCTACAGCTGAGAAAACAGGCTCAAGGAAGTTCAGAGTCCATCCTGAGGTCACACAGCCTCCAGCCCTTTCATCCAGCATATCACACAAACTCGCTCCAGTTCTGGGCTCCAGAGCACAGCCGCTCAGCCGGGGAGGAAGGAGAGGTCTGTAACCTGTAACCTCCAGCCCAACCTCCCAGCACACGCTGGGCACTCGTGTGTTCATAGGGCTAGACAGCTTGCATGTATTAAGCACTTACTGTCTGCTCGGCCTTACGCTCAGGGCTTTACGTTCCTTTGGCAGACACTTATCGAATGGTGGCTCTCGCCAGGCCCTGATCTAGGCACCAGATATAGAGCAGCAAATAAAGCAGACCAAGTCCCTGTCCTCACGGGGCTGCCATCCTCGTGGGGGACACACACAATACACAAGGGAATAGATGCATAATTTTCACTTCAGTGACCCAGGCTGGTGTAACGGAGTGGCTTTGGAGGTAGGGATGACATCAGTGAGGCAGTGAAGAGACATCAGAGAGGTGGCAGCCTCTCCAAGGAGGTGACATTTGAGCTGTGCTTTATCCAACTAACAAGAAAGGGATCTGGCCTGCTCATCTCTGGGGGAAGAACATTCTGGAAGCCAGCCCAGGCAATGCAGGTGCTGAGGAATGGCAAGGGACACAGGAGGCAGTAGCAGCAGGAGTGAGAAAGCAGGAGATGAGCTCAGAGAGAGTTTGCATGGAGTCCCTTGAATCCTTACGGTACCTACTTTTACCCCCATTGTCCAGATTAGGAAACTGAGGCTCAGAGAGAAAACTTCAAATCACTTGCCCAAAGTTAGGAAGCAAGCAAATGGCAAACCGGGATATCAACCAGAGACCGGTGGCCCCATCACTACACCAAGATTCTCTAACTTCCTCCTGCGGCAGAAGGAACGGAGGTGGCCTGGTTACAAAGGCATCTCCCTTGCTGCCTTAGTTTCTCACCTGACACCAAGGGCATGATTCAGCGACTCTGGGGGCAGGGAAGCAGGGAATCTGGACCATTACCAGCCTGTAGGAGGCTCTGATGCCGGCCAGGCTTTGAGCAACCCTAGCCCAGGCAGGACTAGAGGTCACCACCCATCAAACAGAAATGAAATTGGGGCACCTGGGTGGCTCAGTCATTAAGCGTCTGCCTTCAGCTCAGGTCATGATCCCAGGGTTCTGGGTTCAAGCCCTGCAACAGGCTCCCTGCTCAGCGGGAAGCCTGCTTCTCCCTCTCGCGCTCCCCTTGCAGGTGTTCCCTCTCTCGCTGTGTCTCTCTCTGTCAAATAAATGAATAAAAATCTTCAAAACAAAAACAAAAAACAGAAACAAAATCATTTGTGGGGAGAGCGCAGTCACCATGCTTAAAAAGTGAAATCAAGTAGAGCAGAACATAGCAACATGCCCCTCCTGTTCTAAGGGCTCCCTACATTTTATGAAGCCTGTTTCTGGGAAAAAAATAGGTGTGTGTGAATGCACCCAACTTGTCTATAATCAAGCAAATTGGGAGGCAACCCAAACGTCCATCAGCAGGTGAACTGAGAAACAAATTGTGGCATGTTCACACAGAGCGGTATCACTCGGCAACAAAAAGAAATAAGCTCTCAACACACGCCACGTGGATGAATGTCAAAAATAGGCTGAGCGAAAGAAGCAAGGCAAAGGAGCATATACTGTAAATGAAAAACCCTCAACGTTCCTAATAGAAACTGCAGTGGTTGGGGCGCCTGGGTGGCTCAGTGGGTTAGAGCCTCTGCCTTCGGCTCAGGTCACGATCTCAGGGTCCTGGGATCGAGCCCGGCATCACCAGGCTCCCTGCTGAGGGAGGGAGCCTCCTCCTCTCTGTCTGCCTCTCTGTCGAATAAATAAATAAAAAATCTTAAAAAAGAAAGAAAGAAAGAAAGAAAGAAACTGCAGTGGCATACAGCAGATAGACAGAGCGAGTACTGCAAAGAGCAAGAGGAAACTTTCTGGGGGTAAAGGAAATGTTCTATGTCTTGCTTATGATGGTGGTTCCACGAGTATATAAAGTTTCTTGAGACTCATTGAACTAGGACACCTAAAATGGATACAATTTATTGCATGTCAATTATACTTCAATAAAGTTGAGTTTTTGGGCCCCTGGATGGCTCAGTTGTTAAGCGTCTGCCTTTGGCTTGGGTCATGATCCCAGGGTCCTGGGATCGAGTCCCATGTTGGGCTCCCTGCTTAGTGGAGAGTCTGCTTCTCCCTCTCCCACTCCCCCTGCTTATGTTTCCTCTCTCACTGTGCTCTCTGTCAAATAAATAAATAAAATCTTCAAAAAAAAATCAAGCTGGGTTTTAAAAATAATATATGTGTGTATTTGCATGCACTGAACTGCAAGATAAAATGTATTTCTGACTAGTGGGATGAGGTCCAAAAAGTGTGAGAAAAATACCACACCATCTCAATAAAGTTCAGGAAAACAGACCTAGGCTGGGGCCAAGAGATGCCAGGGCCAGAGCTCTAGACCCCAGCACAGGTTAACCTGGCAAGTGTGAGTTCAGTTCTCCCCTTGTGAAAGCAGAAGGGCTGGGTCCCAGGGGCATCCAGAGATGGCACTTTCTGGCCTTGACCTTGGGCAAGTGGCTGTACCACTCAGGCCTTGGTTTCCCTCAAATCTCCCAGGGAGATAAAGATAGGGCCCTACCTCAGAAGATAGGGCAGGCGAGGATATAATTAGATGTCTCAGGAGACCGAGGCCCTGGGCATGGGGCCTGACGCAGAGTGGCTGCTCAAGGCTGATACCATGGCCATGGTCTTATTAGGGCCGGGAGGAGGGGAGAGCCCAACCCGTGGTGTCCACTAAGGGGCTGGAGCTGGGGCGAGAGTCTAGGGTGAAGCTAGGCCTCCTCCTGTGGCCGAATGGCCAGCTGTCCCTATCCTTCACTACCAGTCCCAGCTGTTTGTTCCTCCCTCCCAGGAAACCGGACCCAGCTCACAGCGTCCTATTCTGGGGCCTGGAATGCTGTGTCAGCATTTCCCAGGGGCTGGGAGGAGGAGGGGAGGGGCTAGCGCAGGGTCAGCAGACCTGGCCCAGAAGAGAGAACATCCCCTCCCATACACTCAGCCCCACACCCAGATCAGTCACTGGGAGGGAAAAGTGGGAAGGACTCTGAGATGGCCAGCCCCTCCCCTCCCCATGTCTCCCTGTCCCCTGCCCAGGCCCCAGAAAAGCTGGCTATTCTGGGAGGGACACCTGTTGTTCCAATTCCCATCCCTGCCCCCCCCAGCAGGGGATCACAGATGCCAGCAGAGACAGCGCTAGGGAGGCAGAACAAAATGAAGAAGGCCTAAAGCCAAAGAACAAAGACAGAGACAGAGACAGAGACAGGGAGAGACAGAGATGGAGAGACAGCAAGACAGAGAACCAAAGAGATGGATAGCGAGAGACAATACCCAAACACCATTAGCAGCCGTATTTGGCCCTCCTACCCAAAAGGGAGGAAGGAAAAAAGAAGACCCGGAACCAGAGGGTCCCCCCCAGGAGACCCTCAACAGCTGGAAGTTTCAGAAGTTAGGTCCTCCAGACCCTCCCAACCCCCTTCCCAAAATTTGAACTAGGTCAGAGTCTGGAGCAAAAGAGAATCAGGCTAGGTGGGGTGGGGGAAGGGGGAACAGCTAAATTAAGCTCAGGAATTAGAACCACCTTCCCCAAGTGCCCACTTCCAGGGTGGTGGGGGGTGCTCCCTCAGCGGCCCCTCTTCTCTAGGACAAATAACTAATGTCAGAAGAGCGGGTGGCGGAAGATCCCCCTTCCCATTCTGCAGTCCCAAAGTCTTCTAATTCTCTGATGAAAAAGGTGAGCGAGACTGAGACAAAAAGGAAGACAGAGTGACGGTCACCCAAAGGGACAGAGGAATAGCCCTGAGACTCAAAGGGCACCAGCAATCAGTACAGAGATACCCGGAGACAAAGAGACACTCAGAGGGACCTGAGAGATAGCCCCCCCCAGAGACCCCCTAACACAGAGATACGCACCGTGCGCAGAAACTGGACCTCATCCTCGCCCTCTCCTCCGTCACCCATGATGTCGAGGCCCGAGCAGCGCGGGCTGAGGTCTGGGAATAGAAGGAGGAGGCTGTAGGCTGGGCGGGTGGGCTGGGGGTGGGCTGGGGTCGGAGACTCTGGGGCACCCGGGAGATAGATGGAACTGAGAGGAGGATTCGCGTGCTGGACAGAGCTGGGAGGAGGTCTCCGCCCCCCTGGTTCCCATTGGACCAGGACTCCAAGGCCACGCCCCCTCACCGGAGCCCCACCCGCAGACCCCAAACCTTGGCCAGAGGTACCAGTAGGTGGTGGCGTGGGAGGTTGTAGGGGGAGAGTCTGCAAGGTAGCTGCCCCCTCTCCACCTCCATGGTAAGGAAGGCCATTCTCCCATTTCACAGAGAGCAAACTGAGGCTCTGAGCTGGGAAGCCTCTGCTTGATGTCCTACAGTGGAGCTGGGATGCACACCAAGATCTCGAGACTTTAAAAAGTACCAGACTTAGTGATTAAAAGCAAGGACTCTGAGCCAGACAGTCTGGATCTGAATCCCAGGCTTGCCACGCCCTTACGTGTCCTTGGATAAGTCACATCCCCACTCTGTGCCTCAATTTCCCCTACTGATAAGGAGACTGTAATAATACCTACCTCACAGGGCCTGTGCAAGGATTCAATGAGATCATTTATTTGCAGCACCTAAAGAGTACCAATGCATGTAAATGTTATTATGTAAGGGTTGCTTATGTCATTATCATCATCCTCATCATTATAAAATCTTTTGAGGCAGGAATAATAGCCAATAGCATACGTCTTTTGTGTCGTTGTTGTATTTGAGGCTCCAAAGATATTGTTACTGCACCTCATTTAGTTGTTAAGACAATCCTGCTATCATTGTTCACATTATTTAGAGAAGGAAATAAAAATAAGTCAGTAGCCTTATGGTGCCCATTTTACAGACGAGGAAACCTGAGGACAGTGAGGTGGGGTGACTTGTCCGGGTCACACGAGGCTAAGCAAAGGGTCTGAATCCAGTGCTAGGGTTCTTACCCATTCCACTTTATTGTCTTGATATATAATAAAATCTAATTATACCAAAAACCCAGTTCCTGAGGGCCAGCTCCCCCCTCCCCCACCAGAGTCCTAACCCTCCTTCTCCCCAGGGGCTGCCTGAGCCACTGAGGGCCACTAGCTGAGCCACTGCTTTGTGCAGATGAGCTCTCTGGGTTTTGTAAACAGGAGAGACCTGAGAAGGGTAAGCAGCTCCTTCTTGCTTTCTTGCTTAGGGCTCTCCGTGGCCTGAAGGTGCACTGGCTCCCCGGCTCCCCACCAGCTGTTAGGGAGCTTGTTCCCTAAAACAGGCCTCTATGAGGCTTGGGGGCCCAGTGCAGGACACCACACACACCTGGGCCTCCTGCCACTCATACACCTTCGTGCCTCTGGCCTCAGTTTCCTCATTTGTCAGTTGGGCTAATGTGGAATAGTCCCTACATGGGGGGAGGGCATGGGGGAAGATCCCATGAGGAAACCTTTTAGAGCCTATGATATGGTAACTTATTAATCCAAGTAACTATTGATAACATTAAAATTATTAACACGTAATATTATTAAGCTATATAAAACAATATCTTGCGGTTCAATAATATTATACATAAAATATTAAATGTATTGGGGCACCTGAGTGACACAGTCTGTTAAGCCTCCAGCTCTTGGTTTCAGCTCAGGTCATGATATTGAGCCCCGTGTTGAGCTCCATGCTCAACGTGGAGTCTGCTAAAGTTTCTCTCTCTCCTTCCTGCCCCCCCCGCCCCCCCTCCCCGTGCTCACTCACTCTCTCTCTATCAAATAAGTAAGTAGGGGCACCTGGGTGGCTCAGTCGGTTAAGCCTCTGCCTTTGGCTCTGGTCATGATCCCAGGGTCTTGAGATCGAGCC
The DNA here is from genome assembly GCA_002007465.1 of Ailurus styani. NCBI lineage: Eukaryota > Metazoa > Chordata > Mammalia > Carnivora > Ailuridae > Ailurus > Ailurus styani. The sequence continues at coordinate 1,857,906 of LNAC01000161.1, forward strand.
CCACATCCGGCTCCCTGCTCCTGCTTGGCAGGGAGCCTGCTTCTTCCTCTCCCTCTGCCGCTCCCCCTGCTCGTGTGCTCCTGCTCTCTGTCAAATAAATAAATAAAATCTTAAAAAGATAATAATAATAAAATAAATAAGTAAATCTTTTTTTTAAATGTCAAATGTATAGTAGGTTGGTATGTGTCATATATTTAAATATTGATATATTGATACAACTGTCATATACAACACATTTGTACCATATTCTTGAATTACATAATGCATAAGTATATAATTATATATTTAGGCTATACAATCACACAATGCAATGTAACTATGTCTATACACATTATATCATTCAGGCTTACATATTAAATATTAAATTTCCTTAGAATTTTATGTACAACAAAATTATTCCATGTCATTGTGCATTATATCATAAGTTATTAATAGCATTTCTTTTTTTTTTTTGGTCAGTCATCATGATGTGTTTTAAGACCTACCCATGTTGTTCTATGGACACCTGTTCTGGGCTTGTGGGGGCTTTGCAGGAATTCCTGGCAACTCTCCTCTTGGGGTGACACCCAGGCTGCCCCAAGCTCATAGAAGGATCCATATATGTCCCTTTACAGGATGGGAGCAAATGTCCTGGTATGCACACCCAGGAGCTAACTGAATTTGACTAAGTCGTGCCAAGAGGCCCTTGGGAATCAGAGTTCCCAGGGCCCCACATCCCCAACCTCCACTTGACATTTTCCAACTTCCAACCTTTGCCAGACCAATGGGATGACTCACTGTTGTTTTAATTTGCACTTCCTTGATCAGTTACCAAGAACTTCTAGCATCCTCTCAGGTGCCTGTCAGAGTCTTGGGGTTTCTTGGTCATTTGCTCACCCTCCTGGCCCATTTTTCTATCAGAGTTGCTGTCTCTTTTTCTTGTGTTTTGCAGCTGTGCCTGTCACCTTCTAAAGATTAATTTCTCGTTGATTTTAGACCTTGTAAATACCTGTTCCCACTCTGTCATCTCATCTGACACTTGTCCCATGGTGTCCGCATTAAAAGAAATCTTTATTCTGATATTATCAAATGCCTATGCCTTATGAGTTTTTGTGGTTTGCTTCAGAAGCCTTTTCCTTTGTGGTTGGTGGTGTTCTTGGGGGTAGTAACCATCCCTGCAGGCCCTGAGCGGGGCACTTGTACCAACATCCCTTCCTGACGCTTCTCTGGGTCCCGAGGGTGGGGGGTGTGGACACACCACAAGCTCGGCTCAGCCCGAAGTGTTACATCACCCGGTGTGATGCAGGTGCTGGGGAGACGGACTGAGAGACAGACAGACAGCACATCATGGACAGCACCACTAGAGACCTAGTAAGTGGGGGGAGGGGGAAGGGGCGGGTAAAGAGGCAGGGAGAGGAAGAGAGAGGGCCTGAGACTATATGGTATGTCGTTATGGAAAAGTTAAATGGCATGAGCTCTGTGCCTGTCTAAATGTTCCAACGTGGGGGGAAAAAAAATCCATGGTGACTTCTTTTAGTGAAAAGAAGAAAGGAGTAAAAATATATGTCTAAGAAAGCTCTGGTTGAATTGCCTACCACCCTGGGTTTGGCAGAAGCATATTAATTACTATGACCCATTTATTCTCCTCCTGGGTATCCACCTACATACAGGACTGCACACTTGAACCTTCAGCCAAAGACTAGGTGCTAGAAGGTTCAGGGCAGCCTTGTTCACAAAAGCCCCACACTGGAAGCAACTCGCCACGACAGGAAAGTTACTCAATGAAGCGTGGAATGGTCACAAAATGCAGGAACCAAAAGGAATAACTACAACCAAGTATAACATGCAAGAATCACAAAAACATGATAATTAAGGGAAAGAAGTCAGACACAATAAACTATTCCATGTATAAACAACTCAAACCCCGGGCAAAACTACCCTCTAGAAATCAGGCTGGCGGCAGCTTTCTGGAGACAGGGCTGGGATGGGGCTTGTGCAGGACTTTGGGCAAGATGGAAATGTTCTGTTTCTCGATTTTGTCACTGTTGCAGATTTACGCTCAGTTTATCACAAGTCATCCACTAAACCCTTAGGATTTGTGCTTGTTTTGTACATCAGTTTACAAATGACAAGCATGACACATTTAAGGAAAAGAAAAAAAAATGCACATACTCAAAAGAAAAGTCTGGGTTTCTATGAGCACGTATTCATGTACCTAAACAAATGTACAGCAAACGGATCAGATGAAACCCAGCAATATGTGATACTGGTCTCCCCTGCCTAAGAGGGAAGGGCCCCCCAAACGGCTATAATGTTTTTCATAATAAGATAACAGTCTTTAAAATTGTGTGACGATGAAATGAGTTGATGTTTTAAAAGCCCTTAGAACACTGTGTGGTATACAGTAGGCACTACTTAAGGGTTTGTTACAACAGAAGTAAAAAAGTGAAAATGTTTTCTGGGATACAAATGGTATTCTTAAAAAGAAACCAGGAATAAAAGACACATAAGAAGAAATACACAAGGTATTATGTCTTGTGACTTTCCATTCAAACCTTTGTGTCTTATATACAATAATATATCCTTATAGAAATAGACTTTCTGAGTACATGTTTTACACATAAATGTGTCATAATAGCCATACTTTTTTTTTTTTTTTTAAACTGCTCTACTTGAAGTACAGCAGTGACAGAACAGAGAATCACGGGTCTAGAGACCGAAAGATGGGGGAGATAGAGAGACAGCCCGCTGGGCGACTGGGGGTGGGGGCGGCAGCTCCGGAAACCTCAGCCTGAAGGGATCCCCATGTGGGGGAGGGGGGACCTTTGGTCTCTCCCCAGCCTCTTCCTTCCCCCTGGCCTGGGGCTGGGTGGGGAGGGGCAGTTCCTCTTTCCTCACAAGCACCGAGGAGGCCCCAGCTCCCAAGGGGCTAAGAAGTTGGAGCACTGGGGAGGTGGAAGAACTGAGCCAGACTCCTGCAAGACCCCCTCCCCCGACCAGGAAACATGAACAGGAAAGACAGCAAGAGGTGAGAGGACCTTCCCCAAGGAGACGGGGAGTGCCCTAAGCCCCTAGGCGTCTAGCCGCGTGGGAAGGCTGGGGAGTTCTGAGGCGGCCGGCAGGGGGGTCAGGCTCCAGGGGCAGGGGCTGGAGCTGGTGCAGGGGCAGGGGGCAGGGGGCACCAGGGGAACGGTACTTCAGGGAGTCCAGGGCTGCTAGGGCTGGGGCTGTGTGTCTGAGCACCTGGGGCTCTTCCTCGCTGTCTCTGGATTTTCTGCTGCTGCTCTGTATCCACTTCTGCCCCACCCCCACTGCTCCTTGCTCCCTAGATTGGGTGTCTCTGTCCTCCCGGGGCTCTTCCTGGTGTCCCTTGCTGGCCCTGCTCCTGGACTGGAAACTCCAGGCTCCTGCCAGGCCCTGCCCCGGGGGAGAGGGAGTGTGATGCAGGGCAAGGCTGCTCCCCTGCTTCTTAAACCCCTCCTGGCTGCTCCAGGCACTGTGGAGAGCCAGAGCCAACTGTCCACCGGTAAGAGCCTCGAGGCTTGTGGAACGGGCTTCCCATGACCTGGACACGCTTGCATTCCTGTCCGCCCAGGGGCAATGGTGGCTGGACCCCTCCTCCAGCCTCCTCTGACAGGTCTCTGATGTGCAGAGGGGTCCCCTCCCAGTAATATCCAGCAGTTTAGTGGTGGAGACCTGGCTGCCTCGTTTTCTGGCTGTGTGACCTTAGGTAAGTCACTTAATTGCTCCATGCCCCAGTTTCTTCCTCTGTTAATAGAATAACCCCATCCTCCAAGAGGGGCCGGGAAGTCCTCAGTGAGACAATCTAGACCAGTGGTTCTTAAGCTTGAGCATGCATCAGAACCACCCAGAAGGCTTGTAAAACCCAGACTGTTGGGGCGCCTGGCTGGCTCAGTCGGTGGAGCAGATGACTCTTGATCTCAGGATTGTGAGTTCAAGCCCCATGATGGGGACAGAGATTACTTAAAAGTAAAAAGTGTCTCTCTCTCTCTCTCTCTCTCTCTCTCTCTCTCTCACACACACACACACACACACACACACACGGCTCACCTCCAAAGTTTCTGATTCTGTAGGTTTCTGGTGGGACCTGAGAATTTGTATTTCTGTCGGGTTGCCAGGTGATGCTGGTGGTATCAGTTGGACCATGCTTTAGGAATCACTGATCTAGACAGGGGCACAGGCCTCCGCCCAGCACACAGTCAGTGCTCAGGAAATGCCAGCTCAAGAACACTCAGGACTGATTCCTGAACCCGTAGGACGCACCAGGGACACGGCAGTGCCCTCGTGATGAGGGTCGCCCCACTTCAGCTTTCACTCTGTACCCCAGGCCTGGCTTCTAGTTTGCCCCATCACTTTCTCTGTATCTCAAGTTCGACTTTCCCATCTCTGGCCACTTAATAGCCTGAGCAAACTAAGTCCCTTATTCTTCTTTTTAAGATTTTATTTATTTATTTGCTTGCTTACTTATTTATATATATGAGACAGAGACAGAGCACATGCACGAGTAGGGGAAGGGGCAGAGGGAGAGGGAGAAACAGACTCCCTGCCAAGCAGGCTCCATGCAGGGCTCCATGTGGGTCTCCATGTGGGGCTTGATCCCAGGACCCTGAGATCATGACCTGAGCCCAAAGCAGACTGACTGAGCCACCCAGATGCCCCGAACTAAGTCCCTTATTTAGTACCTTTTTTTTAAAGATTTTTTTAAATTAATTTATTTGAGAGAGAGAGAGATCGCAAGTAGGCTGAGAGGCAGGCAGAGAGAAAGGAGGAAGCAGGCTCCCCGCTGAGCAGAGAGCCTGATGAGGGACTGGATCCCAGGACCCTGAGATCATGACCTGAGCTTAAGGCAGAGGCTTTAACCCACTGAGCCACCCAGGTGCCCAGCCTTATTTAGTACTTTTGAAAAGCAAGGCATTGAATGTTCCTAATAAACTCCTGCGGAAGGTCCAAGGATGATGGAAACCGAAGCCCAGAGACATTAAGTGACTAGCACAAAGTCACACAGCCAACATAAATTCCTCTAATCCCATTCTGTCTAACCCTTGTGGAAGCCAAGCCCATTCAGCCTGGATTCTGCTCCCTCCTTCCTCCACCATCCCTGTCTCTCCACTACCCTCTTTCCCCAACTGGAACATAAGCCTCAGGGAGCCACAAGGCAGAGCGAGGGTTATTTTTAAACTTTCCTTGAAGCTGCCTCACCCCAGGGATCCTGCCCAGCTCTGAAGAGCCCTGGTGAGGCCACTTTGCACCCACATCTTCTCTCCAAACCTAGGGACCCAGGCTTGTGGCTAAGACTCAGGTCCTGCCAAAGTACTGGCTTAGGGGAGGGGTCTGTCACCTTAGGAGGCAGTCCAACTTGGGGAGGAAGGACAGATGGAATCTCAGGGGTCTGCTGCTTTCATGAAAGCTGGGGGAAGGAGGGATCAGCGCTGGAGAGCAAAGGGGAATTCAGAGGAGTCTCCCTGAAGGTAGAACCTGGCAAGGACAGGAATGGCTGGGGGAGTGGGTGTAGGAGGGGTGGGGCGGTGGTCTTCTCCCATGATTCCCTGGGAGGTCGAGTCATCCCAGGGTTCTGCCAACAGGAAGTGTCTCCATATTGCCTTGGAACTATATAGTCAAGGGGAATTTGGGGTCAATGCCTGGAAGAAGTTCTTATGATTTCCTGGAGGGTCCTTAGTAATCCTTGGGGGTCTTCTCCATGATTTCCTGGGGGTTCAGGGTGGTGTTGAGAGTCTTTTCCCCTGATTCCCTGAAGGGGGCAGGAGTAAACCTTTGAGTGTGCCAGTAGGAGAAGGCTCCCATGATCTGGAATACTCCAGGGATTTTCTCCTATGATGCCTTGGGTTTTGGGGTCAAGAAGAACTCTGGGAGTCTGTCCGAAGGATGGGACTCCCATGATTCCCTGGCGGGTGTACCCTCAGGAAGTCCCACCAGGAATGCCCAGGAAAGACAGGGGGGCGGGGCCGGCCCCGACAGGCTCGGCGCCACAAGACATGCCCCAGCCCCCGGGAAATCAGCAAGGTCATGGCTTCCATGGCTCTGGGCATGCTGAATGAGAGCGGCTGCAGTGAAGATGAGCTGCTGGAGAAATGCATTCAGTCCTTTGGTGAGTGTCCCCTTCCCTGGCCTCCTCTCTCTAGGCCTCAGTTTTGGGGTGGGGGGGTATAAAACAGTAGCAAGGGTGTGTGGAATGACTCTCAACCACGACATTCAGGACAAGAGAAACACGTGCATTTCTTCTTCCTGAGATGCCGAGGGGGAGGAGGTCTGATGCTATTTCCATCTGCACCATGACTTGCCAGGTGCAGTGCTGGTCTCTGCCCAGTACAGACAAGGAAACCAAGACACCCTCAGAAGGCCAAGCTGCTTGCCCTAGTTCATGCAGGGAGAAAGAGGGAGAGCTGGAGTTCAAACTAGCCAATCCCATGGGCTCTGGAGACCGTGCAGTCTCTTGCCCTGGAGCCATTCCAATAAGGGTCCCCCTCTCCCGCCCCCCAGACTCAACCGGCAGCCTGCGCCGTGGTGACCACATTCTCAACATGGTACTGGCCATGCACAGCTGGGTGCTGCCTTCTACCCACCTCGCTGCCCGTCTGCTGACCTTATATCCTCCCAGGGCCATGAGCAGGGGGTGGAGGGTAGAGGGCAGAGACCCGAGAGTCGGGCAGATGGGGACAAGGTGAACAGGCAGGCCTGGGATGCTGGATATCAGAGCCTTGACCAGAATTCAAGTACCAGGAGGCCACAGGGAATACACAGGAGCAGAGGCGGCTGCAAATCTGTCACCTGGTCAGGTAGGGCTGGGCCCAGACCTTTACTCCCATGACCCAAGACCCCTGTGTTATTCCCTACCCCCCAAAACACCTCCCAGAGATTCCCCAGACCAATTCCTCACTGATCCACTAAGCCCCGCTCCCCCAAATACCACTTCTGAGATAACCCTGGTTTTTCTAGGACCCTCCCCATTCTGCTTCTTAGAATCCTTACCTCTTAGAGATCCTTGACCTGATCCTAGAGACCCTCTCATAGCTGATGCCCAGAGACCTCCAGCTCTGATTCCCCAACGTCCCACATGCCCTGGCCTAACTTGTAAGACCACCCTCACCTTGTTCCCCAAACATCTCACCCCTCAGAGGCCCCAGCTTAGTTCTGGAGACCCATCCCCCACTATCCTGCTCCATAGCAATTCCACCTCCAAGAGATCCCCCCAGTTTATCTCCCATTGATTCCCCAGCCCCTGGCTTAGAGGCCCCCAGGCCTACTCCTAGAGACAGCCCACGGCTGGTGCCTCTCCAAACATTGACCTTCCAGAGACCCCTAGTCCAGTACCGAGAGACTCCTCAGCCCAACGGACCCCTTTTAGAGACCTTCCCCACGCCCAGCCTCATCCCACCACCTCTAAACCACCCTCAGATACTGGCTGACCAAACACCCTGAGACGGTACACCAGGAGCCTCAGTTAGAAGAGGTTATAGGTCGCTTCTGGGCCACTGTGGAGCAGGAGGGCAACTCTGCCCAGAGGAGCCTGAGAGACGCCTCCAACCTGTGAGTCTGTCACTCTCCACCCCCATTCTGCCATCTCCCTCCTCACCCCCACATCCTCCACCCTGTACAATACCCTGCTGGATACCCTGCCCCTCTTTGCTCCCAGCCTGAGCCCCGGTGGCCCTGGCCCCCCGCCCCCCATGAACAGCCCAGGCCTGGGCAAAAAGCGCAAAGTGTCCTTGCTTTTCGACCACCTGGAGACGGGGGAGCTGGCTCAGCATCTCACTTATCTGGAGTTCCGGTCCTTCCAGGCAATCACGGTGAGGAATCCCTTCCCCCCAGCTGGGAATGGCTGGGAGTGGGGTGGAGCCTGGCCAGACTCAGAGGACCCCTACACAGGCATTAGGCAGGGATCTCAAACTCTCGAACATGGGGGCTAGAAGGTTTGGAAAAATGAGTTAAGCTGGCTGAGGACAGAACCCCTGGGTTCAAATCCATCAGCCCCTCCTTATCTGTGTAACTTTGAATTAGTTTCTCAACCTCTCTGGGACTCAGATTTCTATTTATAAAATGGAGGTCATAATACTTTGTTAGATGGTTGGGAGAATTAATATGTCCATTTAAAAATGCTTGTCGGAGGACACCAGAGTGGCTCAGTCAGTTGAGCACCTGACTGACTCCTGATCTCAGGTCTTGATATCAAGATCGTGAGTTCAAGCCCTACATTGGGTGGGGAGCCTACTTAAAAAAAAAATGCTAGTCACAATGCCTGGCACATAGTAAGTGCTCAAAATATTTTATAAATCATTCATTTATTCAAGAAGCTTTTAAGTTCACTGTGCCTCAGTTCCATTATCTGTAAAAAGGGGAATTTAACACTTCCTGCCTCATAGGATCAGAGTCTGATCCAGAGTGAGTGCTACCTGGTAGAACGATCTGTGATTGCCATTATTTTACTACCCAAATGACAATTTCGTATGCTTCAACCTATATATAAGTATTACCTATTGCCATCCCCACTTCAAGGGAAGGCAGTGATCCAGTTCCTTAATGTGGAAATTTCCTGATTGCTCTCACACACACTCTCTCTCTCTCTCTCTCACACACACACACAGGGTGCAGTAGGTATGGAATGCTAACCCTGTGAGAGAACAAATAGAAATTGCTTTCATGCCCTCTTTGCCATCCTTCCTTTTGCTCACTGTATACCAGTCAGGTTTACAGTTATGAGCAATAACCTGGGTTTATGTGTGACCCTGGGCAAATTGTCTTCTCTGTGACTCAACAGGCCTCAACTCTAAAATGCAAATACAGTATAGTATTCACTCGGTAGAGCTGATGTAAGGATTAAATTAGTTAATAGGACAGAGGGCTCAGAACGGTGCCTGACTTTTTAAAAATATTTCTCTTCAGCGGGAAAGGGCCATGGTGACGTCAAGGACATGTGACAGCCAGACTAGGGCCTCAGAGGTCGCAGCTGCTAGGGGGATGGGCGTGTGAGGAGGGCAAGGCCGACGCGCCACTGCCCACTCTGACGCCCACTTCACCCCCAGCCCCAGGACCTGCGGGGCTACGTTTTGCAGGGCTCCGTGCGGGGCTGCCCGGCCCTAGAGGGATCCGTAGGGCTCAGCAACAGCGTGTCCCGCTGGGTGCAGGTCATGGTGCTGAGCCGTCCTGGGCCAGCACAGCGCGCGCAGGTGCTGGACAAGTTCATCCAGGTGGCGCAGGTGAGGCCCGCCCCGAGGGGCTGAGGGAACCGCCTCGGGCAGATATCTGACCCCCACCCACCACCTGCCCCGCATTCCAGCGGCTAGGCCCTCGTCGCTGCTGACCAGCCCGGGCAGTGACGTCATCCACACCCTGGCCCCGCCCCCCTTTGCATCACGCCCACCCTGACTCCGCCCCCGAGGTCCCTGCCGGAGGTTCTAACCCAGGACTGTGCACTTCTTCCTTGGCCTTGATAGCACCACGTGGAACCCGCCCTGGCTCTCCATTTGGTCCTAGACGTAACTGTTGACGACGCCCTCCCTTGCCCCGTCCCCCAAGTCCTACGCCCGAGTATTCTGTCCACAGGGCAGCGCAAGCGTCTCTGGCAGGCCACCACGTTTGCGTCACCCTCCATTTCCGTCTCTAGGACCCAGCCGTCCCTTCGGGACAGACTGCAGGCCTCCCTCCCCATCACATCAGGTCTCTCCCTGGCCCAGCCCACTGTGTCACAATCTCTCTTCCCCTTCCTTAAATAGATACCTTCCCTCCTTTCTGGAGAAAAGGGAAGCCTCCCGCCCCCACCGTGGCCACGCCCCCTCTGGTACTTCCTCGCAGGCCACGCCCTTCCTCTCCCTTCTCCATCCCCTTGCTTTGCCTGCGCCGCCCCGCGGACCTGAAGGTTCCAGCGTCTGCCCGGGGTCTCCTTGGTCAGTGTCTTCCATTCCTCTCTGGCTCCACCCCATCCCCACAGCGACTTCTGCCCTGCAAACTTGGAAAAGGGGAGGATGAGGCAGTTGCCCCTGATGCCCAGTTGACCCCACGCTTGTCCCTCTTGTCCCGCTGACGCTTACATTTCACTCTGGCCCCATTCACCTCTGCCGGGCTCCTAACTCCGGCCCAGAGCCCAGACCGTCTCCCTTCACCTGTCTGACTCTCAGAGCAGTCTGAACCCCAGGTGCGCGTCACCTGACATCTATCTGAATCCCCCTCACCTGTCTAACTCCTCACACTTGCCTGACTCCCACCCCCACTTTTTCCTGACCTCACGTCAGTCTATCACCTGCCTGACCCATGTAATGCCCGCACATCCGGTTGCAGCCGACTCATTCCTGACACACCCACTCCTGCCTGACACCTCTCACCTGATGTTCAGTGGCCCATACCCACACAAGCTGACACCCCAATTCAACTGGGATGCAGTCATGGGAACCCCCACTTTGCCTCTCCTCCATGTGATACCCACCATCTCTGCATCACCCTCCCTTCCTAGAGGCTCCACCAGCTGCAGAATTTCAACACACTGATGGCCGTCACGGGGGGCCTGTGTCACAGTGCCATCTCCAGACTCAAGGACTCCCATGCCCACCTGAGCCCTGACAGCACCAAGGTAAACCCCCAATATTCTCCCTAAAGTTCCAGCGGTGAATTATCCTGAACCCCCATACTTTTCCCCCATCCCCTACATCTCTACCCAGGGGCCCAGGAGCCACCTGGAGACCTTGCCCCTCCAAATGGGACAGAACCCCAGATTGTCCTCCTCGGCCCTTCTTCCTCCCTCTTCAAGCATGCACACATCACGCTGGCCCCTCTCCACTGCTTCCAGTCCTGAGCAGGACTGGAGGAAGACAGATGAGAGAGATGGTAGCAGAGAACTTGCAGTCCAGGTGGGGACTGAAACGATGCCCCTAAGGACACCGAATTTAGGCCACCTATGGGAGGAGCATAGGTTAGGCGGGTCCCGGGAAGTGTATGGGGAGAGTGAGTTATTCATGAGCCTAGTGTGTGAGGTCAGGATCTGGCAGGAAATTAGGCTTGGAGATGCCCAAGAGAAGATCCTGTTGAGATCTGCAATCTGAACTAAGGTGTCTGGGCTTTATCCAGAGGGCAATGGGGAGCTAGGAAAGGTTTGGTAATGATGACAGCACTCATGATCAGATTTGTTTTGGAAAAAAAAACCCACTCTATCCTGGGGGATGGGGGATATGGAGCTTTTCTGAGATGGGGACCTGAAAGGAAGAGCAGTTTTGGGGGGGGATGCTGAGGCCCATGTGGGACATGGAGGGGCTTAGGTAGATGTCCAAAATGCCACTGGGCCCCTGGGAGTGCAGAACCCAAACAGGAGGCTGCCAGGATACTCCCCTCCAGGGGGTTAAGAGAGCAGAAATGGCCTCCCTCACAACATCACCCCCCCCCCATAATATGCCCTCCCACACAGGCCCTGCTAGAGCTTTCTGAGCTTCTTGCTGCCCACAACAACTATGCCTGCTACCGCCGCGCCTGGGCTGACTGCACAGGCTTCCGGCTGCCCGTCCTGGGTGTGCACCTCAAAGACCTGGTGTCCCTGCACGAGGCGCAGCCTGATAGGTTGCCTGATGGCCGCCTGCACCTACCCAAACTCAACAACCTCTACCTGAAGCTGCAGGAGCTGGCGGCCCTCCAGAGGCAGAATCCCCCATGCAGCGCCAGTGAGGACCTGCTGCACCTGCTCACGGTGAGCCGCCCGGCCCCGGCCGGACTGAGGGCCTAAAGACTGCATCTGCAGGCTCTGCAGATTTAGGGTCCTGGGTGCAGGAGGGTCTGTGTCCTTGTCTTGCCCATTCTACAGATTGGGAAACTGAGGTCCACAGGGTGAAGTCACTGGTCTGCTGTCCCACAGCAGTAAGACCCAGATTCGAACCTAGGCAGGTCAGCCTCAGAACCTGTGTGTTAACGTATGTTAACCACCACACTGCAACCTCAGACTAGGAGTGTGGGGTTCTGGCTGTATTCTATTTATATAATTTTATATATGTATTCTCCTGCACTCCCCGTGGAGCTAGACTGGGATTCTGAAGGCCACAAAGTCTAAGACTGATTTTCAGACCCCAAGACAGGACCAGCTACGTAATTCGCAGTGCCCAGCGCAAAATGAAATGTGGGGCTCCTTACTCAAAATTCTTCAGAATTTCAAGACGGTGACAGCAGGGCATTAAATGAAGTGGGGCCCTTCCAAGTGTGGGCCCTGCCTGTGAAACTGGACTTGCCTTAAGATGACTGGTGCCCACGGCTCTGTGCTCTGCTGATTCTAGAAGGCGATCGAGCCCAAATATTTATCGAGCACCTGCTGTGAGCCAGACACTACTTAGCGAGTCAGGAAAAAAAACTGCTGTTCTTGTGGGGCTGACTTCCCAGTAGGGGAGACAGCCAATAAAACAAAGTAAATGAGTAAATCATATGGTCTTCCAGAGTATAAGTGCTAATAGTGAAAACTAAAGTAGAAACCAGCAAGGCAAGTAATAGGGGTTTACAAGTTAAAAAAAAAAAAAACTCAGCGAAAAGATGACATTTCTGGACTAGGGAACGGGGGTGCGGAGACGGACCGGGGCTCAGTGGGAGAGGGGAGCCTAGGAGTGCCCAGAGAAGAGGGGCTTTGGGAAGAGGCTGAAAATGGGGATCTAGGCAGGGCGCAGGCCGTAGGTAGGAGGATGGAGACGAGGATCGGTAACGCCCTCCCCCCCACCCCCCATCCCCTGACCCTCCAGCTTTCCCTGGATCTCTTCTACACAGAGGATGAGATCTATGAACTTTCTTACGCCCGGGAGCCCCGCTGTCCCAAGAGTCTGGTGAGAACTGACCCCTGACCCCTGCCCACCAGCCCAAGCCCATGCACTGACTAACTGTGTTGCTCTGTCCCTGCCCCAGCCACCCTCCCCCTTCAAAGCACCCCTGGTGGTGGAGTGGGCCCCCGGCGTGACACCCAAACCCGACAGGGCCACCCTGGGTCGGCATGTGGAGCAGCTGGTGGAGGTAAGGAGGGGACCGTGGCCTGGCCACTGGGGGTCAGGAAGGAAAGTATCTGTACAGTTCTGACCCAGAGGAGATCTGAGACCGGGAGGATCATGGTTTGGCCTTACTCTCTCCTTTCCATACGCCTCTGAAGTCTGTGTTCAAGAATTACGACCCTGAAGGCCGAGGAACCATCTCTCAGGAGGACTTTGAGCGACTTTCAGGCAACTTCCCCTTCGCTTGCCATGGGCTTCACCCACCCCCTCGCCAGGGGTAAGTCCTCCTGACTTCTAGGTCCCCCACAGATGAGGACGCTGAGGCTGCCAGGACTCCCGGAAGAAAGGGGCCTGTCACGCTGAGGTACAATCTCTGCCCCTAGGAATGGCTCCTACAGCCGAGAAGAGCTAACCGGCTACCTGCTCCGGGCCAGTGCCATCTGCGCCAAACTGGGCCTGGCCTTCCTGCACACCTTCCAGGAGGTCACCTTCCGCAAGCCCACCTTCTGTGACAGCTGCAGTGGCTTTGTGAGCACCCTGCCCCTCTATCAGCCTTGTGGCCCATCTCCCCTGCAGAGTCCTGGGTCCTGATCTCCTCACAGCCTGGGTTCAGAAGGCCAGCCCTGCCCTGGCGGGCTCCCAGGCCCCAAGCCCCAGAGGATCACCAAATTCCAGAAAACCCCCAGTCTCAAATAATCCCCACATCTCGTATAAACCCTAAACACTGGATATACCCACATTCTAGATAATGCCCAAATCCCAGACGATCTCCACCCTGGATCGCTGCCAAACCATGGTTATCAAAAACTCTAGATAATACAAACCTGGGTGGATCACCTCCAAACAATCCATTTCCAAGTCTTTAGACTCCAGGTAATTCAAACCTGGGATAATTTTCAAATTCAAGGCATCCTCAAACTCTGGATAACAGACAGGTCTCTCAATCTCCAAACCAAGACTTATTCACAGACCTTGGATTAATTCCCGAACCCATGTTTTCATTCACTTCCTATTCACAGAATACCTCCCGTGTGCCAGGTTGTTCTAGACTTGAGGGCTGTAGATGAGGGCACACAGCAGAAGACACAACAGACACAATCCCTGCCCAGAGAATTTATGGTTCATTAATTCCAGAGTTTATCTAATTCTAATATCCCAGATGACTCCTCAAACTTACAATAACCCCAAATTCCTTTAGTCCCCACTTAAGCCTCCAGCCTTGAGAATTTCCCAAACCCGATGGTTTCCACACTCCTGGAGACCAATCCCAGCCCCATGCACAGCCCTCTTTCCCGCAGCCTACCTCACCAATACTGCTTTCTCTTCCCAGCTCTGGGGCGTCACCAAGCAAGGCTACCGCTGTCGGGGTGAGTGAGGCTTCAGTGGTGGGAAGGGAGTCCAGCACTCACAGACCGAATGAAGGGGGTGCCCAGGCTGGGCCTCTAACTGCTAACTGCTGACCTTCCCCCAGACTGTGGGCTGTGTTGCCACAAACACTGCAGGGACCGTGTGAAGGTGGAATGTAAGAAGAGGCCTGGGGCCAAGGCTGACGTGAGCCCCCCTGGAGCTCCTGTCCCACCCACACGGGTTCCCCATGCCAGCTGTGGTAAGACCCAGGGTGTGGCAGTCCTGGGAAGGGGGCCTGATGGATGGGGATATAAGTCCAAGGTCATGAGGCCCTTCCCATCATACCCACATCCCTCTGTCACCCCCAAACAGGCTCAGAAGACATTCTCTCCTACACACTATCCCTGGAACCTGAGACAGGGTGCCACCTTTGCCATGCGTGGACCCAGACAGAGCCCCCACACCCTTCCTGGGAAGCAGAGACGGTAAGGAGGAACTGCCCCCCACATCAACTGGATACAGGAGAGAACAGGCCATTTGCTTGGGGGAAAACCCAGGCAGATATTTGGGGAAGCTTAGGAAAGTAAAAAGGTGCAAGAGTCCTCCATTGTGTGGGCAGGAGAGTACAGACCCTGGTTAATTTCTACTGTTGACAGAAAAATAAAATTTTCAATATGTTAGAGTTGGGGGGGTAGCTGCTAGTAGAACAGAAAAAGGATTTTAAGGAGAAAAACAGAAAAAGAAGAAAATGACGAGTATGAGGCCAAACACACCAGGAGCTAGAATTGGCATCAGTGAACTAAATTTTACTATTCAAAGGTAGAGACCTTCGGGATCGAGTTAAAAAAATGGAACATCCAGAGGAGTTTTCATTCATCTACTAAACAAAGTCGGGGAGAGGCTCTGCCTGCCCCTGGCAGTGCCCGGACTCCTAGATACCACACCCTCCCCACGTGACCCTGTGTCTTCCTCCTTCCAGGTGCCCCTGCCAACGACCGCCTCGCCACCCGCCCAGTCCTCCAAGCTGAATTCCTAGACCCCACTTGGGTCTGCTGTCCCTCATCTCCCCAAGAGTCAGTCCCAAGTCCTGTTATTCGGCCTCCAGCAGGACCCCAAAGGCACCGCCGCCTTCCCAGCCACACCACCTTTGGTAAAGAGTTCACCATCTCTTCCTCAGAAAGTTACCTTCTTCCTTTGCCTCAGAGTGGCCACAACCTGTACTCCCATTTCCCTGCATTTCGTATCTGGATGGTTTCGTGTTGGATACCGCTAGACTTAGGTACCACCCCACCAATTCCTTACATCTCCATTTTACAGATGAGGAAGCTGAAGCCCAGGGAGGTTAAGCTGCTCTCCAAAGTGGCAGAGCCCCTAAGTGTTGGCGGCAGGACTCAAGTCCTCTAAAATGAAAGCTCCTTACCAGCATGCTACACTGACAGCACGGGTCAGGCCGGGCACTTATATTCCTAACTCTGGGGTTCCACAGACAGGAAAGAAGGCTAGAGTAGAGGTGGAACAGGAAGCCTGTGAACACCTGAGTCTCTCCCCTGCTCAGAGCCCTTCCATGTTTCCCTCTCACTCAGGGTAAAAGCCAGAGCCCTCACTGCGGCCCACCTCCCACAATCTGTTCCATCACCTCTAGGACCTCACCTACCACCACTCACCCCCTTACTTATCCTGCTTCAGCTACACTGGCCTCTGTGGTCCCTGAACATGCCGAAAATACTCCTACCTCAGGGCCTTTGCACTGGCAGTTCTCTCTGCCTGGAATGCTCTTCCAGAGGCCGACATGGCTCCCTCTTTGGGACTTGGGTCTAATGTTGCCTTCTGAGGGAGGCCCTTCTGACCATACTCAAAGTTGCAATCCACCCCCCAGCCTTGCTCCTGCCTTGTTTTTCTCCAAAGTCCTTAACCCATCTAACAAACTATACTTCTTATCTATTTATCTTGTTGAATGTCTGTTCCTCTTCACCAGAAATTGTCAACTCCAGAAGAGCAGGAGTTTTATAATCTATATTTTCTCACTGCTGTATCCCTAGTGTTGAGAACAGGGCTGGCATATGGTGGGTACCTGAGAACTCTTTATCTAATGCCTGCATGTCTCCTTCCCCGTGCCCACAGAAAGGGAAAGATGTGTTGCTAAAGAACAGAGGACTATGAGGGTCAGAGCAACAGGGGCCTGTTGAGACTCAGGGAACAAAGACACCCCTACCCCTCCTCAAACTTGAGCACCCCTAACCTGCCCCCCACCAGAGACAGGTCCTACAGCTGTCATAAATTAAATTTATTTTCCAGAGAACATGGTCCTTGTTGTTGAGTGGTGGTTGGGGGGAGGACATGCGGGACCTTCGGAGCAGGGGAAGTGGGGCTTGGGAGCCAGATGCCAAGAAAAACTCAAAGTGACTCCCCAAGGATTATCAATGCCATCAGCATGTCACAAAGTACTCCCCCCAACCAACCATCCGTCCTCCTTTACTTCTTCTTCTTCTTGCGACCCCAGTTCTGGCGGACTGCCTTCCGCCCACCTCCATCCTCTCTTCGGCTCTGCCAGCTGGGCATGGGAGCCTCCAGCTCATCTGGACGGCCCCCCCGGTCTGGCACGTTGCCCATAAGCACCTGAGAGTTGATCAGACTTGAGTTTCAGGGAAGAAAAATGAACAAGGGGACCAGAGAGCCAAGTTTGAAGGCCAAGGATGTGGGGGCCCTGCCCCACTCCCAGGCACCCACCTTGTTGATGGCACAGCAGGTCCCTCGGCGGGCAGCCTTGCTGGTGGCTGGGACAAGACGAGACAGGTCCGCTCGAGCAGCCAGGACGTGTGCGATGGAGACATCTGATTCTGAGGTCAGAGCCTCTCGAATTGGGATCAGCACTGCCTTCATGGCTTCTCCTTGGGCCTGGGGAGGGGGGCATGGAGATGGTGGCCAAGAGCCTTCCCCAGGTGGGATCTGTCTTGGAAGCATCTCTCTCTCCACTTAGGGCCTTACTTCCCGCATCTCTAAATAAGAGGTATAACTCTGAAGACACTCCCAGTTCAGAACTGGGAATTCTAGAATGCCCTGGACCTCTAAATTCTAGAATGCCCTGGAGATCCTGAAATTCTAGAGCCCCACACCTTACAAGATTCTAAGAACCTGCTATAAGGTTCATATTCCTGGCCCTCGTTCTTCCTTCCCGTAGTGGTAGCCCCCGCAACTGGGCCTCCCTGCTCCTGCCCAAGTCCTTTTCCCACACCTCTGCCCGATCACTCCAGTGGAAAGAAGATGTTGTGAGGTCCAGGCGTTTCAGGAGTAGGCAGCGGCAACAGCGGTACTGGTCTCCCAGCCTTTGGCACAGAGACTCCAGTGCCTCCTGGGGAAAAGGTCTAGTCATGACAGGGGTCCCCCTCACTCCCATCTCCGGGGAAGGATGCTGTTGGCATACAGTCATACACAGTCTTACCCATCTGGGTGCGTCCAGTGGGAAGCTGAGGAGGGGCTGCAGGAACCCTGGGGGCAGGGAAGGCAGCAACTCAGAGATCTGAGGGGAGAAGGGAGTCTGAGGTTGACCAGGCAGAAACCAGATGTACTCTCAGTGGATTCCAGTTCCCCATGGCCCTGAGGACCCAGGCCTCAGAATCAAGAATGGGGGGTCACAGCTCTAGAAAAACATCCTGGTGGCTGGGGCACTCCGGCCAGAACCGCTTTTGGAGAAAGTACTCTCTCCCTACAACGAAAGCAGGGTGGCCCCGGTATGGAAGGGACTCCAGCTCTCTACCTTGCCGTGTAACTCCCACAACAGCCGGCTGGCGGCGGTCCCAGGCGTCGGTCTGGGTAGCCCCAGAGCTTGGAGGGTGAGGACCAGTTCCTGGACCATGCCAGCTCCCTCCTCTGCCCCTTCCCCACAGGGCGGTGCGGGGCTGGAATCCAGCCGGGGGTACAGACGGAGGAGACGGGCAGCCTGGAGCTCCGAGCAGAGAAAGCCTAAAAGGGAAAGGCAGCCAACACACCCACCGGGGTCAAAAGGCTCCACCTGCTTCAAAACCTCCAGGCTTCCAATACTCCGGCCTTCTAGTTCCGCCCACCTCAAACCCTGGCTCTACCTCCAGGATAAGCTCCACCCACTTGGAGACCCAGTCCCCCATTCGGACTTCGAACCCCGCCCACATCGGGACCACCTGGCCTACTACATGAAATCCAACCCACTTGAACTTCGAGACACTCTGGTCAAATTCTAACCCCACCCCCCTCGGACCCTCTCGCCCGCCGCAATTGTGGCCACGCCCCCTGGAGGGGCCGAACCCCGGCTCGGCTCGACTATGCTGAGCCCGCCCCGCCCCAGGCGGTCGCCTCGCCCACTTCCGCATCCCCGGCTCACGCAGCAGGCGCAGGCACGCGCCCGGCTCTCGCAGCACCGCCCCGTCTCCTCCGCCGCAGATCGCGCGGTCCGGGCAGTGCAACTCCTGCAGCAGGCCGGCCAACTGTCGCAGGAATTCCTCCTCCGCGCCGGGGCCTGCAGGAGGCCGGAGAAGTCAGGGCGCGGCGGCGACCCCGCGGCCCCACCCCTCCGGGCCGCCCGCTCCACACGTACCGTCGCCGGCCCTCAGCGCCTCCGCGCTCTCCCCTCGCTCCCGCGTCAGGGCGCCCAGAGTCGCCAGCTCCGCCGCCAGCTGCGCGCACAGCGCCCTGAAGTCCGGACACGAGGGGCCCAGCGACGGCGCCCCCGAGAAGCCCTCATACCTGTGGCGGGGCGGGGGCAGCGGGAGGCGGTTGGGAAGTCCAAGAGCAATTTCTGAGGGCAAACCTGGCCCTTCCTGTACCCCCGCCCCCAGCCACACCCCGT
>LNAC01000161.1:1892765-1914345 GCA_002007465.1 Ailurus styani
GTTGGCTCTGGCTCCCGCCCCGGCTCCCACTCTGCCCCTCGCCTTGGCCGCTGACCAGGCCCCAGTCCCGACCCCGACTCCGGTCCCGGCCCCGGCACCGGCCCCAGCTCCCGCCCGGGCCCCAGCGCCTGCCCCGGCCCCATCCCCGGTCCCCCCGCCATCCCCCGCTCCAGCTCCCACCATAACGGAGCCAACGCTGCCTGCGCCCGCGCCCATCAAGGCCCGGACACGCAGGAACAAGGGTCCCCGCGCAGCCCGAGGAGCGACCCGTGAGGATGGCGCACCGGGAGGTGGTCCTCGCCAACGTACTGCAACTACCCTGACTGACAGTGGCGGTGGAGGCGGTGGTGGCCGCGGGACTCCTCCAGCGGGGATGGCTAACGCCGGCACCACACGCCACTGGCCGCCCTTCCAGGTGCTTAATTCTTGTCCCTGCAAGTGTTACTGCCGCCACCAGCCGCGTCATCGCCGTCTACCACGCAACGTGTCTGCCTGGTGAGGGAAGGTCATCAGGGAGTAGGGAGGGGAGGGTGTACCCCTTGAAGTCCTGAACCTGACCTTCCTGGATAGAGTCCCATTCAGCCCTTTGGAGTCCTGATGCCAGCTGACCCCTGACCCTTTCCTTGGCTGTATCTCAAACCCAGCTGAGCTCCAATCCTTCAGCACCAAGAGAAAACCTGACACCATACTGACCCCTAACCGCGGACAGGGAACACCTTGGTCCAGCCTCTTTGTATGCACATCTCCAAGCTGACTCTTGGCCCTGTGACCTTCTGGAGCCATCAGGGAGGGAAGCTGGTGCCAGCTGGACTGACACCATTCACAGCCTAACCCTGTCCCTGAGGGTACCAAGAAGGACCATGTCCCAAGCTTTTCAGGGATAGGAGCAAAGGAGATGAATGCACACCTCCAAAGAAGTCCCTGGCCTAGCCCCTCACATTCCTGACCCCTCCAGCCCTTGGCAACTTCTCCTGAATCTGGGTTCCAAGGCTTTGGCAGCCAGAGGCCACTCATGTCCCAGTCCCGGTGCTGCAGAGGTTATACCTGCATCCTCAGATCCAGAGGAGACAGTGTATCTTTGTTACACCCTCTCCCTACATACACACACACACACACACTCTGAATCTCAGAGTCTGGTCGCCAGGGTTCATCTGATCTTGATTCCCAAAGATTCTGAATCACTGAGAGACCCTCTGCTCTGGACCCCTTGGGGGTTCAGTAGGGATGGGCCAGGCAGGGGGGAGGGGAATACAGGGCACAGACACTATCACCAACCTTTAGCCCCCTTTCCTAAATTTAAGTGGATACAGGCCCACCCTAGACTGCCTTTGTGATATTCATACATGGCCCCTCATATAGATGGGAAAAGTGAAACCTAGAAGGTGCAAGGTCTTGGCCACATGGCCAGGCCCTGCTGATTCTACCCTCCCCCTAGGCTGAGCACGCCCACCAACCACCTGAGTGAGCCACCCTGGGTTGCCACCATCAAGCTGGCTGGCTCCCTGGTGGCAGGGCTGGAGCACTACGACTTGCAGGCCACCCATTCCAACTGAATGCAGTCTGCTCACTGCCCTCTGCCTCCCTGTCCTTGACAATAAAATAACCATCCAGATGTCTACCTACTTGTCAGTCACTTGCTGAGAACTGAAGGGATGGGGTGGGCTAGGGCAGAGGCCTCCATGAAAGCACATCTTACAAACAGTTAAGGAGAACGGATCCAGAACAGCAGGTTCCAGGCATCCAGCACCTGGNGGGGGGGGGGGGCGGGGGGGGGGGGGGGGGGGGACAGTCTCATCACCCTTAATGCCATCAGCCCCATTTCTGAGCCAATCTGATGCCAAGCTGAGATGTTCTGCACAAATCCCCCTGGAAAGCAGGGTAATCATTCCCTTTACACAGATACGGAAACGGAGACTTTGTTGAAAGTCATCCCACAAATGGCTCAGCCAGACTTGGACTCTGCCTTAAACACCTTCTCAAGAACTTCAAGGCAGGGGCGCCTGGGTGGCTCAGTGGGTTAAAGCCGCTGCCTTCGGCTCAGGTCATGATCCCAGGGTCCTGGGATCGAGGCCCACATCGGGCTCTCTGCTCAGCAGGGAGCCTGCTTCCTCCTCTCTCCTCTCTCTCTGCCTGCCTCTCTGCCTACTTGTAATCTCTCTCTCTGTGTCAAATGAATAAATAAAATCTTTAAAAAAAAAAAAAAAAAAGAACTTCAAGGCAGGAAACACAGGCTGGGGGCAGTACAGGAGGTCCTAAGTTACAGCACGGGCTCAGGAAGGGTGGGAACCAGGGCAAGGCCATGCCGGTGCCCACACCTGTCGTTCCACAGAGGTCTCAAACCGGCAGCCCACAGACGGGTTCCATTTCGCATGTCATTGAACAAACTGGTTTAATTGCAAACATTTTTGAAACTGTGATACGTCACCCTCTTCGCTGAAAAACTTGTGCCTTGGCCTGGCACTCCTGTGGGTCCACAGCTGATTACAACAATCCCTCTACCTGGAACCTGGGCTTTCCTGCCACTGGGCCCATCACGGCTGCCATCGGAGAGCTTCGGCAACAGCTGCGGGACAGGCTGACCCGACAGAGGGTTATCTCCGACCCCAGAGGGCCGACAAACTTCTAAGTTCTTCCAAGATAAGGAACTTGTCTCCCCACCATTCCACCCGGGGAGACAAGGGCCTAGAAGAGAGAATGTCAATCCACCTTTATTGGAGGAAGCCCTGCCCTGCCACCGCTTAAGTACCGCAGGCCCGGCCCCACCCCTGCGCTGGGTGGGCTCAGACGATCATCTCCAGCTGCCGGGCATACTCGATGACCTGTTTGGCCAGTTCCGTGGAGGGGATAGTGGTATCTTCTGGCTTCTGCTGCTGGCTGGCAAAGCTGTAGTAGTTGTTGAGGCCCAGAAGCCACCCTCGCTGCAGGAAGGGAAGGGTGACAGATGGGTGGGGTGATCACACAGGCTCCTTCCCCACCCCACAGAGCCAGCACTTGCCCACCCTGTCTCATGTTCCTCGCTCTACCCACACAACTCTAGACAAGTAGCTTCACCTCTCTGTGCCCCAGTGTCTCCATGTTTGAAACAAGGACTCTAATCACACACCTCTCTGGGTCTGCTATGAGGATTCAGTGAATCAACACCTCTAAAGCACCAAGAAGTGTTTGGCCCAGAATAAGTGATCGCTAAATATCAGCTGCCACCACAGCTCAAGTTCAATTTCACCTCTTCCAGTCTGGACTTGACCCTCTTCACTTACCAGGGTCCCTCCACCCCATGCCCCAGTGTCTCCAAAGGCACTATTCCTGCATAAACACCCCAGGCCAAATGAGGCAAAGTCTTGCAGAGAAAGACACGACCTCTAAGGAATTCTGTTAAGGACAACAGCTCAACAGCACTAGAAACCAGCGTCCACCTCCACCTCCTGCCAGGTGCTATGCCAAGCTCATCCCACATGTTAAATTCCAGCCCCGCTCTATGGATCAGGAAACTGAAGCCCAGAGAAGTTCAGCAAACTGTCTGAGGTCACACAGCTGGATTTAAATATGTGCAGTCTTGCTCCAGAGTCCCTCCAGGGCCCCCCCCCCCGCCCTACTGTGAGTGCACCCCTGGCCCCACACCCCCTAGCCCTGTGTCCCAGCCACCTTCTTGGCATAGTCCGTCATCTTTTTGGGTGTGTTGAAGAAGAGGATCCGGGTGGCCTCAGTGAAAAGGATTTTCTCATAGGCCTTCTCGATGCACCCAGCAATCTCATCCCTGAGGAAAGAGAAGGTTCTCATTACTGAACACAGACAGCTCTCCAGGTCTTGTCCTCCCAGGCCGGACATGTGTGAGCTCTGACCCTTCAGTTCAGCACTGATGGCTGGAACATGTTTCTTGCCCTGTTTCATCCAGGCTTGGAGAGGGGGAGGAGCGTGACCAGAGTTGCAGAGCCAGGGTCACAGCAGAGTCCAGATCTCTGAGACTCTTGGGCTCAAACCTGAATCCCACTCCCAGTCATGAGGACCTCAGGCTGTCTGAAACCCAGAACGGGACTCACATGAGGGGATCTCTTTAATGAATCCCCACCCCACCCCTCCCCAAGGGCGCTATACCCCATTTCTAGATGATCCTGAGAGGGTTCCTTGCCACCCCTGTTAAGAGGCTGATGATCTTGATAGATCAACACTGGAGTAGAAAAACAGCAAAGGATCAAGTCACTGAAAACTAAGGAGAGAGCTCTGGGGACAAGTTAGTGACAGGGAGAGTGCATCCATTTCTGATGTATTTTATCTCTTAGACCAAGTGGCAGGTATGCAGATACTCACTATTTATTAGTATGTTACTCCCTGTTCATTTTGGAGAGCCACATAGTTATGATTTAAAAATAACCTAAACTCATAAGCTACCCCTCCTCACTCCCACCACATCTTTGGGCTTGGTTTTGCCATCCAAGAAATGGAAACCCATCTCAGTCTGGCACTTTGCCTCCATGAACCGGCTCTGCCACCACGTGGACCCTTTCATTCCTCAAGGGATGTGTCAGTGTCATGCCCACCTGCCCATGTCACATCACTTGTGCACGGAGCAACCCCTGAGCGGGACTTAATGGCCCCAAAATAAGGAAGAGGAAACTGAGGGTTCCACAGTTTAGGAGACCTGAGGTGAGGTCACCTGCCTCATGACTGGAGCACTTCTAAGACAGGCAGCTTGAGTCTTGCCTGCTGAGCACTGTCTGGAGGCCAAGCCCAAGCACAGATCATACAGGCACACAGATAAACAGCTCCCAGGGAGATGACAGCTGTTCTCCACAATCTCATGACAAGTACCAGTTCCTAGAAAAGGGGAAGTGATGTGCCCAGCCTCTCCAGACCACAAGTGGCCAGAATGGGATTCAACTCAGGGCTGTCTGACTCCAGAGTCCAAACTCTTTCTGAACCCTGCAGGACCCTGCCCCGCCCCACACACCTGATAGTGTCAAGCAAGATGTCAATGAAGAAGGTATAGCTCTCAGCAGGGATGTTGCCTTTGGCCAGGAACACCTTGTTATAGCTGCCCTCCATCAGGTACTGTAGAGGACAGAGGTGGAGAGGAAAAAAGGATAAGGAAGAGGTAGCATAGGGGCCTACCAGCTGAGATCTCACTACATTCCCAGTACCTCCATAATCCCCTCTGCCAGAACACCCTTAGAGTACAGCCATGCATTCCCCATACAGACTGAGCATCTCCTCTTCCAGGAAGCCCTCCCTAGTTTGTGCACGCATGTACACAGGCACGCACACATTCTTTCTCCAAACTGCCTTGGGCTGATAGCTAATTATCTTATCTATTCTCCAATCACAGGATAGGAAGCTGGATCCACCCCAGAGCTCATTCGTCCACTCCTTTGCCTAAGTTGTGCAGCTGGCCATAACCGCCCTCTCCCATCTTCTCACCACAGCAAAATCCTCCTCCCATGAGACCTCAGCTCTAGGAACTACCTCCTAAGCTTTAGATACTAAAGCTCTTCCCTGACCATGCTCACCTTGTTCTAGAAATACTATCCTCTTGGCTTACTCTCAGCCACACCAGGCTATTTCTGCCTCGGGACCCAGACGGGCTGCTCCCTCTATTCGATCCACTTCGCCCCAGATGTCCACATGGCTGGGTTCATCACCCCTCTCAAATCTTTCTCAGATGTCACCTTTTCAGAAGGCCTTCCCTGACCACCCTACAAAAAAAATTCACCCCTGCCCCAACTCTCCACCCTCCTTACTCTGTTTATCTCCATATCACTTAACATCTCACAAACCACATAGATCACTTAATCTTTCGGTTTACTGTCTGCTTTCTCATCTGAATGTCATGTCCACCAAATCCCGGATTTAACGTTCTGTTTGTAAAACAGTCTGAAAACCAACCAAGGACATGGCACATGGCTGGAGCTCAACAGCTGTTGGACAAATGAGCAAATGAGTCTCCGGGCTAAAAGACAGAGGGGACCCCAGTCCACTCCTCCAGGAAATCTTCCCTGATGTCTGCACCTGCACCACCCCCTTCAGATCCTCCACGCAACCCCCGCCCCCCCCAGCAATTTCCCAGCCTCACCTGCTCCAGGGACACAGGATGCTTGATGTATACATTGGTCTGGATGTCCTTGGCAGGCAGTCGCTCCAATTCTGTGTGGAACTCAGCCACCCGGTTCTGGGACAGCAGGAAGAGGAGGTTGAGGCCCAAGAGCTGGTGCATATAGGCTGACTCGGGGAGCTGCTCCCTGTGGACCAGGGTGGGAGAACCAATGTAAGGGGGCCTTAAGTACCTATGAACCCCCCCGCTCCAGGCTCCAGGGACTCTGATGACTGCCCCACACTGTCTCCCTGCAGAAGTATCAGGTTTTGGGTTTTCAAATGAAACTGAAGTACAGAAAGGCATGAAGAAGTCACAAGTCATATGGGCCCAAGCAGGTGACCTCACTTCAATAAAGTGACTCAGCCTCAGTTTCCCCAGCTGTAGAAAGAATATTACCGCAGCGTGCATCTCTTAGAATGTAGGTCAAGTGAATAAGGGTTAAATGAATCAAATGACTAAACTCAGGTACGGTGATTGAAACAATATTTGACTCAAGTAAATACTGTGCATTAGCTGTGATTATGATATTAAGAGTTATCACCCTCATTTTAAGGGGGAAACCGAGGTGCAGGGAGGTGAAGTCATTTGCCCAAGACCACATAATCAGAAAGTGGCAAAATCAGTTTCAAACTCAGGTCTGTCTGACTTCTGACATCAAATTCTTAATTATTAATCCATGCAAGCACCACTGAGTTTAAAAAACAGTAATTTTTATATTCAACACATATTCAGTGAATCCCTGCTCTGGGCCCAACCTCGTGCTAGGCAGTGCTGGAATGCAGCAGTGACCAAGAGCCCTCTGACTTTAGGTGTTCAGTGGAAGAGGTCAGGCTGGGATAGGGGAGGCAGAGGGGTCAGGGCTGATACAGCACTGGAGGCTGCAGGAAAGTTTGGTCTGGAGCTTGAGAGCTATGGAGAGCTATGACAGGTTTCAACCAGAGTATCAACATTGGCCAAATTTTAGCATCACAAAATCCAAGAACCAGGATGAGGGACGAATCCAAGGGGACAAGGCTGGAGCCAGGACAGGTCAAAGGCAGCTACAGTGGGGAGCAGATGTAGTGTACAAACGTGGAGAGGGGAAGAGAGTGGCGACCAACAGACCGGACGGTACAATCCCAGGATAAGGACTTCCAGGGCACACCTCACCCTGCAGCCTTTGGGGACAGAGCTAGGCAAACAGGGAGTTCCCAGGTGAAGGAAGATGACCTGAGTGCCTGGAGAACCAGTGATTTAGAAAACAAAAACAAAACAAACAAACAAAACTACCATATAACCCCCTACCCCCACCCCAAGCAGGGGCAGGACCCATCCTCACTTGTAATCGAAGTAGTAGCATTTGAGCTGGGCCATGTAGCGCTCGAAGGAGGGGATGTCCTTGCGCAGGATGCTCCACTGGGCCCCAATCTCCAGGATGTCACCTGTGGGTGACAGGGCAGGTTCTGAGGAGGTGCCTGATTCCCTCTCCTGACTACCACTCCTGCCATTCCGCCCATCACCCCCCACCAGCCCCAATAATACTCACGGGCCAGAATTAGCTGCTGTTTGGTCAGTTTGGTCCCTGTAGTTGGCAAGAAGTTGAGCTCCAGCAGAACCAGCTGACAAGGAGAGCAGGGAAGGAAGGAAAGAAAGAAGAGGGGACCCCAAGGACAGGTTACTTACTTTTACTAAACCTTAGTTTGCCCTCCTAGGAAATAGAACTAATCATCACCCCTGATTCAAGGCTGTTGTGAATTTTAAAGGAGTCAGTACTCAGAAAGCACTCAGAACGGGGCCTGGGCACACTGAGTGCCCACTTAGGATGACCTCATGTTACAATTATAAAAAGACCCACCCGGGAAACAGGGAACACCCTCCATGCCTGACTCAACGGAATCAAGGGGGTGGGGGGACGCCAGCACCTTCAGTTCTTGGCAGACCTTTTCCATAATCCCTTGGGTTGGGCCCAGCTATACCTCCCACCACCCCCAAATCTACATCTGGGAGGGAAGGGAGTTAACATCACCCCATCGTCCAGCCCACACATCATCCATCAGAC
This sequence comes from Ailurus styani, assembly GCA_002007465.1. Taxonomy (NCBI): domain Eukaryota; kingdom Metazoa; phylum Chordata; class Mammalia; order Carnivora; family Ailuridae; genus Ailurus; species Ailurus styani. The sequence continues at coordinate 1,900,889 of LNAC01000161.1, forward strand.
ACGCCCCATTCAGAGACTCAGTTCAGCCCACAATACTTGTACTCTTTCCCAAACACGCTCGGTGTGAAGCACCCTGAGCACCATTCTGGTTCTCTCCTATAAGAATATTTTTTTCTGGGCGCCTGGGTGGCTCAGTGGGTTAAAGCCTCTGCTTTCGGCTCAGGTCATGATCTCAGGGTCCTGGGATCGAGGCCCGGATGGGGCTCTCTGCTCGGCAGGGAGCCTGCTTCCTCCTCTCTCTGCCTGCCTCTCTGCCTACTTGTGATCTCTCTCTCTCTGTCAAATAAATAAATAAAATCTTTAAAAAAAAAAAGTATTTTTTTCTAGTTTGAGTCCTCTCCTCAAAACTCGGCTGCCCAACCCCCCACCACCACCACCAAGTCCCAGATACTCTCAGACCCTGACTTGGTCTGGTCTAACCACACAAACCTTCATCTCAGCCTTCTTTCCTCACACTATCCAGTCCTCATTTCCTACTTGCACTCGTCAAAAACCCACCAGCAGAAAAACTCCAATACTCCCATCCCGCTGCTCCAGCCAGCTAGGCCTCCAAACACCAAAACTTTAACCCCTCAGTTATACCCGAACATTTCCATCACCGCCTCCCCCGCCCCCCGCCACTGTGGAGCCGTGTTTGATCCGTTCCAAACCTCTTCTTCACCGCTCTAAGTGCGCACTTTGGCAGTTCCGAATCCTTCGCTCTACTGGATCCCCCCAACCCGCCCTGGTCTCGCCCCCGGCCGGGAACTCGGCTAGATCTAGACCCTCAGAGCGGCCCCCGCCGAACCCTACCTTGAGACGGCCCAGCTCTTCACCGCACTTGCTAAGATTCGGGCTTTTACGGTTCCACTCGCCCTTAAGTTGCTCGTACATGCCGGCCGCGACCTGAAGGACTGCACCCGAGGCCGCCGAAGGGCCCGAGTTCGAGGTGCCCGGCGCCCCGTTCACCGCCGTGGCCGCCATCTTCCGTGATGCGGCAAACCTCCGGCCCGATTTACGGCAGCGTCGCCTACAGACGCTCGCCCGGCGGAAGTGGGGCCGGGAGGTGGAGCCCAACACCGGAGGCGGGGCTACGGCTGCCGGCCTCCGCCCGTCGCGGTTCGTGTTCAATCGCTCCCGGGGAGGTGCCCTTGGAGTCCGGCCCTTAATGAACATGTCAGTCAGAGCTCCGTCTCTGCTGTCATTCAAGATGGTGACCGGAAGTCCTCTCCTGCCCTAACTGAAAATGGCAGCGGTCGCAACGTCTCGCCGCCTCCCGTAACTAATATGGCTGCCATGGCTTCAGCCTAGGCGTTCGCGACGCTACTTTTCTGTCTTCAAGGATCCACCTTCCCAGAAGCCTCTTTAAGCCAGGAGGGGGCGGTAGTGGAGCTGTGCCACTATTTCCTTTTTATAAACAGGCTTTAAAAGGCTGCGTAACTTTCCCAGAGACTAACCGCTGAGATTTGAACCTAGGTCTCCCTCTAGTCTCTCAGTGCATCCTTCTGCATTTTCTCCAAGCTTACAAAAAATATGCACGAACTGTACAAAAACCATCCAGTCTATGCCTTAAATATTACATTTACGCGGAGGATTCCCATTTTTTTTTATCCCTACTCCTGTTTCCTCTGTATATATCACATCTGCTTATTCAACATGTCCCCTTTTCCCAAATCCAACTCTCTGTCTTCTCCTTTAGAATGTCGGCTCCACAAAAGCAGGGGTATCTGTAGGTCTTCTTTATTTCTGTATTCTCAGCATGTGGTACACAGTCAATGAATATTTGTTGAATGAGTGAATGTATGGATATGTAAATCACTTGTCTTTAAAACATTTTTTAAAGTTTTTATTTCAATCCCAGTTAGTTAACAGTGTTTTTAAAAGTTTTTAAACAGGGACGCCTGGGTGGCTGAATCAGTTAAAGCGGCTCCCTTCAGCTCAGGTCATGATCCCAGGGTCCAGGAAATCGAGTCCCCCAACCAGCTCCTTGCTCAGCAGGGAGCCTGCTTTTCTCTTTGCCTCTGCCTGCTACTCTGCCTGCTTGTGCTCTCTCTCTGACAATAAATAAAATATTTTTTAAAAAGTTTTTAAACAAAAACTGAGTCATGCTACACATATTTTCTAAAAGCGACGTGCTTCTTTTTCCTCCCAGTTTGATAAGGGACAAGCACTTAGTTGTTTCAGTTTGCGTCAACATGCTAATGAAGTTGAGCAACCTTTCTGTGTTTATTGAACACTTGGATTTCCTCTTTGGAATTTTCTATGTGGTCATTGCATTTTCCTATACTTTTTCTTCTAAGAGTTTATTGGGCTCCATCAACCTGAGCCTCAGGTTGACTGAGCCACCCAAGCATCCTTCTAGTTACTAGTCTTTATCATACAATTTACAAATATTTTCTCCCCTTCTATGGACTGTTTTTTCACTCCCTTTTTTTTTTTAAGATTTTATTTATTTGACAGAGAGAGATTACAAGTAGGCAGAGAGGCAGGCAGAGAGAGAGAGGAGGAAGCAGGCCCCCTGCTGAGCAGAGAGCCCGATGAGGGCCTCAATCCCAGGACCCCGTGAGCCGAAGGCAGAGGCTTTAACCCACTGAGCCACCCAGGCGCCCGTTTTTTCCACTCTCTTGATGGAATCCTTTGATTCACATAAGCTTTTAATTTTGATGAGGTTTAATTTGTCTATTTTTTCTTTTGTTGCATGGACTTTTAGCATCATACTTAAGAAATCATTCTAATCCATTTGATTAGGAAATCAAAGGTCAAGATTTTCATTTGTTTTATAGTTTTAGATCTTAAATTTAAGAAGCTAATCCATTTTAAGTTAATTTTTGTGTATGGTATAAAGTAAGGTTCAAATTTATTCTTGTGCATGTGGATATCTAGTTTTCCAGGTATCATTTGTTGAAAGAAGTATCCTTTCCCCATTGGATGGTCTCAGCATCCTCATCAAAAATCAATTGACTATATATGTAAAGGCTTATTTTCTGAGCTCTATTATATTGGTCTATATTTCTGTCTTTACATCAGTATCACACTGTTTTAATTGCTGTAGATTTGCAGCTTTGAAATTAGGAAGCATAAGTCCTCCAACTTTGTTCTTCTATTTCAAGACAGTTTGGGCTATTTAGGTCTTTGAAATTCCATATCAGTTTTAGGATGGGTTTCTCTATGATTGCAAAATTGCCACTGGGATTATGAGATTGTTTTGAATCTGTATATCCCTTTTGGTCTTGTTATGAGCTGATATCCCCTAAAAATGTAAATGTTGAACCCCTAGTACCTCAGAGTATGACTGTATTTGGATATAGGGACTTTAAAGAGGTGATGAAGTTAAAGTGAGGCCCATTAGCGTGGGCCATAATCCAGTTTGACAAGAATCTTTATAAGAAGAGGAAATTTGGGAGTCCCTGGGTGGCTCATTCACTTAAGCATCTGCCTTCGGCTCGGCTCATGATCTTGGGGTGCTGGGATTGAGCCCCATGTGGGGCTCCCTGCTCAGTGGGGAGTCTGTGTCTCCCTCTTAGTCTGTCTCCTCCCTCCTGCTCATGCTCTCTCACTCTCTCTGGTAAATAAAAAATCTTAAAAAAAAAAAAAGAAGAAGAAGAAGAAGAAAGAGAAGAGGAGGAGGAAATTTGGACACACAGAGAGACATCAGGGACATGAACACACAGAGGAAAGGCTATGTGAGAACACAGCAAAAGAGCATTCATTGTCAAGTCAAGGAGACAGATCTCAGAAACCAAACCTTCTGACAGTTTTATATTGAACTTTTAGACTCCAGAATTGTGGGAGAACAAATCTCTGTAGTTTAAGTTACCCAGTCTGTGGTATTTTGTTATGGCAGCCCTAGCAAATGAATACAGGTGGTACTATCTACTTAACAATACTAAGTTTTTCAGTTCATGAACATGCGATGTCTTTCCATTTGCTTAAGCGTTCTTTAATTTCTTTCAGCAATGTTTTTTAGTTTTCAGTATACAAGTCTTTCACCTCTTTGTACAAACATATACTTTTTTTAAAGATATTTTTTTTTAAATTTTATTTGACAGAGAGAGAGAGATCACAAGTAGGCAGAGAGGCAGGCAGAGAGAGAGGAGGAAGCAGGCTCCCTGCCTCTGAGCAGAGAGCCCGATGCGGGCCTCGATCCCAGGACCCTGAGATCATGACCTGAGCCAAAGGCAGAGGCTTTAACCCACTGAGCCACCCAGGCGCCCTTTTTTTAAAATATTAAGTAATCTCTACACACCCAACATTGGGCTCAAATTCACAACCCTGAGATCAAGAGTCATATGCTCCACGGACTGAGCCAGCCAAGCACCCCTGTAAAACTTATTTGTAAATATATTTTTTTTGATATTGTGAATAGAATTGGGTTCTTTAAATTCTCTTTTTCAAATTCTTCATTGATAGTGTATGGAAATACAATTGGTGGGGCGCCTGGGTGTCTCAGTGGGTTAAAGCCTCTGTCTTCAGCTCAGGTCATGATCCCGGGGTCCTGGGATCGAGGCCCGCATCAGGCTCCCTGCTCGGCCGGAAGCCTGCTTCTCCCTCTCCCACTCCCCCTGATGGTGTTCCCTCTCTCTCTGTGTCTCTCTCTGTCAAATAAATAAGTACAATCTTTAAAGAAAAAAAAAAGAAATACAATTGGTTTTTGTGTGTTGATTTTGCATTTTCTAAGTTTGCTGAATTCACTTATGAGCTCTGACAGTTTGTGTGTGTGTGTGTATTCTACATAAAAGAGCCTGTCATCCACAGAGATAACTTCAGTTCTCCCTTTCTATTTTGGGTGCCTTTATTTTCTTTTCCTTGATTAAGTTCTCTGGCTAGAACTTCCAATACTATGTTAAGTAGAAATGGGTATCCATGATTGTTCGTGATCCTAGGGAAAGGCTTTCAGTCTTTCACTATTGTGTATCATGTTAGCTTTGGGATTTGTATATATTTCCTTTATTGTGTTAAGGAAATTCCTATTTAATCCTAGTTTATTGAGTGTTATTATAAGAGTGTTGAGTTGAGTCAAATTTTTTTTTTCTGCATCAGTTGAGATGATCAGGGTTACATTTCCTTCATTTTATTGTGATGTATTGCACTGGTTGCTTTTTGTATGTTCTTATATTCCAGGGATAAATCCCGATTGGCCCTAGTGTATAATCTTTAGAATACACTCATGAACTCGGTTTGGAAGTGTTTTGTTGAGGATTCTTGCATTTATACTCATGAAGAATATTGGCCTTTAGTTTTCTTGTCTTGTAAAAACTACCAAAACTGACTGAAGAAGAAATAGAAAATCTGAGTATGTCTAGAATAGGTAAGGAAATTGAATCTGTAATTTTTTTTAAAGATTTTATTTATTTATTTGACACAGAGAGAGATTACAAGTAGGCAGAGAGGCAGGCAGAGAGACAGGGAGAGGAGGAAGCAGGCTCCCTGCTGAGCAGAGAGCCGGATGCGGGCCTCGATCCCAGGATGCTGAGATCATGACCTGAGCCGAAAGCAGAGGCTTTAACCCACTGAGCCACCCAGGCGCCCAAATCTGTAATTTTTTTTAAGATTTATTTTTTTAGTATTTTTTAAGAAATTTTTCATTTCATCTAGGTTATTCCATTTGTTGGTGTACAGTTGTTCATAGCATTCTCTTTTAATCATTTTTATTTCCATAAAGAAGAGATAGATCGTTGTTTTTTAATCCAATCTGCCAATCTCAGCCTTTTAATAGGCAGTATTTTTAGTTTTATTAAGACATGTTTTATGACCTAACATGTCCTCTATCCTGGAGCATGTTTCATGTGCATTTGAGAAGAAAATGTATTCTGCTGAAGAAAAGGGATCTGCCATGGACCCAATGTCAATGTTTGGGTCTTCCCCCCCAGTTCAGATGTTGACATCTAACCCCCCAATGTAATGGTACTAGGAGCCTCCACAGCCTTTGGAAAACCTCCGAATTGAATTAATGCCCTTATAAAAGAGAATTCAGAGACCTCCCTTACCTCTTTCACCATGTGAGGACACAGCAAAATTATGTCCATCTATGGCTCTCACCAAACATGGAATCTGCCAGCACCTCGATCTTGGACTTTCAGCCTCCAGAACAGTGAGAAATAAATTTCTGTTGTTTGTAAGCCATCCAGTTTATGGTACTGTGTTATAGCAGCCTGAATGGACTAAGACAGGACAAAACAGGATATTACCACATTTTCCTTACTTGCATCAATGCAGTTAGTGTTGTTGATGGGTCTTTACTGCTGACTATTGTGCCATGCGGCTGGACCATCCCCAACCTCCCTCCTGAGCCCCAGATCTGACATCCCTGCAGCCTCTTGGATGGCCTCCTTCGGAAGTCTCTCAGATCTGCCACATCTGCCATGACCCTAAAGGCCTCAGTCTGTCCCCAAAACCTTCTCCTTCTCCCTGGTCTTCATCTCAGGGAAAACCTCTTTATGCCCCAGTCTGCATGGCAGAGCCCTGGACATTTCTCTTGGTAGTGGTGGTGGGGGGGTGTTTTGTTTTGTTTTTGTGTTTCAGTCTTTTCCCTTCTTGACAAAACATTTTCCTTACAAGGACTGTCCTTCCTCACACATAATCAAGAGATTAGGGTAGGACTGCCCTCAGCTCCAGGGGTGGGCTCAATTGGCTTAAACTTCTGGCAGCCTGAGTAGTAAAATGGTGAGCTCAGGACCCACCCCCATCCAATCAGAGTGACTGATAGGGCTTGCTTGGGAATGCTGGACTATAAGATATGTGGACTCAGACTGTGAAGGGGGCTGGCCTGAGATTAGAGACCACACTGAGAGGAAGGAAGGTCAGGAAAAGTTACAGGGAAATGGAGCCAGAACCCTACAGACTCTGAAGATGCCTGGATCTAACTACACCTGAAGCCTATATTAAAGCCCACAATTTACCATTTCTGTGTAGGCCATTTAAGTGAAATTTTTGCTACTTGCAACTAAAATAAAAATTCTAACCTCTCCAGAGTCCCCTCCTTAAGCTGGGCACTAGCCAGCTAGTGAAATTCAAAATATTTAATGACTGGTACTAAACCTGGGCACTGAACAGTCAGAATGTACTGCAGGCCACGGTGACAGGCCTGGGTCACAGAAGACCTTGCTGGACTGCAGGGAGGTTGGGGCAGCCCGGGGAGGGGCAGAGTTGGCAGGCACACAGTGAAGCTGCTATTTACCAGTTGGCACAGAAGGATTTTGATTTTAATGACCTATAGGGCTGTGTGGTACAAACTAACTGAACATGAGCCCTTACAAGGGCCCATAGCTGGTCCTGAAATGAGGATTTAGGTCTGAAGGAGAAGTGAAAATTGAAGCAAAACAAAACCAAAAAATGCTGGGACGGGTGATGATTGCATTTCCAAGATGGCCCAGGAAGTGAGGGGAGCGCAGGGCTGGTGGGTGGGGCAGGCAAGAGGCTCAGGTAATAGACTGCTTCTTTGAGGGTTCCCCAGGGGCCTCCTGGTTCCCCTCCAGCACTTTGGAGCTGACACTGGAGCTGATGCTGGAGCTGGCTCTGGATTTGGTCCCAGATGTCCCGCTGAAGATTCTAGAAGAGGGCGTGTAGGTGTAGTAGGACTCGGACGTGATGATGTTGTTGATCTTCCAGCGGAGGATGTTGCAGGCCTTCACCATCACGGGCAACAGGAGGCAAAAGATGATGTAGAGGGTCACCAGGCCGATGAACACACTGAATGACACCTGCAGACACCACATGACAGACATGGTGGGGTGACCTGAGAGCCCCATTCGCCTAACAGGGCAGCTCCTGGGCAGCCACTCACCATGAGGATGAAGAGGGCCCGCTTGGCACTGAGTGGGAGCCCGTGGATATGCAACAGGAAGATGAGCTGGTGGTCACAGTACGTGCTCTTGTCCACACCTCTGGGGGGGGGATGGGGTTCAGGATGCGGGGAGGCGTCGGGCACCCCACAGGAAGCCCCCAGCTCTACCTGGGACACATGCCTGGCTCACCTGTTGCTCACCAACACCTTGAAGAAGAATTCGGGGGCGAAGATGGTGTGGGGAATGGTGTCATGGCACGGGGAGTTCTCCAGACACAGCCACCTAGGGACCCGAGTTCAGGCAGCGTGCTACAAATCCTGCCTAGCATGCGCCAACCTTTGATCCCTCCCTCCAGACCACCAACTCTGGGTGAGCACCAGCTAGATGTAATCTAGCCCCCTTTTCCCTGATTCGCTCCTCCACTCACTCATCCAGTAAGGCTGACTCCATGCCTACCATGTGACGGGCTGTTCACTCATTCATGTCCTCCTGCCTCAATATCTCCATCTGTCAATTCCTCCATCTGCCAATTCCTCCATTACAACGTAATCAGCTAGGTTATGGAGTGTGTATCTATCATGTGCCAACTCCTCATGTATTCCTCGCTGTCTTCATTCCTTCATCCCACAAATATACCTTGAGGGCGCCTGGGTGGCTCAGTGGGTTAAAGCTGCTGCCTTCGGCTCAGGTCATGATCCCAGGGTCCTGGGATCGAGGCCCACATCGGGCTCTCTGCTCAGCAGGGAGCCTGCTTCCTCCTCTCTCCTCTCTCTCTGCCTGCCTCTCTGCCTACTTGTAATCTCTCTCTCTGTGTCAAATGAATAAATAAAATCTTAAAAAAAAACAAAAAACAAATATACCTTGAGTGCCTACTAGGTACAAAGTCACATCTCCATTCATTTATGCTTCCCTTTACTCATTTATTCAATAAATTAGCTTGACTACTGACTTGGTGCAAGTTGGTTGCTCCATTCATTCATTCATTGACTTCCTTCATTTGCTCATAGTATCATTTTCTTACTTTCATTGAATCAAAAGTAGTTATTGAGCCCCTGTATATTAATTTGTTCCTCCCTTGTTTTATTCATTCCTCATGACCTCCATTCAAATGTCAATAAATGCCTACCACGAATGAATGAATGGATTCCTTCATTGTCTCATTCAACAAATACTATGTTTAGTCTATCAGGACCTGGACCTACAAGGGAGACAGACCCCACAAGAGAGTGACGGCCCAGGGGGACAGGTTGGGATGGGGGAGGCATAAGCAGAGAGGTTAGGGTGAGAAAGGCCAAAGCACAGGAGGACGTGGGAACTGATGTCCCATTCTGAATGGTCAGAAGAGTGCCCCTGGATGAAGTGGCATCTGAACTAAGACCTGAAGAAAGAGTATGAGGGACCAGCCCTGCCGACAAGGAGTCAACCTTGTTTGAAGAACACAAAGGCAGTCGGTGTGGCTTGAAGATCAAGAGGTCTCTCAGAGGCAGAGAGGGACAACAGCCCAGACAGACTGTGGACAGGTGGGGGATAAGGGCACCACGCCATGCCCGTCGGGCCATGCACTCACTCGATGCCCAAACTTCGGTGGGTCATGATGTTGAAAGCCGAGTCCTTGGTGGTCGTTGTGTTCTTGGTGGTCCAGATGAGGCTGTCAGTTCTGTGCAGGACCGTGTAACCTCAGTGGAGGGCAGGGGGTGGGGGGCGCGGGGTACCGCTGCTGCAGGTGCAGAGAGAGGCCAGCAGTAGGAGCAGAGGAGGGAAGGGGCAGGGGGAGCCTTAGGGCAGGGCCTGGCTGCATGGGCGGGGCAAGCATTTGTGCCCTCCTAGGAGGAGCCTTGAGATGCCAGATAAGTGGTACTTGCAGCGAGGGTGAGGTCTGTGGCTGGGAAGCAAGAGAGGCCTGCCAAGGAAAGAGGGCGGATTGCGGGCAGGGTCCCGCAGGCATTACTTGTCCAAGGGGCTGTTGAAGCGGTAAATCTCCTCCTCGGTGTATTCCTTGATGGTGTCCATCGTGGGCCCACCGCCTACCACCTTGAATACGTAGCTGCCAGGTGCAGAGGTGCACGTGGGCTGGCTTCAGAGTCCGGCATCGCCTCTACCACCCACTCCGCACTCCATCCCCCTATCTACTCCCCCGCCCCAACTCCCATCGGTCGCTGGCTGGGCCACATCTTTACCTGCCCTGAAAACTGCCCGACTCTCCTGTCACCAAGTCTTGAATCAAGAAGAAAGGGTAGAAGGCTGTGGGGTTGGAGGGAGGCCAGGAGGAGAAGAAATTAGCTTGGCCCGAGAAGTAGAGGGTGGAGAGGAGAGGAAAGAAAGACGAGAAGACCCAGGGGAAGAGCAGAGGCTGAGTGAGGAAGCGAGTGGGCAGCGAGGGAAGGCGGACCCAGCGGTGGGGACAGAGGGCCCTGAACGAAGGGGGCGAGGGGGCTGGACACGCACTATCACGGAAGAGGAAGCAGGGCATCTCGGGGTCGATGTGCACGCAGTCAAAGTAGTGTTTGTTCTGGAGGCGGTTGTACTCCAGCGTGTAGGTGACGTCGAAGGCCAGGCGCTTGCCTGGGGGGCAGCCGATGAGCACCGGCACCATCAAGTTGCCCTAAGTGGGAGGAGAAAAGCCTTGCACTAGGGGGCGGGGTGGGGCGGACACGCCTCCTCCCACACACCCTGCCACTTCCTGCCAGGCTGACCCTCGCCCCTGCCACACCATCATTATTAGCATTAAAACAGCAGGCTAACACTGCGAACTATTTAGAACTATTTATGCCGTTCTTACTGCTCGCAAGGCACTGGATCATGTTCCAAGTGCTTCAAACTCAAATTTAACCCTCAGAAAAACCCAAGCCTAGTATGGGAGAGACTATTCACACCTCCAGGAAAGAGATGGCCAAAGTGAGGCCAAAACAGGGAGGTCAAGCCATTTGTTAATTATCTAAAGCCACACCTGAAGTGGGTAGAGCTGGAATTGGAGCCGAGAGGTTGGCTCCAGCTGCCTCCAGAAAAGACACACAACATCACTAACACCTACTTGTAGTGGACTGCACAGAGCTCGGGTTGGGCCTGAATTCTCAAATAATAGACGGGGCAGGAGCCTGGGATATAGGAGGGAAGTGAAGCTCAGGATGGGGGTCAGAGGTTAGGGAATTCCCATGACACATCTTCAAAATGAACAGCCTCTGGCCAATTTCAGGGGTAGGCTCCAAAGCTTTCATTCATTTGTCAAAGGGACACGGACACCCAAAGACTGTGCCATGGGCCTGATGGTGTCTGTGGAGAGGGGTTGGTGGCCATGCATGAAGCACTCCCCGTGCTAGGCCCGGGCCCGAGACTTCACACCTATCAGCCGATCACTCACTGGGAGGCCCAACGGGCATCTCCGATTCAGTCTATCCACAACTCATCTTGGTTCACGGCACCTCATCCCTCCACGTCCAGGCTAAAAGTCTCCTCCTGGAAACCTCTCTCTCTCACACCCACAGCCAGTCCATCTCGACATCCTGTTGTCCCTAGACTTCGAAACAGAGCCATTCTCTCCCCAACCTCCTCAACTCTTTTGGTCCCTGCCCCTTGTCTTGCCCAACCCTGTTTCCTCCCTGGTCTCCCTGTTCCTGCAACCCCCCCCCCGCGTCTGTCCCCTGCATGCAGCCTGTGAATCCCCAAGTCCCTCCTCAGCTCCTGGGGCACTAGGCTGCATGTGATCTGCCCCCTGACTTCATCTCATCTCTCTCCACCTTCCTCTGGGCGAGCGTGCGCGCGCGCGCACACACACACACACAGTGACAAGTTTCACTTCCATTCCCATTCCCCAGGGTCCTGCCTCTCCTCTATGCCTGGACGGCAATCCACCATAAGGACTTTCTTGCTTACGTTCCCAGTTTCTTCATGCAAATAAAAGCCAACATGAATATATGTTCTCAATTAGTCTCCTTTGTGCTAATGTTTTATACATACTCTTCTGTACCCGATTTTTTTTTTTTTTTTTAGAATAAAATACACCTTGGTGGTGTCTGAGTGGTGCAGTCAGTTAAGCATCTGACTCTCGGTTTCAGCTCAGGTCTCATCTCAGAGTCGTGGGATTGAGCCCTGCAGCAGGCTCCACGCTCAGTGTAGAGTCTGCTTGAGTTTCTCTCTCTGCCCCTTCTCCCTGCTCATGCTCTCTCTCTCTCTCTTAAATAAATAAATCTTAAAAACAAAATAAAATACCCTCTGGAGACTATTCCACATCAGCATGTGGAGATCCTCCCCCCCCCTTTTTTTTACAGCTGCATAGCTGTCTGTGGCATTTATTTAACCATTCCCTTATCAGATATTTAGGTTGTTTCCAACCTTTTGCTGTAATAGGGTGTTGCAGATTAGACTCTTAGAATGGATCCTTTGGGTCCAAAATAAGGATATTAACTTTGACCTTCTGGGCTTATCATAAAGAGGAAAATACTGCCTATCGCCAAGGCTAGCAGGAAATACTTACTGGATGCTGAGTCAGATCCTCCTCCCTGCTCTCCTTCTCCCCACAAGGAGTCGAGGGCTATTATAACCCCCTCCTTTTATTTTTTTCCTTTTACCATCCTGGGTCATACCAAGCCAGGAGAGAGGACAGCAGGGTCTGTCTGCTGGTGAGTGGGCAAGGAAGGGGATGAGAACAAGGCACCTCGGTCAAGTTCCTCCTTTACCCCTTATTAAGCTCCTTGGGTTACTCTGCACCTCTCTGAGCCTCAGTGCCTGCCTCTGTGCAAAAGGGGTATTGCATGGGAAAGCAAGTGAAGAACTAAGGACCCACTGGAGTGAACAAAGCACGTGTGAGGGGGCAAATGAAGAGCAGCATGTGAAAGAAGGGCCCAGCTGGCCCACATGACTTCCTTTGTGCCAACTGGGAACAAAAAGGCCGGTGTCACAGATGCTTTACTTTCCCGTGCAGAAAAATATTAGAAGGAACATACAAGCCTAGATGCAATGTACACAACCATAAAGGCAGCCCTTTCTGCAAACATGAATGGATGAAAGGAGTGAGTAGGTGAGTAGGAGGGTGAATGAACGAAAAGAAAGAAATTATGAAGGCACTAGTGGGATTTCCAGGGGGGGACTTAGAACCAGGCCTGTTGAGACTCAATCCTCCCTCCCAGCACTGGTCCTGATACCCCAAGGTCCAATACTTGCATGCGGAGTCCCCGATGCGTGTTCTGGAAGCAGTGCCCAACCGCGCCCACCACCTGTGGGTCGGAGCAGGCGATGATGGTGGGCCCTGTGGGTTCAATCTTTCCCCTCCTCCCGCGTCCCCTCCCCTCCAGGCTTGGACCGAACCTTGACCAACACGGAGGTCTTCATGAGGTGATGTCCACTAAGGCCCTGATCGAAGCAGGACCTTTTATCATTGAGCGTAACCTGGGGTTGGAGGCAGAAATGAAGGCGTCAACAGGCCTGCCTGGAGACCCGGGGAAGGTTCTAACCTCCCGGTGCCCTGCCCCGGGAGCTCCGCCCCCACCTCGACAGCCCCTCCCCGCTTTATCTCACCCAGAACAGCACCGAGTTGCGATTAATGAGGATCTTCTGCTTCACCACCGCCTCGATGCAGCCGGGGTCGGCCAGCACCACGCCCAGATCCACTTTGCTGCGCAGCTCTACCGTGGTGAGCACTACAAGCACCGGGACGGGTTAGGGCCGCGCGCCGGGACGCGGCCCCGCCCCCCGCCCCCC